>CM076574.1:460237557-460758199 GCA_034641835.2 Pinus albicaulis | reverse complement strand
AGCGCGGCGACGAGGTGCAATAGCAACAGAGAAAAAACGCGGGAAAAATGAAATCGGTAAACCACAATAGTTCGCGGGTGATTTATTTATAGCAAATAGTTCGGCCGAACTATTTTAAATGTAAAAGTTCGGCCAAAATTTAGTTGCCGATTTTCCAATCTCCAGAAAAAATTCTGTTTGCCTGCGCCGTCAGTAAGCCGTCAGTCTAAACGGAATCACAAGTTCAGCCGAACTTTAAAAACAAGTTCGGCTGAACTATTACATAGTTCGGCTGAACTCTATAAAATGTTCGGCCGAACTATTGCCGAAAAAAATTTCAACCCCCGATTCTCACAAAAGTGTAACCCAACTTCACGTTTCCGCCCTAGTGCATGTAGTATTGCCAACATTTCCTTCTCATAAATAGCTTTATGTGAACACTTTCCTTTAATTGGATGACTATCAAAAGCAATGGGTCTTCCTTCTTGCATTAAAACAACACCAATTTCATTTCCTGAGGCATCACATTCCATAATAAAGGTTTTTGTGAAGTCTAGCGTAGCTAAGACCGGTGCTAGGAACATTGCCTCTTTAAGATGTTCAAAGGCCTTAGTTGCTTGAAGAGTCCATGAAAATGCATCTATCTTCAATAATGTTGTCAGAGATGCTGCTATTCTCCCATAATTCTTATCAAACTTGCGATAATACCTGTTAACCTGAAAAATCCTTGCAAATGCTTTATGGCTATGGGGAATTCCCATTCCTTAATGGCTTTAATTTTGTTAGGGTCTACCTTAACACCCTCGTGAGGTACAATATGACCCAGATATTCCACCTCTTGTACTCCAACGAAACATTTGGAGGTTTTTGCATATAATTTTTTCTCCTCCAATAGTTTGAGCACCCTGTGAACATGTTGAACATTATCCTTCCAAGACCTGTTGTGGATTATTATATCATCAAAAAATACTAACACAATTTTTATAAGGAAGGATTTGAAAATGGAATTCATCAACCCTTGAAATGTAGAAGGTGCATTGGTAAGGCCAAAAGGCATGACAAAAAATTCATAATTACCCTCATGAGTTCGAAATGTTGTTTTCGGAATATCTTCAGTCTTCATTCTATTTTGATGATATCCTAAATGAATATCCAACTTGGTAAACTAAATTTATCCATGTAATTCATCCAATAATCCATCAATCATAGGAATGAGAAATTTTTATTTAATAGTGAGCTTATTGAACTGCCTATAATCCAGACACATGCACCATGATCCATCCTTCTTGTGCACCAATAATACTGGAGCAGAGAAAGAACTTTGACTAGGTTTAATTATACCAGCCTCTAACATTTCTGCAATCATATGTCCAATTTCATTCTTTTGGACATAAGGATATCTGTAAGGCTTGATGTTTGGAAGAACACTTACTGAAATCAAATGAACATCATGATCACGATCACGAATAGGTGGGATTCCTTTGGGAGTTTCAAACACCTTGGAATGATTGTCCAAGACTTTTTGGAGATCTGGATAAATAGATGATTTTGATGTTGAAACTTCTAGTGAGCATAATTGTGCAATTATGCCTTGTTTTTCTTTCTTAAGAAGATTTTTCGTGACATTAGAGCTTATTATATTTCCTAGCTTCCCTATGATACCCTGTAATTAAACTTCCTTTCCTTCCAAAAAAAATTTCAAGAAAATTTCTGGAAAATTAAAAGTTATCGTCCCCAAATATTGTAACCATTGTACTCATAGTAAAAAATTAGCACCTCCCATTGGAATGGAAAGAATTGGATTATGCAATACATATTCCCCCATGGTTAGCTTAATATTATGGCATTTTCGAGATCAATTTATAGCTCCTCCATTTGCAACCATAACTTGACACTCTGGTGTTGGGCATAGCAAGAAATTCAATTCCTTGGCTACCTCACAATGAATAAAATTATGGGTACTACCCAAATCAATAAACTCTATTAAATTTTTCTTCTTGATATGTCCTTCTATATTGAGAGTTTGAGGAGTGGTAATTCCTGCCAATGCATTACAGGATATGGTCGGACTCATTTTTTATTTCTTTAAGGTTTGTTCTTGATGTATATCCTCCTTTTTTGAAGTTTCTTGTTCATTTTCTTCTTCCTCTTCATAATCTATGTAATATAATTTCTTCTCAAAATACGTATGGACTTTAGTGTATTTTCTATCACAACTATAGAAAAGCCCTTTTTCTCTTTTTCCTTCCAATTGTTGTGGTGTCAACCTTGTAGGTTGTGGAATTCTAGGAATAGCAACACTTCCATCTTTATAAATGTGAGTGGTAAGCTTCCTTGTCGCCATAATTTTACATTCAATTTTTCTTGCCAACCTGAATGCCTTCTCCAATGAATCAAGTTCCCAAAGGCGAACCTCATGTTGGATATTATCGTATAAAGTCCCTATGAAGACATTAATCCTATGTTCCTTTGGAATATCAACTACCCTTATATTCAATTTTTGGTAGTCCTCAATGTGCTCCACTACTAAACCCTTTTCTTTAAGATTTATCAATTGGCTAATGGTGTTTCTGTTTGTATCCTCATAATGTGTTATCATTTCCTCCGTAAAAATTTTCCAAGTGACAATTTTTTTACGGGAGAAAACTCATTGATACCATAAAAATGTGGTATGTTCTAAATATAAAGTTTCAAGTTGTACCTTTTGTGTTTTTTTCACATTATTGAGATCAAAATATTGCTCCATATGTAGTATCCATGTTGCTGGATCCTTGCCATCAAACTTCCTCATATCGATATTTGGAATATTGTGGGTCTTCGATCCAACATTAGAGTTCATGAAATAATGATGAACATTTATTTTGTTCTCATCGCGAGTTTCCTTTACTATCTTTTTGCTATTAGGAATCATGTCTTGTATCAACTTTGTCAAACCTTCCATGTATGCTTTTAGATCATTCTTCATGTCTTCCATGTTGTATTTAATTTTTTCTTCCATGTCCTCCATGTCATTCTTCAAACCATCCATATTATTCTTCAAACCATCCATCTTCGCATCCACGCCTTTCTTCAAAACTTCCATTTCATTTTTTATTTCTCTTTGCGAGAGTGAAATTCGGTGCACTTTCTCTTTTAATTTTATATATCATGTTGCACTTCTTCATCTTCATGAGTCATAATAGAGTATTATGAGGGCTTAATGGGTGTTGAATTCTTTTTAGAGGGGATTTTAGAACCCAATATTGATATCTATTCTTCAATATGCCCTTGGAATCACTTCAAACTAATTTTCCAAACAACAGTTATGCAATTTGGAAAAAATACACACCTTTTTCTTGCTTTTAAAGAGCTCAATATTGAAACTGAATTATTTATATGATTTAAGATCTTCAATATCTGAAATCTGGTCTTGTAGTATCCCTCTGAATCTTCTTTTGAATCCCATAGGTCTGCCCTGATTTGGATGCTTCAAGAGAAAGTTATACCCAATATCCCATAATTACCTAATTATGGATTGGTTCAGTAGAGAAAACTTGTATGGCATGCCACGTGTCACTGTTTCCTCCTTCGGCTCTAAAATTTTTACACAAGAAACAAAATTATGTGTAATTTTAGCCACTTTTTACAGAATTCCAATTTGATACTCATAGATAGAGTTATGGCGATTTTCCTAAGGTCACTGCTTTTAGATGAAATTTGGGAGCCTGTAAAACCCTAACTTCCACAGATCATATCTCCAAAAATATTGTGAACTAAGATTTAAAAATTTTAAACGAAGTTCCTCATGCTTTCGGCTTTGCATGGTAAAAAATTTAGCTTCTAAAACTTCATAGAAAAACAGTGATAGTGAAAATGCCACGGTGACCTGTTTGGAGCAACAAAACCCTAGAATCCAAAGCTTTGATCCCAAATGTTATGAAACGAGCTCCAAAAATAGAAGAAAAGAGAGATCAACTCCTTAGAGAAAAGCCACTTCGAGGGGGCAACCTCGTTTACATTATATAAATGAAAAATTCTTGGATGATACAAATGAAAACACCTCCTTTCTATATATAGGAGTCCATGGGGTCACAATATAATTCTAGTGAACCTAACATTTATAATGTAACAGTACAATAATAACAATATGAGGGTTACATGGGTACAACAATAACCGTAAGGGGACTACACTAACAATAATAATGGAATATACTAGTAATATAGGGACCTAACATTTAAATACTAAAATTAATTTTATTTGTGTGCTTGGAGAGACATTCAATAGTCTTCTATGAATTCACTTATGTTCTTTTTAAAATAAAAATAAAATAGTCTCTGGAAAAAAATAATGTCATCGAAAAAACGTATGTTTGGTTGTAATTAAAATTATTATATAATATCAATAAATTTATTGATTTCTTGTTGGTATTACGACTCAACATGAATGAGATGCTATAAAATTGTTTCACTTTCATTCTTATTTATAAATAAAATATTGCAATATCCATGTGAGATAACATAATTTTATATCAACTTTATATACTTTTTAAAAATACTTACTAACTTTGTATAGAGAAAACTATATATATATATATATATATATATATATATATATATATATATATATAGATAGATAGAGAGAGAAAATAACAAAATTAAATGATTTTCTAATAAAAATAATAAGAAGATATCTAACTCATTCAATTCTTAGTATAAACTTAATGTGTCATTTAAAAATATTAATAAAAAATATTAAGTTTGGCTTATAAATATAATTTTTCAATATTAATATTAAGTAATATACAATAATGTCATATATATATATATATATATATATATATATATATATATATATATATATATATATAAAATTTTAAAAAAAAATATTGGGATTAAAACCTATCTAGTCTTACTAATCTATATTTTGGTCTCTTTTCAGGTATAATTTTCGATAAAATTTGTCTAAAATCCAAAGACAAATGTTCATATTGCAGGTGTAAGCTCTGAAGTACATGCTAGGAAACTTTTCGAGTTGAATTGATTTATGCATTCAAAAATGCAATTTAAACAATTACATGATGTGTTGGGGGGGGGGGTTTGGGGGTGAGGGGTGCAATATAGATCTATCTTAACCATGAATCTATTAGAAAAATAGAAGGATCAAATCTCTTGAGGTGCAAAAGTTTTTTCAAAATTTTCACTTTAAAAGAGGTTTACACTCAAGAGATTTGATCATTTGCTAAATCCATGGTTAAGATGAATCTATACTAATTTTAATAAATATACATAATAATTATACAAAAAAATTAACAACAATTTACTTAAATAATAGAACAATTAATTAAAGTAATAGGAAAATATTTTTTATTTAATTTATTTCTTTCTCTTAATCATTCTGCATTAGAATATAAAAACAAATGATTAAGTAAAAAAATGATAATGAATATAAAAAATGCAGATAATGCACTTATAGTGAATAAATAAAGCCACATTATAGTAAAAATGAATATTTTGACAAAATAAAATGAAAATTTTATTATTTTCTCATATATATATATATAACTTACTTTCTATTTTTAATATAATTATCAATAATTGAGTTTATAAGCCATAAATAAATAAAACCATAATATAATAAAAATGTATATTTAGATAGAATGAAATGAGAAAATTATTATTTCCTAATATATATAAATACATATAAATGATTTATATATTTTCCATTTTTAATATAATTAGTTATATGTGGATAATTTAGTTTATGAGACATCAATAAAGGAATTCTAATTAATTTATTGGGATTTAATTCTCATTAAGGTTTTTGTTAAAATCTTATAAATAGAAGTAAAAATAAAAAATGAAAATAAAATAAAATTATAGAACAAATTATTTTAATTTACAAATTAACTCCCAAACTAATTTACTATTTCACAATTATATTATTTTGATTCATAAATCAATTTTCAAATTTTAACATATGATCATATATACATACTAGCAATTGTCTCTAAAGGTGAAAAGATACACTAAAGGAATAGAATATTTGGGAAGATTATCTCCCCAAGAATAAAGCCAAAAATAAGCCCATATTTAATTTTTATAATAATAAATAAGCTACATAATTTCAAAAAAAGTCTTTTAATAACAAAAATAATCATAAATTTTTATTTGCCAAATATAAATAACTAAATAAACGTAATTACATTCAACATAACAATGACAAACAAATATTTATTTTTACTAAAACTTTACATGCATACAAAATTTGTAATAAAAAAAAAACTCTAAATCTAACACCATGTTTAATTTTAAATATAGAATTTCAAGATAATAATTAATATTTTCACATTTCTATAAGCTAAAGTTGTTTATTATTAGGCTGATATGATTGTATTGGTTGGAACACAATGTTTCAACAAAATCTAGGAAGCCATGTTTCGCCCCTTGAACAAGATAGTGGAAATCCTTTTAGTGCAAGAATCACAAGGCTGTGGCACACAAACCACCTCCATTGTCACAGGCTATTTAGTTGACAGATCCAACATGATGGAGTACGCACACAAAATCTCCAAAGGAATGGTGCTCAAAGTAGGTATTGGTCTACAAGGTGTGTTGGGTATCTGGCTACGTGATATCCAAGCCTTAGAGAATGTGTTAGAGGACAAAGTGGATGTTATATCGATCTTGATTGGGTCAAATGTGGTTACTTATGTTAAATTATTGCAATTCTTATGGAAAGAAGACATTCAAGTTGAATTAGTCAACCATGGTCACCATGGCCATACACAATGTATTTCATCAACCATGATCAACTATAGACAACATGTTAAGCATGGTCAACATGTTCATCCATTATAAATTATAGAGAACATGGTCAACCATGTTGAACTTGGTTAAACTATACTTGGCCATGGTCATCATGGCTAATATTATTAACCATGCTCAAACATAGTTGGATGTTCTACACGGTCAACCATAGTTTCACAATTTCTCCAAATGCCACTTTATTTTGACTCATAGAAGCAAGTCACTCCATACATTCCCACTTATTACCATAATTTATATAGGGTAAGTTAAATCCACACAGAGTAAGAAGGTCACTCTATGCATTCCCACTTCTTACCATAATTTATATAGGGTAGATTGGTTATTTCAGTGTGCTTTTAGATTTTGGATTATATTAATCTACCTTTTTTTGTTTTATTTAATGAAGACTAGATTTTAGTTAATCAAACACAATGTTTGATCTTATTCCAAAACTAAAAGATAATTCGTCCTTCCTTGTCATTCTTAAGGCAATAACAATGGGATAAAGTGCTTTCAAGTCACATCCCTCTTTAGTCCTATGCATGAAATCAAATACTGCATCCAATTGCACTTTAACCTCATGTATAAGAAGAAACTCACTCTACTTATTTTTTCTTTTGAAAAATGCAAAACTTATCATAATTAAGTTGTCAAATTTGATTATATAACCTAAATGAAAAAATATACATACATAAAAAAAACAAGGGAAAACAAATAAATTTCAAATAATTTGTTAAAATATTTCATATATATATATAGAGAGAGATCCATTTTAACCGTGGATTTATAAGTGATAGGAGAGATGGATCACCTTGTGCAAATGTTTCTTCAACTTTTACATTCTAAAAAGGCTTTGCACATGTTTATCTACAAACATTTTTCATCATGTTTGTATTTATAATTTAATAATTGACATTTTCCATTAAGGTTATTGCTATTTATATTATTTTTATTTTTTTACTTAATGTTATTTATATTATGGTATGACTATCAATATTTAATATTAGTTTTCTAGTTGCGCCGAGAGGTGCATTTTACAGCCCAGTATGACCCCAATGTGTAAGTAAAATGTTGGCTTGAACAATAGCTTACATAAACATATAAAGGAACAATTAAAAATTTATTAAAAATAAATTTAAACGATATAAAATTAAAACATGAAGAGTTTACTAATACTCAAAAAAGAGATATGGTAAATAAATAAAATATGGTAAATACGTAAAAATATAAATAAACCATAGGTATGGTAAATAAATAAAACCTCTTTTTATATTACTCAGGAGGTATGGTAAATAAATAAAAATATAAATAAACTAGAGGTACGGTAAATAAATAAAACTGATTTTTATATTTACTCAATAAACCATTTTATATTTACAAAAACTCAAAAACAGGTTTTATTTAGGTGAAGCACAAATTATTATTAATACCATGGGCCAAATACCATAGGATAAATTATTAATAATACCATGGGAAAATACCATGGGCCAAATAATATATTTATAAAATAGGTATGGTAAATAAGTAAATATAAAAGAGGTATAAAGAGGTAAAGTAAATAAATAAAAATATATCAAATACGATTAGAAATCAAGATCTAATTATATATGAAGTATAAGGGTCAAATACCATGGACCAAATTATTATTAATACCATGCAAAAAAAAACATTACTAACCCTAACATTAATATTAAAATATTAATATTATTAAATTTAATATGTTTAGATTAATAGAATATTAAATTTATTATATTGTAATATATATTAATATATCATGATATATGATAGAGGTGGAGAAATAGGGGGAGGGACAGGGGAGATATGGAGATAAATTGAAGGAGAAGGGAGAAGAGGAATGAAGAGAGAGAGAGTGAGAAGAGTGAGAGAGTTAGAGAAGGGTAAGAGAGGGAGAGGGAGACATAAAGATGGAGGTGGGAGAGAGATAAGGAGAGAGGGAGGGAGAAGGAGAGAGGATTGGAGGGTAGAGAGTGAGAGAGAGAGAAAGAAGGGGGAAGGGAGGGGAGGTAGGAGAGAAAGGGAGAGAGAGAAAGGATAAGAGATGGAGGAGAGAAGGAGGGATAGAGAGATGGAGCTGGAGGCGGAGTGAGGAAAGGAAGAAGAAATACATAGAGAGGGAGTGACAAGGGAGAGATGGAGAGAGAGTGTGTATGCTTATGGGTGGGATAAAGATACATAGGAGTGATGGAGACAAGGGGGAGAGAAGGAGAAAGGAGGAGTGATGGAGACAAGGGGGGAGAGAAGGATAAAGGGATAGAAATAGTAATATAGTTGGAGAGTGAGATAGAGTGATGGGGGAAGAGAGAGGATTGGAGGACAGAGAGAGAGAGAAAGAAAGAGAGCTGGGGGGTCAAATAGAAGGAGGTGAGAGAGGAATGATGAGAGAGAGGAAGAGAGTGATGGGGGAAGAGAGGATTGTAGGAGAGAGAGAGAGAGAGAGAGAGAGAGAGAGAGAGAGATGGGAGAAGATAAAGGGAGGTAGGAGATAAAGGGAGAGAGAGGAAGGAAAAGGGAGGGGACTTGAAAGAGAGGAGGAGAGAGGGAGGGATAGAAATATGGATTTGGAGGGGGAGAGAGGGAGGGATTGAGATATGGAGAGAGAGAGAGATGAGGGAAGAGAAAGGGAGGTAGGAGAGAAAGGGAGAGAGAGGAAGGAAGGGAAAGGGGACTTGAAAGAGAGGAGGAGAGAGGGAGGGATAGAAATATGGATTTGGAGGGGAAGAGAGGGAGGGATTGAGAGATGGAGATGGATGAGGAGAGAGGGAGGGAATAGTAAATACATAGAGAGTGAGTAGTGGAGAGATAGGGGGAGTGACAAGGGAGAGATGAAGAGGGAGTGTGTCTATTTTGGGGTGAGATAAAGATACAAATAAGGAGATATGGAGAGAAGGGGGGGAAGAGAAGGAGAGAGAGAGGAATATGGTAACAAAGTTGGAAGGTGAAGATAGAGAGAGAGGGGGGGGGAGAGAAAGGAAGAGAGAGAGTGAAGAGAGGTAGGGAAAGAGATATGAAGATGGAGAGGGAGAGAGGGGGAGGTAAGAATAAAGACACAAATGGTGAAAGGTGGAGAGAGAGAGAGAGGGAGAAAGGGTAGCAGGAAGGAAGAGAGATAGAAGAAAGAGAGAGAGAGAGAAAGGGAGAGAGAGAGAGAGAGGAGGAGGAGGAGGAGGGAGTGATAGATAGATAGATAGATTGGAGAAAGAGAGTTTATGTTTTGGAGTTGATATAGAGATATAGAGTGAGATATAGATATAGATGTAAGGTGAAGAGAAAAAAAGATAGATGGAGAGAAGGAGGGAGGGACAAGGAAATTGATAGATATGGAGTGAGAGAGAGTGTGTGTATGGTGGGGTGAGATAAAGAGAAAAAGAAGGAGATATGGATGGATATATAGATATATACGGGGGAGAGAGGGAAGAAGGTTTCTTGTAGTAGATGCATTGATTTCAGTGTAGATGGTGATTTCTAATCCTATTTGATTTCTTGCACTAGATGAATTGATTTTGGTGTAGATGTTGATTTCTAATGATATTTGATTACTTACACTAGATGGATAGATTTTAATGTAGATGATTTCTGATCCTATTTGAATGATTTCACTCGATGCATTAATTTTAATGTATATTTTGATTTTTGGTGATATTTGATTTATTTCATTAGATGAATTGATTTTAATGTAGATTATTTTTAATCCTATTTGATTGCTTGCACTGAATGGATTGATTTCAATGTAGATGGTGATTTCTAATCCTATTTGATTTCTTTCACTAAATTCCTTGATTTCAATGTAGATGGTGATTTCTAATCTTATTTGATTGCTTGCACTAGATGCATTAATTTCAATGTAGATGTTGATTTATAATTATATTTGATTGCTTGCACTAAATGCATTGATTTAAATGTAGATGATTTAACTAAATGCATTGATTTAAATGTAGATGATTTATAATCCTATTTGATTCCTTGCACTAAATGAATTTATTTCAGTGTAGATGGTGATTTCTAATCCTATTTGATTGCATGCACTAGATGCATTGATTTCAATGTAAATGTTGGCTTTAAATCCTATTTTCCTACTTGCACTAGACTCATTTGAGTGTAGATGTTGATTTCTAATCATATTTCATTACTTGCATTAGATGCATTGATTTTAGTGTAGATGTTGTTTTCTATTATTATTTGATTTCTTGCATTAGTTGCATTGATTTGAGTGTATATGTTGATTTCTAATTTGATGTAATTGGATGTATGATGGTACATTAATTTTAAAGTCATTGGATTAATAGTGTGTTTGCAATGATTTCAGTGTAATAACAAAAAATTATTGATAATGTGCATTGATTTTTGTGTTATAGTAATTCAACCTATTAATATTGGAGAGCAAGAGAGACAAGGTATGATGTTTACTACAAGAGCTCGAGCTAAATATTTAAATGGTTTACGATTCCGAGTGTCCTTTTCAAATAATCAATATGAAAATATGACAAAACTAACATGGGTGAAAATAAGACTAGTAGAAGAAAATAGTTTGAAATCAATCACAATGAAGACTATTCGTAATTGACTACATTCTTATTATTCACACTTTCTATCATTCAATATTATTACATTGTCACTTTGCATTCAAAATTTTATTTCATCATTAAAGTTATTTTACAATATTTATCATCTCAATAAACTGAGGTAACTAATCAAATTTAAAATTAAAATGACTCAATAAATCTCAGACATATTTAACATATTTAAAATGGTTATGTTAATATTAGATGTATTTACATAGTATTGATAAAATTAAGCATATGTTCCTCATATTATCGATAGATAGATCCATCTTAACTCTGGATCTATCAAGGGCCGAGAGGGATCAAATCTATTGAGGTGAAAACCTTTCCTCAATTTTTTCACTCAAAAAAGAGGTTTTCACCTTGAGAGAATTGATTCCTCTCGACACTTTATAGATCTAGAGTTAAGATGGATCTAGGCGTATTTATTAATATGATGTTAGCTCCAATTATATTTATATTAATTGTGACTCATTATTATTGATATTATTCTGTTAGTTTAATATTTATGATAGAATTTGTAGTATTTATTAATACGATGTTATTATTAAAAAATGTCTTTTAGTTATATAGTTTTTTTATAATTTATAAAAAAATATTCATTTAAAAAATTAAACTTTATTAGAAAAGTTAACCAATTGTATTTTATTTTTTATTTATTTTTATTTTTTACCATTATCTAAATAAAATACATAATTTTTACGAAAAATAAAATTTTTGAATGTTTTCTTTTTCATTTTAAATTACAACATTTTTCATCAACAAAGAAATGTACCTATCTAAATAGTGATTTATTAAATTTACTAATAAAGTAGATCAAGTCCTTATTTATAAATTGTATTCATGAAACTAAGTTCTAATATTACATTTCATTCTCTTTATATTACTATTTAACAAAATTAATTTTTATTATTTAATAAACATTATTCATAAATTTTGATTATAAATTTTAATTTATTGAGCTTATTAATATATTTTTTTAAATTAATTAATGTTGGGAACCACGGATTCTTATTCATGCTTTAATAAATATAATCAACTATATAAAGAAATTAAAACATACAAATTAGTCTTTGTTATGAGATCTTATGGTTAAGATTGTCTGATAACTTGCATAAGTGCTAACTAGTTGTTATGTTATTTATTTTTAAAAATACTAAAACATTTATTTCCTTTGAGAAAAGGATTATATGGTGAACACAAATTAATTATGTTTTGTTGAAATATAATTTAATTATGGAATAGTGGTTCCATAGAAAGTTAAAATACTAATGATAAAGTATTCCAAGAACTGAGAAGTGGTTGAACAGAAAACAGTTAAGACAGTTACCTTTTCCTCTAAGGATAAAAGTACATCCCAATGAGGAAAAGGTGTTATGTTCCATGACTAAGAATAGGAAGGGAGAGAGTGGAGAATTCCTGAGTTGGTAGTGACCAGTGGAAAGCACTCAGCATTCCCGATTCCTGAAAAAGAGAAGTACTGGACCAAGGGTCTTGAGGTCACTTCTCGAAATATTTTGTCAACCTACTTGGCTTGGTGAGGAGCATGGGGGGAGACGAGGATGTAATCGCCTCTCTCATGGTAAGGAGGACATCATCAACTAGATTGGAACAAGATAAGTAAAACAAAACTGCAGAAATATTAAGGTTTTGATATACTGTTTAGATAGAAATTTATTTATTATGCAGGAAAGGTTTTCTTGAAAATTAATGAATAAATATTTTTGCACATTGAATGCGGTAGAAAAGAGTAGTGTATGTAATTCTTGTAAAGTAGACGAGATGTCACAGTGGTAGTTTTTATGTGTATATGGGGACTGTGAAATAAATTTTATATAATAATGTTACTACCTATTTTTAAAGAAAATATGTAGCGAGAAAAGTAAATAAGTTACCTGGATAAATCATTGCAGAAAAATATACTAGAAAAAAAAAGAAGAACCAATAAAACTATTAGTTCAGGCTCCCGAGTTGAGACCCTAGACCCCATAACTGATTGTTCTTTCGTAATACATGTATACACAGATAGTAGAGTTAGGAGAAATAACTCTAAGACCCAGATGGTATGGACATCCCTAATTAATGGACAATCTGGAAAATAGTAAAGGGAAATCTTTGTAGAGAAATGAAATGCACATATTTAAAAATCTGGAAAGAACATGCATAGTAAAACCCAGATGAGTAGCAACCTTTGAAAGAAATAAAATAATTGTGAAAAATATATATCTGTAAAAATTATTAGAAAGAAAAATACTAACTAGAACATGCATAGTAAAACCCAGATGAGTAGCAACCTTTGAAAGAAATAAAATAATTGTGAAAAATATATATCTGTAAAAATTATTAGAAAGAAAAATACTAACTTTATACAGCCTAGAGTGATAACTACTATTCGAACAGTTTCAGGAGTAACAATGTAAAATTTCAGCAAAGTGACAAGAGAAACAAGATATATATATATATATATATATATATATATATATATATATATATAGATATATAGATATATATATATATATATATATATATATATATATATATATATATATATATATATATATATATATATATATATATATATATATATATAACCGAAATGTTTTAATGTTGCAGTCCTTTCACCAAATCGAACCTTACAGAAAGTAAAAGACAAGAATTATTAGACCACAAAACTTGAGGTTCCAAGACGAAATCCATGGCGGAGTTTTAAACCAAATTAAACATTTTTGCAGAGTAACTAATCCTCTTAGCCAGAGCCGAGTGCCCTTTTAGTAACCAGAGTTAAACCCTTACAAAATTTACAAAAGTTATCTGATAATAACACCAGGTGGAACCCTTAGGTACACGGAAAAAGACCAAGAGAATGGTAATGCAAGCCATGAATCTAAATGCACAAAAATACAACATTGTTGGCAACAAGTTCAACTAAAACCCAGAGGGCTTCCCACCGAGACTAAGAGACCAAAAGAAAACCGCTACCTGCTGGCAGCAAAGGTAGTATTAGTATGAAGTTGAAATGCTTCCGAGGGATGACCACGCAACCGTAGCCCTTGTTAATAGTCCACGGAGACATACCTACACAAACCAAAATCAAATTTAGAAGTGGAAACAATTCATAATAGACAAAAATTACAAGAATAAATAACAAGAGAACGAGGGTTTCAATACCTGGTTAAAGTTTTCCGCCAGCTACGATTTGCATTCCTGGAAGGAGATGTGTCCAGAGGTCAGAACCTTTAATAAATGATAAAAAATATTAAATGATATGAGAGAGTAATGTTTCATATAGTAGGTTAGTGAGCAGGAGCTCTGCAACTTACCGATTGTGAAGTTGGGATGGTTGCATCCGGAAGACGAAGGCATTAAAGCCGACCGTACAAACCTATTGACCACAGGGAAAGGGGAAACTTGTTTAAGTAGTGAAAGCCCAAGAAACTCAGTAACTAAAACTATTATATCAAAGGACAAGATTTCAATATTGTGTCAGTGGAGTTCTCATTCCTGCGGAGGTCAAGGAGGTCCAAGCTGAATGGAATTGAACCCTTCTCGAGCTAGTATGGAGGCAGCGAGGTTGCAGAGGAGAAACCTGCTGAAAACTCGAAGAAAATGAATGAAAACAGTTAGGGTTGGCAACGTCATTACCCTAAATGGGTACCAAAGGACCAGGACCATAAATCTTACACTCTGTGATCCAATGATGACTAGAAATGTAGGTGTCACCGATCGATCCGCTTTCCCATGCGATGAGGACGATGATATGGCTTTACCTTAAATGTAAACATACAAATATCTCCATAAACTGAATAAAAAATCATTTAACGAGATATTGTCATACTTCAATGTCCCTTCGGGAGTAATTATCAACAATATGTTTCATCTTATTAATTAATGTCGACAAGTATTATTTATGTAGATCAAACCTTAATCCTTTGCAAATACTATTCCCAGGTGGATGTAAAAGGTTACGAGTGTATATTGTATTGTACATTAGACAACGAAGTCCCATGTGGGGAAAATATATAAAGTGTAATGATAATATTAGATATTATAAATCATGTTAACGTGTTTCATAAAACCCTCTTAGGACAAATATATGTGGAAAGTAAACCATGGTAAATCAATGCTTTGGAGTTGATTTATAGGTAAGTATTATGTTCATGTTTAAAGGCAGAAGTAAATTTTTTTTTATGAAGTATTGTTGTGTATGTTACAAGTGGTATCATAGCAGCGTTCATATGATGGGACCCAATGGGTCACCTAACATGATAAACTATTGTGTGTAAATGGTTCACAGAAAAAGAAATAACACAGTAGAGGAAAAAATGAGAAGGGGGTCTACACAACAAACACCCTGGAATGCAGGGGAGCCTACACCCCAAACCCAACCAGAAATGAATTTTGAAATGTGGATTCAGCTGAGTGTAGAGCAGCACCAGCAGACTAGTAGATTGTCGGAGGAGTAGTAGAACCAAACCACTATACTACTAAGCATTGTGCAGAAGTTACAAGAATAATGGTTCGGGTTAGGAGTGACAATGAGCGCCTGATGAAAGAATAGGAAAGGATACTCAATATCCTTCTGGATAAACAAAATCAAGGAGTGTTACAACCCAGTCCTGATAGAGACATGCAGGAATAAAATGAACAACAAACTAAGGACCAAACCAATGACAGAGTGGAAAGAAGCCCTTCACAACAAAGTAACAATAATAGTAACTATAATGACGATGAGTCTGGTAATGTCTCAGAACAACAAGAAATGAAGAAGAAAAAATTGGAATTACAAGGTGAGTTCCGGAAGATTAAACCACCTACGTTTGATGGAGAGGTAGAGGAGGTGGCTAAAGCATGGTTGATTAATATCAAAAATTACTTTCAAGTTTATGAGTACAACAGCAATCTTAAAGCCATACTGGTCATCTATCAGTTGAGAGAAAAGGCCACCCTGTGGTTGGAGGAAGTCAATAATGTCCACAGCATTGAAGACCAAGACATGACCCAGGATGAGTTATAGCAATAATTTAAAGACAAATATCTAACAGAACGTTTTTATGACGAAAATTCCACAGAATTCCATGATTTGAGGTTGGGTCAAATGACAATGGATGAATACATAACCAAGTTCACTTCCTTGTTGAGATATGTTCCTTATTTAAGGGATGAAAAAGCTAAGGTTCAGTGATTCTTGAGTAGTTTTCCGACCCACATGAAAGAATAAACTGAGTTCATGAATCTAAGGACCATGGATGAAGCAATTTGAAAAGCAAGTATGTGTTACCACCAGTCCAAGCCTAAAGGGGAGATAGGCAAAAATTGGCAACCAAGAAAAGGACAAAAAAGCAGTGCCAATTTCAAAAATGCTAGGACCAATAATTTTAAGAATCCTGCAAGGAATACGATGAAAAAATAGTTTGGAAGGAACCATCAAAGAACCCAGTGGCCTACATAAGAAAGGCCTACAGAGGCTTCCAACAAACCTAAACAAGGACAACACCAGAAACCACCTCTACAGTGTTGGGGGTGTGGCGAGGCTCATTACTATAAAAAATTCCCACAATGAGAAAGAAGTAAAACAATTTCTAATCTAAAAGAAGCTTCTATAGTGGGAGATGTAGCCTGAAATATGCCCAGAATTAACGCAACATTGGAAGATCGTCAGGCATATTATCAACCAACGATAATAGAACTGGAAGGTAAGCTACTTTTGCAACCTGTTTCTATTTTGGTTGACCTAGGTTCCAGTTTAAGTTGTGTAAATCCCATAATAGTAGAAGTCTGTAAATTACAAAGTCAGAAATTCAAAAATTCCTGGCTGGTACAACTAGTCACTAGGGAAAAAAGAAAATTTTGTGCCAAAATTCCAAACTGTACATTGGAAATTGGAAACCAGCAATTAAATGTAGATCTGAATATACTGTCATTGGGATCCTATGATGTACGACTGGGCATGGACTGGTTGGAGAAACATTGGACACTTGTAGTTTGTAAAGAGAATATTATATATTATAGAATGCAAGATGGAACTCGAAAATAAATACAAGGAATTAAGAAACCAATATAGTTGTGTCCTATTACAACCTCTCAAATGGAAAAATGTATTAGAAAAGGATGTCAGATATATGCCATTCAAGTGGGTTTTTCTAATTCTAATGACAAGACTCCTATGATGGAGAACATACCAGTAGTACAAGACTTCATGGACGTGTTTCCAGAAGATGTACCAGGTTTACCTCCAAGAAGAGATATTGATTTCACTATTGATTTGATGCCAGGAGCATCACCAATTTCAAGGGCCCCATATCAAATGAGTGTACCAGAGCTTACTGAATTAAAATTAAATTGCAAGATTTGTTGGACAAAGGGTACATTTGACCAAGTGTGTCCCCTTGGGGAGCACCAGTGCTGTTTGTAAAGAAAAGTGATGGAACCATGTGAATGTGCATGGACTATAGATAGCTCAATAAACTGACCGTCAAAAACAAATATCCCTTACCACGGATTGATGACATGTTTGATCAGGCAAAGGGGGCCACTATATTTTCACAGATAGGTTTAAGATATGGATAATCACCAAATCCGGATATAAGACAAGGATATCTACAAGTGATCCAGGTGGATATTGGTGGTCACCTGCCTATTCCACTTAGGGCCCCACCATTGTCTCTTTCAGTTTTCAGTTTCGGCACAACTTACTATTTTTAGCAGTTTTTCGGGTCCTGAACTTCCGGAGCCGTTTTGAGGCCCTAAATGACGTTTTTTGGGAAAACGGAGAGCAACATGGGTCCATGGACCGATGTTTGGAGAAAAATTTGTAGTCCTCGGATAGATATTTATAACGAGGTATGGTACGTGTCAAACAGAGATCGTATGCCCAAGTTATGCCCCTGGGAAGTTGAAACACCAATTTACCCAAACAGGGCCCATAGTGTTGGCGCTTCATCTCCTAGGGTTAGGGTTTTGGATGTTTAGGATTTCCCATTGTTTCTAAATAATAAATAGGTCCTCGAGCCTCATTGTAACTCATTTCAGAGGCCTGTAGCCACCACATCTCTTCTCAGAGATAGATACCAATGCCCTAGCTAGTTTTATTTCCATTCTCTCTGTAAGCAAATTTCAGTTCTTTGATATTAATGAAATGAAGTGTTATTTCCGCTACATCTTTGTATTTATGGTTATGTGTTTATTCTGTTGCATTCCTGCATAAATCCGGATCAGTGGTATTAGAGCGGTCTGCTTTTTCTCGATCCTTCTTTACATGTCCCCAACGAGGTTGGGTATAAGGAGTTAGGGCTCGATCTGGTGGAACCTTTGCAAGATCAGCCTCGCAAACCCTGATGGACGCCCATGGGGGAAGAAAATAAAGATGAGGGAGTAGGAGTTCTTATCAAAATATTGCTCGAGGAGGCCCTTAAAAAACAAAGGAATGTGATGATGGATAAATTTGCCCAGATCCTTCAACGGCTGCCCACCGGCAGCGCATATGCATCCAGCAGCCACTCTGGAGGTGCGACTCCTTTTAAGGTACAAGTAAATTTTGACATTCCCATATTTGAGGGTAAAATAGATACAAATATCGTAGATAGATGGTTGAATCTATTAGAAGGATATTTCTCGGTCCATGACTTTTCTGATAGCGAGAAGATTATTTTTGCACTCCTTAAAGCTTCCCCCCATGTTAAGGACTGGTGGGAAACCCACTGTGAGAAAAAGGACGAGACAAAACCCTCTCTGTTCTCGGTCGTACCGACTTAGAATTCTTTCCGAGACACCATCAAAGAACAATACTATCCCCGTGGGGAGCTATGAGGACAAGTACATACAATGGACCACGCTGCGACAACAAAGGGATCAAGATGTGCATGAGCTGACAAATCTGTTCCATACCCTGCGCACCAAGTTGGGTATCAAAGATTAAGAGAAGCATCTGGTGATAAAGTATCGCAGTTGTCTGCATAGATACATTTAGGAGGAAATGGAGTTCCTCGACATCTCCTCGCTTGGTACGGCATACCGGTATGCTGCCAAGACTGAGCAGAAATTCAAACAGAAGAAGCGAGACTTTGGATCTGTGAATCAAAATCAAGGGAAAGGTGCTCCCAAACCACAGAACAAAGGACAAATCCAAGGCATGGCAACTCAAGACAACCTGTCGAAGCCACAAGCAAAGAACAACACCACAAAGCCAAAGAAGGACATGGGAAAGTGGTGTGAGTTCCATAAGAGCTCCACTCACAACACAAGTGAGTGTCGAGCCAAGCAGTCGCTGGTGGCCGAGATGTGGGCTTCTGAGTCAGATGCATGCTCCAACTCTGAATCAGAACCTATCAAGGGGAATGAAAAAGGGAAACATATTATTTATGCGGAGCCCAATGCCACTGTTGCCACTACGAAGATCCAGAAGGAGGAACTGGAAGATCTAGAGGAGGAGGAACGTCTCTTCAACTCCTAGATGTGGGTAAAGGGCTCCCCGGTATAGTTCATTATCGACAATGGGAGCCAAAAGAACCTCATTTCAACAGACGTCGTGAAGCGGTTGGGCTTGCCGACCACAACTCACCCACATCCATACACCATTGGGTGGCTTCACCAAGGATGAGATCTCTGCGTCAGCCAGCAATGCTGCCTTCCCTATAGCATCAAACCCTTCACGAATGAGGTGTTATGTGATGTTGCTCCTATTGATGTTTCTGATGTATTATTAGGACAACCATACCTGTGGAAGCATCATGTTGTGTATGACTCTTAGCCTCGTGCTGTTATTGTTACTTTTGTAAATAAGTTGTACAGGATACCAGAGGTACCACCTCCTGCCGCTATCTCTTTGGTTACTGCAAAACAATGCAGTAAGCTCATTTCCCAAACCGGGAAATTTGTTTTCCTAATGATCTGCCCCTAAGGCAAGAAGAAGATTGTGGCAACGACCTCCACATAGGGCTCCTTTGCACGACAACAACAAATGGATAAGGTTGTGGAGGAGTATGGGGACATCTTCACCTCACCCACAGGGGTTCCTCTACACTGTCAGGTCAAGCACTTGATTGATATGACCCCAAGTGCGCGGCTACCCAATGGACTGATCTATCAGTGCTCTGTTCTGGATAACGATGAAAACAAGAGGTAGATTCAGGAGCTACTGCAGAAAGGTCACATCCAACCAAGTTCATCCCCCTGTGGGAGCTCGATCGTGTTGGTACAGAAGAAGGATGGGATGTGGAGACTCTGTATTGAATATCGGGCGCTGAACAAGATCACTTTCTGGAATAGGTACTCGATCCCATGGATTGATGACCTTCTAGACCAACTCAAAGGTGAAAGATATTTCAGCAAGATTGACTTGAAGTCAGGGTATCACCAGGTACCGATTCAACCCTCCGATGTGTGGAAGATTGTCTTCAAAGCCAAGGAAGGCCTTTTCGAATGGCTAGTCATGCCTTTCAGGTTGACGAATGCTCCCGCAACCTTCATGAGGATGATGGATGACATCTTGCGGCCATTCACCAACTCATTTGTAGTGGTGTACTTGGATGACATTCTGATCTTTAGCCAGACTTGGGAAGAGCACCTTCACCACATCTGACAAGTCCTCCAAACACTGCGGACCCACAAGTTGTGTGCCAATTTGGAGAAGTGCACTTTTGGCATGACCCAGGTTCAATATCTGGGATACACTATTGATGAAAGTGGGGTGCATGTGGATCCAGCCAAGATCCAAGTCATTCGGGATTGGCCAGCCCCAACCACTATAATAGAGCTTCGCAGCTTTCTGGGTCTTGCTAATTTCTACCGAAGGTTCTTGTTGGGATTCTCTCATATCACTTGGCCCTTGAGTCAAGTCACCAAGGGAGGAGTGAGAGAAAAATTCTTTTGGTGGGAACCTCAAAAGAAGGCGTTCACAGAATTGAAAAATCACCTCTATTCTGCCCCAGTGCTCACTTTACCAGACTTGCAACAACCATTTGAGATCGAGATAGATGCCTCTGAATATGCTATTGGGGCAGTTCTTACTCAACGGGGACATCCTGTGGCATATCACAGTGAGACATTGTCTGACATAGTTTGCAAGTATCCCACTTATGACAAATAAATGTACTCCATTGTGCAAGCTTGTCGACAATGGAAGCATTACATTTTGGGGAAGGAAACAATCATCCACACAGACCACCGACCCCTGCAGTTCATACAGACACAAGGGAAGTTGCAGAATGATCGCCATCATAAGTGGTCCACATATCTGCAACAGTTTCATTTGAACATCAAGTACAAGAAGGGTAGCACCAATAATGTTGTAGACTGCCTCAGCCGACCACCAATCGTGGTGCTCACCACTGTGCTCAACTCTTGTGGGCACGAGACTTCTGATTAGCTGCTTCTCTATGAGAGTGACCCAGAATTCGACCACACTTACAAGGCACTCTTGGGGGGGTATGCAAGTTACAAATTTTCACCTCCAAGATGCACTTTTATGTCACCTGGGACACCTTTATGTTCCTTCAAGCGAGCGTGCCAAGATGATATGGGAAGCACACTACAGTCGAGTCGCTGGGAATTTCGGGGTCGAGAAAACAATAGCAATCCTACAGAACTATTTCTATTGGCCGAACCTTAGAAAGGATGTTGAGAAGCACATCAGATCCTGCACTGCTTGTGCCATTGCCAAACTAATCATCAAGAAGCAAGGCCTATATACTCCGCTACCTAACCCTAGTCGACCTTGGGAATCCATCTCCATGGATTACATGTCGGGCCTGCCTTCTACTAAGCAGGGAAATGACTGTGATTTTGTGGTCGTCGACAGATTCTCGAAGATGGCCATTATGGCGGCCTGCAAGAAGAATATCACAGCAGAAGCCACTGCTAAACTCTTCTTTGAACGAGTGTGGGTGCACTTTGGGATCCCACAGTCTATCATATCAGATCGGGATAGCAGGTTCCTCGGCACATTTTGGTCCAGCCTCTAGTCGATGTTGGATACCAAGCTCACCAAGTCCACAGCTTTCCATCCCCAAACAGATGGCCAGACAGAGGTCGTCAACAGAATGATTGTACACATTCTGCGCATGTACAATTCAAAGCATCCACGCACATGGGACGAGAGCCTCCCTTATGTACAACATAGTTATAATCGGGCTCTCCACGGTTCAATCGGCCATAGCCCCTTTCAGGTGGGCTTGGGATTCCAGCCACTATGTCCCATTGACGTAGCCATGCCATTTGCAGCTGCTCAGGCCAATTCAGCTCATGTCCAGTCTGAAGTTGACAAAGCAAGTAGCTTCATCGAGCGCATTCAACACATTCGCCAACAGGTTCATGATATATTGGACAGAGCCAATGCCAAGTACAAGCAACGCCATGATCAACACTGGGTGCCACACAACTTCCAGGTGGGTGACAAAGTATGGCTACATTTGCCGAAGGAGCGCCTCACTGGACCCCACCGCAAGCTTCGCCCGCTCCGATACGGGCCGTACACCATCACCAAGGCTGTAGGGAACAATGCATTCGAGCTCAGTATTCCACCATTCCTTGGTC
The DNA here is from genome assembly GCA_034641835.2 of Pinus albicaulis. NCBI lineage: Eukaryota > Viridiplantae > Streptophyta > Pinopsida > Pinales > Pinaceae > Pinus > Pinus albicaulis. Next base: position 460,735,325 of record CM076574.1, on the reverse strand, counting down.
TGCACCCAATCTTCAATGTGGATCGCCTTCGTCCTTACTTCCCACCTCTACTAGACACCTCGGACATTGCAGAACAACTCACACCAACAGAGTTAAACCCAGACTGCATGGAACAGGCCACCACAGATTGTATCATGGACATGCAAATCAAGAACACTCGCCAACAAAAGATCCAACTATATCGGGTTGTCAAAGTTGGCCAACTCCTGCACCAAGGAAAGTGGTTCACTAGGGACCAAGTTCAGCAGAAATTTCCTCATCTCATGGAGGAACTGAACACAATAGGGACCATTTCTTCGTAACAGTGGAGGAATGATCCGGGTGGATATTGGTGGCCACCCAGCTATTTCACTTGGCGCACCACCATTGTCTCTTCGGTTTTTTAGTTTCGGCACAACTTACTATTTTTAGCATTTTTTCGGGTCCTGAACTTTCAAAGTCATTTTGAGGCCCTAAACGACGTTTTTTGGGAAAACAGAGAGCAAACATGGATCCATAGTCCATGGATCGATGTTTCTCTTTCAAAATTTGTAGTCCTCAGATAGATCTTTCTAACGAGGTATGGTACGCGTCAAACATAGATCGTATGCCAAAGTTACGCCCCTAGGAAGTTGAAACACCAATTTACCCAAACGGGGCCAATAGTTTTGGCGCTTCATCTCCTAGGGTTAGGATTTTGGCTGTTTAGGATTTCCCATTATTTCTAAATAATAAATAGGCCCTCGAGCCTCATTTTAACTCAGTTTAGAGGCCTATAGCCACCACATCTCTTCTCATAGATAGCTACTAGTGCCCTAGCTAGTTTTATTTCCATTCTGTCTGTAAGCAAATTTCAGTTCTTTGATATTAATGAAATGAAGTGTTATTTCCGCTGCATCTCTGTATTTATGCTTATGTGTTTATTTTTTTGCGTTTCTGCATAAATCCAGATCAACAAGAATGCCTTCTATACCAGATACAGGCATTATGAGTTTATGGTATTTCCATTTGGTTTAAATAATGCACTAGCAACATTTATGATTCTAATGCATAACATATTTCACCCCTTTTTGGATAGTTTTGTGCTGATATTCATTGACAATATTTTAATTTATTCAAAAAACATGGAAGATCACAAGGAGCACTTAAGGATAGTGTTGGAGATGTTACAAAAACATCAGTTGTACGCCAAGTTTAGAAAATGTGACTTCTTCAAAGAAGAGATTTAGTATCTAGCCCATGTTATTTCTGCTGAGGGAATAACGGTCAATCCAGAGAAAATTAAGATGATTATGGAATGGAGAGTACCCCAAAATGTGGCAGATATTCAATCCTTTATGGGATTGGCTGAATATTATTGACGGTTCATTAAAGGGTTCTCAAAGATTTCTTTTCCAATTACCTCTTTGCAGAGGAAGGGAAAAGTATTTAAATTGACTAATGAGTGCCATAACAATTTTGAAAGGTTAAATTTTTTTTGACCACTACCCTGGTGTTGAGGGTAGCCAACCACAACAAATAATTTGAGGTTTGTACCGATGCCTGTGAGGAAGGAGTTGGGGCAGTTTTATCACTAGAAGGAAGAGTGGTTGCCTATGAATTGAGAAAATTAAAAGAGCATGAACAACAATACTTGACCTATGATTTAGAGCTGACAGTGGTAGTGCATGCACTCCGAGTGTGGAGGAACTACTTGCTAGGAAAAATATTTGTGTCAAAAACTGACCACAACAGCCTAACCAGCTACTTTGAGCAAGTTGATCTAAACTCTCGTCAGGCAAGATGGAATCCCTTCCTAAGTGAGTTTGACATTGATATTTAGCATGTAAAAGGTAAATAAAACCATGTGGCAGATGGCTTAAGCAGTTAATGGTATTGTGTTTATGAACTTTGCTATAATTAGTTTGAATGTAAATTTTTAGATCAGATAAAAGAGGAAGTCGGGAAGGATCCTAAATACTGGTTTTTATGGCAGCAAGTGGAGGAAGCCAGAAGGAAAGAAAAACCTTTTGAATATGGAGTTAGCAAATATCAATTGCTAACCTTTAAAGAAAAGATAGATATTCCAAATCAAATGGGTTTAAAGGAGTTGATCATGAATGAGTATCACCACGGTAATTACTCAGGACACCTAGGATACCCGAAAATTCTACCAACAATAAGAAAGGTCTATTTCTGGCCTAGTATGCGAAGAAGTATTGCAAAATATTTAAACAAATGCCTGGAGTGTCAACAAGTTAAGGTGGAGCATCAACATCCAGCCATATTTTTGTAGCCTATACTAGTACCTGAGTGGAAATGGGAAGTTATATATCTAGAATTTATTACTGGTTTACCAAGATAAAAAATGCACAATGACTCCATTATGGTGGTGGTCGATAGATTGAGTAAAGCAGCAAAATTCATACCGGTATAGTCAACTTACAAAACCGTGCAAATAGCAGACATCTTCATGAGAGATATTTTTAGATTGCATGGCATTCCAAAGTTTATTATATCAGATCGGGATGTGAATTTTACTTTAACATTCTGGAAGGCCCTATTTATAGGGTTAGGAAACCAAATAAACTTCAACACCGCTTATCATCCCCAGACGGATGGACAAACTGAGCGGGTGAATCAAATCTTGGAGGATATGTTGCGTATGTACGTGATGGAGCAACCAAAAAAATGGGAAGAATATCTACACTTGGTAGATTAATTTTCCTACAATAATTGTTACCAGGAGTCTCTTAACATGAGCCCCTTTGAAGCTTTGTATGGACGACATTGTCATACTCCCATCAATTTGAGTAGCCCCGAAACCAAGTTGATGCTTGGACCGAAGATATTGGCTGAGATGGAATCAGAAATAAGAAATATAAGACAAAATTTGAAATCCACTCAAGATCAGCAGAAGGCATATGCAGATAAGAAAAGAACTTATTGAGAGTTTGAGGCAGGGGATCATGTATATCCAAGGATTAAACTGAAGAAGAGCACACTAAGTTGGACCTCCTGTTCCAAGTTGGCTCCCAAGTTCTGTGGACCTTTCCAGATATTGGAGAGGGTGGGACCTGTGGCTTACCGATTAGCTTTAACCAACCATATTCGGGTGCAAAATGTGTTCCATGTATCCTTATTAAAATTATATGTACACGACCCAAAGCATGTAATTCACTGGTAGATCATTTAGGTAGACTAAGATTTTTAAAAAAATTATCCTAAAATACTAAGTTATATGAGAATTTAATTCAAGTTTTACTGAATGCAGGTCGAACAGGATGGTGAATTTATGGTCGAACCTCAGCGTATACTCGATCAAAGAGAAATCATGCTCTAGAGATAAGCCATCACCCAGATTAAAGTGTAGTGGAAGAACTTTAGCTCGAATGAGGCTACCTAGGAAGATGAAGGATTTGTTCGTGAGGATTATCCAGAGTTTTTTTCTGAGCTCAAATGAAAACACCAAGGATGGTGTTTACTTCCAGGGGGGAAGTTTTGATAGTTGGCTTAACTGCTAACTAGTTGTTATGTTATTTATTTTTAAAGAGAATAAAACATTTATTTCATTTGAGAAAACAATTACATGATGAACACAAATTAATTATGTTTTGTTGAAATAAAATTTAATTATGGAATAGTGGTTCCATAAAAAGTTAAAAAAACTAATGATAAAGTATTCCAAGAACTGAGAAGTGGTTGAAAAGAAAACAGTTAAGACAGTCACCTTTTCCTCTGAGGATAAAAGTAAATCCCAGTGAGGAAAAGGGGTTATGTTCCATGATTGCGGATAGGAAGGGAGAGAGTGGAGAATTCCTGAGCTAGTAGTGACCAGTGGAAAGCACTCAGCCTTCTTGATTCCTGGAAAAGAAGAAGTACTGGACCAAGGGTCTTGAGGTCACTTCTCGAAAAATTCTGTGAACCTACTTGGCTCGATGAGGAGCATGGGGGGAGATGAGGATGTAATCGTCTCTCTCATGGTAGGGAGGACATCATCAGCTAGATTAGAACAAGATAAGTAAAACAAAACTACAAAAATATTAAGGTATTGAAATATTGTTTAGACATAAATTTCTTTATTATGCAGGAAATGTTTTCTTGAAAATAAGGGAATAAAGATGTTTGCGCATTGAATGCAGTAGAAAAGAACAATATCTGTAATTATTGTAAAGTATATGAGATGTCATAGTGGTAATTTTTATGTGTATATGTGGAATTTTAAATAAAGTTTATATAATAAATTTACTACCTATATTTCAAATAAATATTTATCGATAACATTAAATAAGTTACCAGGTTAAATCATTGCAGAAACATCTACTAGAAAAAAGAAGAACCAACAAAACTGTTAATTTAGGGTCCCGGGTTGAGACCCTAGACCCCAGAATTGGTTGTTCTTCTGTAATATATGTATACAAAAACAATAGATTTATGATAAATAACTTTAAAACCCAGATGGTCTAGACATCCCTAATTAATGGAGAACCTAGAAAATAGTAAAGAATAATAAAGGGAAATCTCTGCAGAGAAATGAAATGTGTACATTTAAAACTCTTGAAATAACATGCATAGTAAAACCCAGAATACTAGCAACCTTTGCAAGAAATAAACTAACTGTGAAAATTCTATATCTGTAACAGCTATTAGAAAGAAAAATACTAGCTTTATACATGCCAGAGTGATAAATGCTATTCGAATAGTTTCGGGAGTAGAAATGTAAAATTCTAGCAAAGTGATGAGAGAAACATGATATATATGTATATATATACGTATATATACACGTATATATATATATATATATATATATATATATATATATATATATATATATATATATATATATATATATATATATATACATATATATATATATATAGTAATAAAACCGATATGTTTTAATGCAATAGTCCTTTCACCAAAGCAAACCTTACAGAAATTAAAAGACAAGAATTATACGACCACAAAACTTGAGGTTCCAAGCTGAAAGCCATGGCAGAGTTTTAAAGAAAATTAAATATTGTTGCAAAGTAACTAATCCTCTTAGACAGAGATGAGTGCTATTTTAATAACCAAGTTTAAACCCTTACAAACTTTACAAAATATCTCTAAGAATAACACCGGGTGAAACCCTCGGGTGTACGAAAAAATACCAAGAGAATGGTGATGCAAGCCATGAATCTAGCCACACAAAAATATAACGCTGTTGGTGCCAATAAACTAAAACCTGGAGGGCTTCACACTGATACTAAGAGACCAAAATAAAACGGGTACCTGTTGGCAGCAAAGGTAGTATTAGTATGAGGTTGAAATGCTTCCATGGGATGACCACACAACTGTAGCCCTTGTCATTATTCCATGGAGATATACTTGCACAAACCAATCTCAAAGTTAGAAGTGGAAACCATTCACAATAGCCACAAATAACAAGAATAAAGAGCAAGAGAACCAAGCTTGCAATACCTGGTTGAAGTTTTCTAAAAGCTATGATTTGCATTTCTGTAAGGAGATGTGGCCAAAGGTCAGAACCTTTAATAAATGATAAAAAATATTAAATTCTACAAGAGAGTAATGTTTCAAATAGCAGGTTAGTGATCGAGAGCTCTACGAATTACCAACTATGAAGTTAGGATGGTTTCATCTGGAAGATGAAGGCATTAGAGCCGACCCTACGAACCTGTTGACCATAGGGAAAGGAGAAACATGTTTAGACAAGTGAAAGATTGTGAAACTTAGTAACTGAAACTATTATATCAAAGGCAGAGCCTTCAAGACTTTTTCAGTGGAGTTCTCATACCTGTGGAGGTCAAGGAGGCCCAAGCCGAATGGAATTGAACCCTGGTTGAGCTGGTATGGAGGCGTCGAGGTTGCAGAGTAGCAACGCTGCTGAAAAATCGAAGCAAATGAATGAAAACAGCTAGGGTTGGCAACGTCATTACCCTAAACGGGTACCAAAGGACTAGGACCATAGATCTTACACCTTGCGATCCAACGACGGCCAACGATGTAGGTGTCATCGATCGATACGCTTTCCCATGTGATGAAGATGATGATATGGATTTACCTTAAATGCAAACATACAGAGATCTCCATCAACCGGATAACAAATCATTTAATGAGATATTTCCAATCTTCAATTTTCGTTCGGGAGTAATTATCAACAATACGATTCATCTTATTAATTAATGTCCACATGTATTATTGCATAGATCAAACCTTAATCCTTTGCAAATACTATTTCCAGGTGGATGTAAAAGGTTACGAGTGTATATTGTATTGTACATTAGACAACAAAGTCTTGTGTGAGGAAAATCTAGTAAGTGTAATGATAATATTGAATATTATAAATCATGTTAATGTGTTTCATAAAACCCTCTTAGGGAAAATATATGAGGAAAGTAAACCATGGTAAATCAATGCTTCAGAGTTGATTTATAGGTAATTATTATATTCATGTTTAAAGGGAGAAGTAAAATGTTTTTTATGAAGTACTGTTGTGTATGTTATAGATTTATGGATGTGAAGAATGCAGATAGAAACAGAAATAAGAGACAACTTGTTAAGGTATGTCGATAAAAATTTTAACATCACTTACTAGCAACTTTCACCTACTTACCACCGTCAGTTAGCACACAGGTCGGTCTCAAATCCAAAGATTATGGGATGCATGCCCAAGGTTGTTATACACGTGTCATCTTCACCGACAACTTCCCAAATTTTAGAGATGGAAGGAAATAACACATCCACTATTATTATTTACCGGTGGCATTATTAAAATTTTTAATGGGAAAAACAGGAGATGGACATGTGTCAAAAGAAGATGAAAAGTGTAGAGCGAATATCTAGTCTGACCAATTTCAAAAAGGAACACCTTTGGTATAAAACTAGCAATTGGTGCCAAGATACACCGAAGGAATAGAAGATTTGGGAAGATCATATTGTCAGAAATAGAGCCTATTGCATGCTCATAACTAAATTCTAGAATTGGAAATCAAGTACATAATTTCAAAAATTCTTTTAATAACACAAATACTCATTTTTATTTATTTATAAATTTTACAACCCAATAAATTTAATTATATTCAAAGTAATAATTTACAAAAAAAAAATGTTCATTTTAAGGACACAAAAATCATAATAAAAAAACTCTAAATATTATATTCGAAATATAGAATTTTAAAATAGTAACCAAGATTTTCACAATTTTACATACTAATATTTTCCAAACAACCATTTGCAATTAGTCCAAACATTCATTTATGTTATAAGATTAAACCAAAAATTCTTCATGCTAGCTTAATTTTGGAAACAAAACATAAATTATTCATGGAAGTTTTATCCAGGAAACAAATAAAAGTTGAACCTTATCTTTAAATTGGTTCTACAACTCAATGACACAAACCTATTGGAGTCAATTGTTTTAAAAAACACAACAAATTTCAATTAATTATGAGGAGAGAAATGATGTTCTCGTGTAAGACATCACATTGGAAACACTTTGATAACAAAAATTTCATGCCCATGGAAAAAATCACAAAGCAAAAGGTTAAGGTGTAGGGGATTTCTGGGTTGTTTTTCTATTAAACACACATTTTTACTACTAGGAGGTGTTCAATTAGAGTGAACTTGAACCAATAATAGAGCTCGATGATGTTCACTGAGGTGTAAAATGGTTAGCTGGCCTAGCCAATCAAGTTCCATGCAATTCCCCATTAGTAATCCTACTATTGTTGTAAATTGGTTGCTTTAACAGTAGGTTTTGGATGACATTCTTTGCTTAAAGAGATCTCTGCTTAATGTATCTGCCACAAGTTCTTTCATAGTGCATCACATTCTGCATATGCATGTATGTGTAAACAATACAGTGCCCCATCTCCATGGAGCCTTCATTATTTTTCTATACCTATCAAACAGGTTTTGGTGCCATATGTATACTTTTCTCAACAATGAGAAATGAGATCTTCTTTTCACCTACAAAATAAGACGTTATAATGGATTCCATTTTGTTTTTATTCTTTAGTGGGAGAAATACAACATATGTTACTTGAAAAAGAGTTACATAATGACACAATGAGAGTTACAACACTCCAAAGTCATGACTACTAGCATATGAGGCATTGTATCTAGACATTCAAGCCAAAAACTAAGCTTATGTTCTAACTTCATAGCTGGAAATCAACATTTGGCATTTGGACACATCCTCATGCTGTAAAAAATAAATAGATTGATCTTTTAAAAGGTAGTTTTCTTTGTTAGTTTTTCCATGCTATTAATTTTGTATCCTTCTTTTTATTGAACAGAAGAATACAAACTCACCCGTGACCAGACACACCTCACATATAATTATAGTCTAAAACCTAACAAGATTCTCACAACTACTAATATTACAGAAAAAAGGAAAAAAATAAAAGACCATGAAATCATTTTGAAGCAAAGTTAAGACACATTCATGATTTGAAGGACAACATAAAACTCTTTTAAAAAATCCTAAATATGAAAAGATGTAATGTAATTTACTTAGACATCTCCAAAATATCTAAGAAAAAACAATTTTCTTAATGAAAATTTCCAAGTTTTAATAGTTACACATTAAATTTTAAAAATTAAGATAGATTTATATATAAAAAGATATAATTTAATATATATATATATAAACATTTCCAAACTTTCTAATTGGAAATTCATTAGCTTCCATGATATAAGCATAAAAATTTAAAGATTTTAACTTATCTTATTCATTTTCAAAATACTAACTATAAATATAAATATACATAGTATTATTATAAGAAATCTAAATTTATAAAACATATTTTTATTTTTATAGACATTTAAAAAAATCATGATAAAAATAAAATTAATATTATAAAAGTTCAAATAAATAATTCTTTAATCTAGTAAAAAAATTAATTAAATAAACAAGTGTAAAAAATAAAGTGAACAAAACATTTTTATCTTTTTAAATCATCAATAAATCAATAATATTAAAATACCCATACATACATACATACATACATACATACATACATACATCCATACATACATACATACATATCACAAACATTTTTTATTTTTTTAAATCTTCAATAAAACAACAATATTAAAATACACAGATATCTTAAGCATTACAATATTAAAATATAACAAAATAACTATAAAAATAAATCTTAAAAATTATAATATTAAAACATTTTTACAATATTAGTACGAAATAATGATTTCGTAATACTAAATAATGATTTCGTAATTAAAAAAAATAAAAAATAGATAGGATTTGATTTACAATTTTTTATTTTGTATTATAAAAATTTAAATAAATAATTCTTTAATTCATTAAAAAAATTTAATTACATAAATAAATTAAGAAGCTAATAAGTTTTTTTAATAATACTTAATAAAAACTTTATCAAATCCTAACATCACCTAAACGAAAATATTAAAATATGAAAAATTTAGAACTCATTTATATTATTAATACAAAATAACTATGTTTAACTTAGATAAAAATGTTATTGGATTAATCACATCGTTAGGATTAAGTCGACATTTCGAACCACCTAATGTGGTTCATCCTCAGGAAATAGAGGAGATGCATCATTACTTGGAAATAGCAGTTGAGAACTAGTCGTTAAAACTAGCTGTTAAGAACTAGCCGTTAGAAAATTTGTTAGTTAGTTAGTTACTTTAACTGACAACTAACTAACAAATTTTCAGTTCAACTAACTAACTAACTAAGAAATTTTCCAACGGCTAGTTTTTAACAGCTAGTCTTAACGGCTAGTTCTTAACAGCTAGTCTTACCGGCGAGTTCTCAATGGCTATTTCTAGGTAATGATGCATCTCCTTTATTTATCCTTTGAGATTGATTAGTCTATCCACCTTATCCTCAAAATGAACCACATTAACTGGTTCAAAACATCGACCTAATCCTAATGATGCGATTAATCCGAAAACATTTTTATCTACATTATGGATCACAAAATATTAAATCTAAATGTTTTTGATAAAATTACTAAAAATAAAATTGAAAAAATATATACAAATTTATTAATTTAATTTAATAATTTAAAAAAATAAAAAATAATTCAAATTAATAAAGTATACAAATTAATTATGAAATGTCACTATTGACCTACTTTTATAATGCTTTTAAACATTTAAACATTGATTCACTTATACTTCCAAAATCATTATGAAATGTCACTATTAACATGTTATATGTGACAATTCACCTTTCCAAGATAAGCCACACCATCAACTAAAGCAAGAGGAAAAATAAAAACAGTTCACCTTTCCAAAATAAGTTGTATATAATGTTCATAGGTTCACACCATCACATTGCCACACACCCATTGTATCATTCATATGTTCACACCATCACAATGTGAAGAGTAATGATTGTGGCAAGCTTAAAAACTTCCCATCTAATCGTTGATTTAAGAATCGACCATTCCATTTAAATGATGAATCATATCAACTTACAACTTAGGAAGACAAAATGATTGAAATATTCAAGACAAGATTAATAAAACAACGACTTAATGACAATAAAAGAATCGTATACCATTGTACCTAAACCATATCACATTCTATAATAACAACAAAGCTTAGATGTTAATATACTACAATAACACGATTAAATGTTAATATAAAACAATAACGAGCCTCCTCATTTAAATTTTGTATTCAATCCCAAGTTGACCTTGTTTCCTTTTGTCCATTACATTCATAAATAAATAACCCTCGCACCACTCTGCATATCAATCATATATAAATATTAAAATTAATGTATAGACCTTAATCAAAAAATATTATAAAACCATTCATATTATAAAAATCCTTAAATCAAATGTCAACATCATTAACCTATGTTATTGAGTTGATTCCAACCAACCCATGATGTTGCAATATAATAAAACTAAAATGGTGTTTCAAAGATCACTTAAAGATTTAGTTGAATAAGATAATAGCATAATTTAATAATATAATAAACAATGCCTCTAATATCGGACAAGGAAAACATGGCAATAATTTGAACAGAAGTATCCGCCGTTACTATTCAATATTTTATTTTTATATTTTTTATATTAATTGTTATTATATTTTTCTCATCTTGATAATATTATTAAATCATTTTACTATATTTATATTTTAATTAATGTAATAAACAACCTTCCTCTAAATACATAAATCACCATATACATATATATGTCCATATACATATATATGTTTTTATTTAGTTTGGTACTTTATGATTTTTTGGCCTAGTTTATAAACATACTTGAATATTTAATCATATCATAGTTTCCCATGCATATGCAAGTTAGGGATATTTTATGGGCATATGAGATTTGAATACAATGTTATTATGTTTTTTTTTTTTTTCATATGTTTCGAATTTTTTTTTTCCATTTTTTCAAATATTTTTTGGTTATCAATAACAAAATATAAATATTAATTTAATAAAAATTGAATAGAAATTTATTATTTTAAATTATATTTAATTTTTTTTTTTAAATAATATTATTGATAATATATTTTTTAATTAAAATTACAACTTTCACTTTGACATTTTTGTAATATTAGACTTATATTTACGATATCAATATCCTTTGTTTAACTTCAAATTGTAATTTTTTAACATTATGATTTGAATAATCACTATTGTAACACAAATATTAAAATAAATCTTATATTGAAAAATTAAGAACAATAATATTTTTTTTGGAAATTAAAATTAAAACAATTTTGAAATTATGATTTAAAAAACTAACATCTTAAGTCACTGATTTAGCAAGTATTTAGAGGGACCAAATTTTTGAAGTGGAATTTTTTTTTACAATATAAAATTTAAAAAAAAAAAAATACACGAAATTTAATCACTCTCGAAACATAATAGATTAATGGTTTATATATATATATATATATATTAAATACCTTGAAAATCCATTTAAACACTTAGATTGTGTAGATTAAATTAATAAATTCAACAAATCTTTATTTAATTTTAAAAAAAATGTAAATATAGAAAAGTAAAAATACGTAAAAGATTTAACATAAAATTGACATCGAAATATATACTTCTTCATTTACTTTATGTTTCTCAAACTTCTATAAATTTATGTTATTTCATGTAAATATCTAAACATTTACGCTGAAAGCGATGTTTTTTAAATCGCTTTCACAGCCTTCGTGGTCTGTCCACAGCCTATAAACTAATGCCACGTTTATTTTGTCTTCAACTTGTTAACAAATGCCACGTGCACTGACATTTTTCACTGGATTTGAAGGTTGAGGAAACTGTTGTGTACAATTTAGTTCGAGATTGTTGCGTGAAAATTTTTGTGTACAATTTAGTTGGAGATTGTTGCTTGGAAATTGAAATCCTGCTTATTAGAGATGACAATGTGCTACAATGTAGGCATTTTGAATGACCTCAATTGGTACGCTCTAAAAAAAATTCCTAAACGTCATTTGGTAAATTGTTCCTCACGTTGCAAATTGTCAATATTTTTCTACTCTATTTATCCTTCCTATCTCTAAGTTGAAAGGGTTAAAACGGATTTTTGGAGCAGTGTGGAAACCATTCAGGTGCTTGAGTTTTGAAATTCCTCCCTAGATTTTTCTATAATCTAAATTTGGAAGGGTGAAAAAGAAGATTAGCGTCGAAGATAAACTATGATGAAACGTACAATTAAAAATATAGAATTAAAAAATAAAATAGAATAAATTATTAAACATGAAAGTTTAAATTTAATGAAAAATGGTTTCGAAACGATGCTTACAAACGCTTATTTATTATGAAAAGAGTTTTCATATATAAAAGTAGAAAAACTAGGTCCTATAAAAAAAAATTTGTCATGTCCCATTTCTTTAACATTGAAAAATGTTCTATAATTTCTGTTTTAGTAAAAATAAGAAATATAAAAAAGCTTTTTATCTCATCATTCTAGGTTTTTTTAGTATATATTAAAAAATATTTTATAAAGTAGGTATGAAATTGTTTTACAAATTATTAATGCAGTGGTATAAATTAAATGATGGTTAAATATTTATAAATATTAAAATATTTATTTTATAATATATTTTATATTATCATAAATTTATTTTGATTCATTATTAAATTATTAATTATAAAAAGAAACAATATATGCGTTAAACATATACATATTTAACAAAAAATACATGTAATAAAATTCTTAATTATGAAAATTCACACCCATTTTATTATGGAGATTTTAAACCGGTAAATAAGCTTTGTTACAATACCATGGTTTACGTGCATGCCTGAAAAACCATACCATATTTTTATATGACATTATTTTTAGTTACTAAATTTAATGAAAATGGCTTAAAAGACATAACTACTTTTGAGATAACCAAGGAGATTCACTTCACTTTACTATAGAGATTCTTAACAACATTATTCTAATACCTTGGGCCAAGAACGTGGTTTATCAATGCCACATCTGCAAAATCCATAACGTATTCCATAGTCAATATATTTTATAGATTTCCCATGGGGTAGATCAATTGGAAATGACATTGTTGTGAATTATGACGTAAACCATGAGATTCAATATTTCAATCCCCCATGACTCAATCCAACAAAAACATATTATATTAATTTTATTTTAATTTACTTTTATAACATATTTGTAGTTAAATTGAAAATAAAAAAGCGCATCACTAACAACCTTTTGGAGATACACCTCTTCAGATTGGTGTCTCTTGTAGGTTGGCGCCTACAACTATTGTAGCATAGGGGATTGATGCCTCTTGTAGGCTTGTGCCTACAAATCTTGCAACATAGGGGATTGGTGTCTCTTTTAGGATCATGCCTACAAATCTTGCAACGAAGGGGATTGGTATATTGGTATCTCATATAGGTTGGTGCCTGCAAAGATCTGTTACTCACCCCTAGCTTATCTTAGTATGAATGTGAATCCAACAATTGGCATCATGGTAGGTTCCTTTGGAAGTAGACCAACCATTGGAAGCGGGATCTCAAAGCTAGCTATATGACCACTTATAAAGTTTATTTCATAAGAGATCTCCATTATTCGACGAAAAAAATTATTCCTTGGTGGGTAAGGATGATGACTTATCTAATGTCTCTTTGTTTTAACATATGGAAACCTATAGTGGATGGTAATAAAGCTCCAACAAATTCTGAATTTTAGCAAGATGGTAAGAAGGGTTGTGTAAATAATGAAAAATCCATGATGTCATCTTTTGTGGCCTATTAGAATAAGAATTTTTCAAAATAATGCATTATGAATATGTAAAATACATTTGGGACAAACTTTAAAATAACTTTGAAGGAGATGACAAGGTAAAAAGGGAGAATACTCAAACCCATAACATACAATTTGAGAGCTTGAATATGAATGATGAAGAAGATGTTGCAACCTACTTCCTTTGTGTGGATGATATTGTCAATCCTATCAAAGAATTTGGTGAAGAATTTAAGGAATCAAGTAAAAAAAAATTGGAGATCTCTTCCCTTAATATTTGATGCAAAGGGTCTAAGCTATTGAAGAAATCAAGTATGTGGAAAATATAAATACATATGAGGTAAATGGGATTCTCAATGCATATGAAATAAGGGTGGAAAAAGGAAAGCCAAATCTAAAGGAAGTAGCTTTGAAAGTTTCAAATAATACAAAATAACTTAAAATTGGTGGTTATTCTGGAAATGAATGTAGAAGAAGCACAATTCATGAGAAAGTTGAAAATAGGACCTAGATAATACAAAGGTAAGGTACCATTCAAATTTTATTTTAATTTTGGTAGAGTAGGTTATTTTTCTTCTAAATATCCATATGAAAAAATAGAGAATAGTGATGATGAAGGAGAACATAAAAATAGAAGAAAATCCCATAGACACAAACAAAAAAGATATAACAAGAAGAAAATATTTTAGTCTAGAGAAGATAGTAGCTATTCAAATGAAAGTGATGGATACACATCTAATGTTGACAAAGAATAATTTATATCATATCAATGGATATTCAAACTACTAATAAATAAACTGAAGACAATAATAAAGATAAAACATATTCATAGGAGAAGATATTGATGGGGAAGTAAACCTTGAAGAAGAATTCATTAGTTCCCTAGAATAAATAGAATAACTTAGAGGCGATATGAAAATGAAGAATGAGATATTGTAGAAAAACGAGAAGAAAAAGAATCATGATCTAGATAAAACAATAGTTTCCATCTTGAAGACACAACTAGAAGAGGTAAAGAGGATAGAAGAAGTGGTGAGAAGCCAATTGAAAGAAAAGGAAGCAATTTGTGAGATGCTAGAAGTAGAAGTTATTACAAATGTTTAGCCAAATCAAAGCTTGAAGTTTGGAAAAGGTTCTAAATCCTTAGATCATATTCTAAGGTTGGATGTAGGTTTCTCATGTATTCCGATGAGGTATTGTATTTTATGCATTGTTTTTGTTTGGGAATGACTTTTATCTTTTAGTTAATAAAATATTATTATGTTTCTTAATTTATGACCTTAATTTTTTCTTTCTTTTTGTGACTAAGGATCTATTTAAGGTACATTAATTGAGAGCCATTAGTCATCTCCCCATAGCCTATATAGAAAGGCCACGTATTTGCTAACATATTTCATCTTTGTGTTAGCGATGAACCACCTCTCACACAATTTTGTCTATGGGCTTTGTTGTGAGGTTTCACGAATGTCACGGGTTCGAAACATGGATCGTTTTATTCTTCAACACTCTGAGTCAAAAACATACCAACCACCATACATGCCATTTACTATTATTGTTGTTGGTATCTACTCATCATTTCTTTACTATAAAAGTGCAATCACAAACAAGGCATAACACAAGCATAATTTTTCCATTGCTGGTACTTCATATATATATATATATATATATAACCAATGTCACCCACAAACATAAGAATAGTTGCTTTTAGGTTGAATTCATCACGTGAAAATCAAATCGCAAGTTATCAGAGTTTGTAAATTGGACAGAGGTACGTTAAATTTGATTTATATGCAGTGGAAAAAAAAGAAGAGAAGTGACAATAGACATACATATGTCTCTTTCCATTTCTTTATTCGCTTAGTAGACATTGCATGCCATCGCTATGGTTAGTATTTTTCATTGTTTCTCATTCAAAACTTGTAGTGCCAAATAAATTACATGATCTCAGTACCAAAGAAAATGGTGGTTATCTTATTAGTACCAAAGAAATTTCATGATCTCTCCTTAATTATCTCTATAGTACAATTTGCACTTATGTTTTCATTTTGGGCCCAATTTCAAATTCAAATTATGGTTTCACTAGTCAAACAGAGGTATAGGTTCAAAGGCACAAATATACTAATTAAAAACATAAAAACTTCATATTAATAAAATATATAATATTTAGTTATTTATTATTCTCTTAATAACTTTTAAAACTTCAATATATTATCACAATGTTGTGTAGACATAAAATTTTAAAATTTTGTACATTCATTTTTTTGTAGATTTTACAGACTCGTCCACTCCTGAATAATGCAAGGCTTTGAAAGCAACATTTCCAACAAATAGAGATGGAGGCATATGACTGTGAGGAAACATCGCTTGGAAATGTAAACCTCGAGGAAGAAACAAAATCAATAAAATTCTTATGAGTAAGATGACAAAGACTCTAGTTAGCCAAGAGGAAAATGTGCACAACCATGAGAATAACTCAATAGCTTTATATTAATAGCCTACACAAATGTTATTCTCCTGTAGATTTGGCATTGGTGGTGTGACAATATATTACATAAGGATTATGGATTTGCATTTGTGGTGTGATAATATGTTACATGCACATATAGAATCAACACAAATGTTATTCTCCTTTACAATCGACATTTTTGGCATGACAATATATAACTTGCAACACGATGGAATCAACTATTTTAATTTCACTAATTTGAGCTCAATGCATCTCTCCTCCCCATCTAGTATTATAAATTGGTAAGGTTGCCAAGAATGAAGAAAGTTGGTGATTATAATTATTACTCTGACCTCTTCAAACTCCACTACCATGTGGGTATCCATATGTTTCCTCTCAAAAACACCCTTTCTTTGAATGGCATCAGTTTTCATGCAATATTATTTCTTTATCTCAATGTGACCATCTATATAGTTATTGTAAAAGAAAAAAAATTTCCCCACCCAAATATAGCCCTTTCGCTATTAGATAATGTGATATATTGGTATATTAAGGCAAGAAATATGGTATAAAGTGTTAATGCTTTATAATTTGGAAGCACCCATCACATATTAGTTTCACTGTTTTGAAAAATAAATAAGATGCATTTAACCATATTTATTATAATTAATACCACACAAATAATTTTATATTATTATATTTATTATTTTCTTCAAAAACCTTTATGCTTTCCATGAGAAACATTGACTCATTATCATAAAAAATACACTATTTTTCTTTTATATTATATCCATCCTCTATTAATTTTGGGGTCTCCTTCCCTGCTTCGAGGGTATGCTAATTTATTTATGGTTGGGAATAAGAGTGAAATATTGTTACCACGTCTCCCATATACCATATCAACAATGAATCTATCTATGACAATGCTAGTGATATTATTGAAGTTTTATAATGCCTTTAATTAAATTTAACCAATAATGTTTATTTAATTTTTTTTACCTTTTATTTTGATAATGTTTTATTTTATTTTAAACGAAACACATGTTAACTCAAATTTGAGAATAGACAAAACCTCACATCACCCTCCTACTGAATTGAATTGTAAAATGCAATGCTTCTCACAATTATATATATATATATATATATATATATATATATATTAAAAAACAAAATTAAAATAATTAAAATTAAAAATTAATATGTTTTAAAAAATTAAAAAATAATATATAATATATGAAGGAAAACACACTTATTAGAATACTATATATATATATAATTGGGCTATAGGTTTTTTTTTTTTAATTTATTTGTTATTTAAAAAGATTTTTTACATATATATAGTAATTTTATTTATAATAATGATGAAGATGATGATGATTAGCATCCACTCAGACCAATGTGGTCTATGGACCTCAAGAAGAAAAAGAATCTAAATGGGATTCTTCTAAATCTTATTTCTATGATAAAAAAGGAGGGAAAGAAGCACTCCAAAATCATTATAGTTGGGATGACTTAATAACTCAAGAAGATTTGAAGTGTGGAAGATGTTAGGGAATTGAGAGAGGATGTGAGTAAGAGTTAGGAAGTTTAAAATGAAGTGTTATTCATCTTCAACCCTCTTATTATTGCAAATATGACATTTTATTGTCCTGGGGAGTCTTGCGAGAAGACCACCGCCCGGTTTGACTTCAAAGCTCATGAGAATTAGTTCTTATCCTAGCTATTGAGATTCAACA
The DNA here is from genome assembly GCA_034641835.2 of Pinus albicaulis. NCBI lineage: Eukaryota > Viridiplantae > Streptophyta > Pinopsida > Pinales > Pinaceae > Pinus > Pinus albicaulis. The sequence continues at coordinate 460,716,951 of CM076574.1, read as the reverse complement.
ATAAATTTCATCTCCCACGCCCAGTGTGGGACCAGGAGGTCTATGCAGCACCTAGACTAGGGTGGGACCATGGGTCTTAGCAGCACCTACACTAGTGTGGGCTAAATTTGGTGCATTTCTATTTTATTTTTCCCTTAATTAAGATGGACAAAAAAAAGTAATATAATCTCAAAATAGCTTGTAATAGTTAACTTAGTGTGATAAACTCAGTTAGCTCATGAATTTCGAGTTAGAGGTTATTGTTGAGGCATGTAGAGTAATTCTAGTTGTAACAGAGTTCGAAGTGCAGTGGTGCATTAGTTAATGCAGGTTGTAATCAATTTAACTCAGTTAAGTGAGTTAAAATCAGTTGTGCTAGTTGTAACTGTTAGATACACTAGTGAGAGATGAAGTGAATTAAATATTAGTTAATTCATAATCATTGATCTCACATGAAACTGAGGATTTACTGTTATTAGTTGCATGCATTCCAGATCTAGTGGAGACCCAGTTGAGATCTAGGTGAAAGGGAAGTTGACTATCAGTTGTAGGATTATTGGGTTGCACCAACGCAACCAAACATCCATTGGAGTGCCCATGATACTTTCATAGTCAAGGAAGGCCAAAATTCCCAAATAATAGGTATTTCATTCATCAGGGATTGCACAAGCAAGACAGGCTGTCTGGAGGCAGTAAATTGGCTAAGTATTGGTCAGTTTTATCTAAGACAGTGTGAGACAATTAGCTGAGTATAGGAGGGCTCTTTTGAGAATATTTGTATGTAATTGTTTCATGATTCCATGCTTAATATTCAATAGAAGATAGTGGGGTTTTGAGCAGCAATATTTCCCCGGGAAATTATCTATGTTGTGGCTTGATTGATTCTTCTTTGCTTCATGTGATTGGCGATTGTGTTTTTAATTCTACAATTGATTTGTAGAAGCGATTCAGTATTTAAATTTAGTACATTGTTAGATCGGATTGAATCCATGATATACATGCTTGTATTATAATTTCTACATGGTATCAGAGCACAAGAAATCACAATAATGAAGGAGAAGCTGAGTTTTTGACTGGATAGTATTCGAATTTGTAGAAAGAATTTATTGGTGCTACAGCTGATTCAGGATCGAAATGGATTTCAATGGCTTGAGGTATGAGTATGCACCCGAGGGAAACTCAAACTATATTTCTTGGAAGTACAGGATGGAGGAAGTACTCGAAGACAACGGCTTGAAGGAATTAATTGACAATGATGTTCCTAAGCCCATTGTGACAGATGTTTCAAATATTTATGCATGGCAAAAGAAAGTGGCAGAAGCGAGGAGGATCCTATTGGAGGGAATATGAGACCACATTGTCTCAAGCCTCCATGGGAAATCCACACCATATGCAATGTGTAAGGCTTTGACGAATCTATTTCAGAGCGACACTGACCATAGGAAATTGGCGCTCAAATATAAACTCAGGAAGATCAAGATGGAGAAAGGAAACTCAATGCCAAAATATTTGAAAATTTTGTCCAATGTTGGGATGAACTGGGGAGAATTGGCATAACTGTCGTTAATGATGATTTGATGAGCTTGGCTCTCCTAGGACTTCCCAAGAGTTGGCACAGTTATCAAGACTCTGTCAATGGAAGGGAAAAGCTTCTAGATTGGGAACGACTATGGTTATATTTGGTGTAGGATGAGTTCAGATGGAACAATAGAGATGGATCTTCATCTAAGAATGAAGATGAAGAAGATTTTTCTTTGGATTCCAAGGAAAAGAAGGGGAAGGGGAATAAATTCCATTCCAAATATGAGTCCAAAGATGGAAAGAAGCAGGACATGTCTAGGGTGAAGTGTTTTCATTGTGACGAGCATGGGCATTATGCTACAAACTGTCCACAAAAGAAGAATAACAAGAAGGTTGGAGGATTTGCAGCTAGTGAGGCTTTGAACTCGCAATTTGAGCTTGACTTCTCATTGATCGCATGCATGGTGTCAAGTGCATTGGGATCTGTGTGGTATTTGGATAGTGGCGCTTCCTTTCACATCACGGGAGACAAGGAACTTTTCAGTAGCTTGGAGGAGAAGGATCTCCATATGCATATTGAAATGGGTGATGATCGGTGGTATAATGCTCTACCGTGATTGGTACCATTACCTTCCAAAGGAATTCAGGTAAACCCTTTCAATTAAAAGATGTAATGCATGTATCACGTTTGAATAAAAATTTAGTCTCAGTTGCAATGTTGGAGGATAGAGGCTATGATGTTGTTTTCAATGAAGGAAAATATTTCCTGAAATGCAACACAATAGGACAAGCCAAGAAGATAGGGATTAGAGTTAAGAATCTCTACAAGCTAGATGTAGATGGTTGCACAGCATTGATGGGAAAGGAAGACAAAGTGGTGAGCCGAGATGAGGCTAAATTATGGCACAGGAGATTGGGCCATCTTCACCATGGAGCCTTGAAAATCATGCAACAGATTTCTAATGGTCTTCCCAAGGGTACACTTGTTTAGTTAGACACATCCAAGGGATGTACTATGGAAAAATATGTAAAGGCCACCTTTCACGAGAAGGAGAATCGAGCTTTGGGGATCCTTGAGGGAGTTCACATAGATGTTTGTGGACCATTATATGTTTCTTCAACAATAAAAAATAAGTACTGTGTGATATTTTTTGATGAATTTTCTCATAAGTGATGGATCTTCTCTATGCAGAAGAAAGATTAGAAATTCTTAACTTTTCTAGAGTTTAAAGCACTGGTGGAGAAGGACACAGGGAATAAAATGAAGGCTCTTAGGAGTGATAATGGTGAAGAGTATGTCTCTAAAAAATTCAATAAATTTTGCAGAAAAGAAGGAATTCGAAGAGAGATGATAGCACCTCATAACCCACAGCAGAATGGGGTCATTGAAAGAAAGAATAGAATGATTGTGGGTGCAGAAAAATTGATGTTGCATGATCTAGGGTTACCAATGCATCTGTGGATGGAAGCATGCAACACTGTGGTATTTCTGCAGAATTTTTGTCCTCATAGGATACTTGGCATGAGTACACTAGAGGAGGCTTTCACTGGCAAGAAACACGATGTTTCACACTTTAAGATTTTCGGCTCATATGTTTATGTGCATGTGACTAAATATGCCAGGAAGAATCTAGAACTGAAAATTCAGATCATGATTTTTTTGGGGTACACTAAAACACCCCACAACTATCGAGTGTATTTTCCAAAAGGAAGAATGGCTGTTGTGCGACAGGATATAAAATTTGATGAGGAGAAAGCCATGCGGTTGTCCCTTGAAATAAATTTGGACTTGCATGCAGAGGAGGAACTCTTTGTTCCCAAGGATGAGCCTCAAGATGTGGAGTAGCCACATGAGGATCATGGAGTGGCAGAAAACACTCATGCAGAGCCATCCATCAAAAATGGTAGAAGGCACACCACGGAAGTTGATATATTGAGACTTGATGCTATAGAGAATGTAGGAGCCCCTAGTTCATAGTGCAAATAGAGACAATCTCCAAACAGGTTTATTGGATACATGGTTATTATGAGCAAATGTATTGTGACTGAACCACCTTCCTTTCAGGAGGTAGTGTCGTAATCAACTTGGGTTAATGAAATGGTGGAGGAGTATGAATCCATTGTTAAGAACAGTGCATGGGAGATTGTCCCAAGATAGGTCGATAAATCAGTGGTTGGATCGAGATGGATCTACAAGGTAAAGCAAGCTACTGATGGGAGTGTGGGGAAATACAAGACTAGATTTGTGGTGCGAGGATTCTCACATATTGAGGGGATCGATTATGATGAGACTTTTTCACCTGTTTTAAGGTACTCTTCCATTAGATCCATCCTTGCACTCTCGGCGTAGATGGGCTAGCACATTCATCATATGGATGTGAAAACTTTGTTTCTCAATGGAGTGATTGAGGAAGAAGTGTACATAGAGTAGTCTAAAGGTTTCGAGATCTTTAATAGTGAGTCACATGTGTTTTGACTCCAGAGAGCACTCTATGGGCTGAGGGAACCACCTCGTGCTTGGTACACTCAGATAGACATCTATTTCACTCGACTTGGCCTCACCAAAATTGAAGCTGGTGCAAACGTGTACCAGAGTATGGTTGAGGGTAAGCTATTGATTATTGTTCTTTATGTTGATGATATAATTTTGACTAGTGATGAGCAGTTGATACACTCATGCAAGGAGGATTTTGTAAGGGATTTCTAAATTAAGTACATGGGACTCCTTCATTATTTCCTTGGTTTGGAAATATGGCAGCAAGATGGTGAAATTTTTGTTTCTCAAGGAAATTTCACCAAAGAGATACTGGGTAAGTTTCACATGGAGAGATGAAAACCCATGGATACTCCTCTTCTAGGAAATTGGAGGAAAGAGGATGCTACTTCTGGAGAGGCAGTTGATGCTACTATCTACAAGCAGTTAGTTGGTTCACTGATGTATCTTGTGAACACCAGACTAGACATTTGCTATGCATTTAACTAGTTGATTCAAGTTATGGTTAAGCCTACCAAGATCTTTTGGAAGGTGGGGAATCATGTCTTGAGATAGCTTAGGGGCACATCATATTATGGTCTATGGTACACACGGACAGAGGGAGTGAAGCTTCAAGGCTTCACGTATGCAGATTGGGTAGGAAATCCATCAAACAAAAAGACAACATCAAGAGGGATCTTTAGCATAGGATCGACAACAATTTATTGGTACATTAGGAAGCAACGATTTGTGGCACTCAGTTCAGCAGAAGTAGAGTACATGGAAGCAAGTCAAGCTGCATGTGAGGCTATCTAGATGAGAAAGATCTTGGTTGGTTTGTTTAGTTCTCAGATGGATCTGACAATGATACATTGCGATAATCAGAGTTGCATTAAACTGTCGATTAATATTGTGTTTCATGATAGGTCCAAGAAAATAGATATATGGTACCACCATCTCAAAGATTGTGTGCAGAGGAGAATAATGTTGCTTCAGTACATTCCCACGTAAGATCAAGATGAAAATATTCTGACGAAGGCGCTCACCAAGAGAAAATTTGAATACCATAGAGGCAGGATCGGGGTGAAGGATAATCCCTTTCTTGTTGATAGGGAGTGTTGAGATTCAATAATAAATTTCAACACCCATGCCTAGTGTGGGACTAGGAGTTCCAAGCAACACCTACACTAGGGTGGGACCATAGGTCTTAGCAACACCTACACTGGTGTGGGCTAAATTTGGTGCATGTCTATTTTAGCTATCCCTTAATTACTATGGACAATAAAATGTAATCTAATCTCAAAATAACTTGTAATAGTTAACTGAGTGTGATAAACTCAGTTATCTCATGAATTTCAAGTTAGAGGTAGTTGGTGAGGCATGCAGAGTAATTATAGTTGTAACAGAATTCGAAGTGCAGTGGTGCATTAGTTAATGCGGGTTGTAATCAATTTAACTCAGTTAAGTGAGTTAAAATCAGTTGTGCTAGCTATAACTATCAGATACACTAGTGAGAGATCAAGTGAAGTAAATATTAATTAACTCACAATCAGTGATTTCACATGCAACTTAGGATTTACTATTATTAGATGCATGCATGTCAGATCTAGTGGAGACCCAGTTGAGATCTAGGTGAAGGGGAAGTTTACTATCAGTTGTAGGATTATTGGGCTGCACCCATGAAACCAAACACCCATTGGAGTGCCCATGATAATTGAGTAGTCAAGGAAGGCCAAAATTCCTAAATAATATGGATTTCATTCGTTAGGGATTGTGCAAGCAATGCAGGCGATCTAGAGGCAGTAAATTGGCTAAATATTGGTTAGTTTTTTCTGAGAAAGTATGAGACAATTAGCTGAGTACAGGAGGGCTCTTGTGAGAAGAGTTGTATGTAATTGTTTCATGATTCCATGCTGAATATAGAATAGAAGATAGTGGGGTTTTGAGCATCAAGCTTTCCCCAGGAAATTATCTATGTTGTGGCTTGATTGATTCTTCTTTGCTTCATGTAATTGTCGATTGAGTTTTTAATTCCGCAATTATTTGTAGAAGTGATTCAGTATTTAACTTTAGTAAATTGTTAGATTGGATTGAATCCATGATATACATGTTTTTTGTATAATTTCTACACTAACGATATTCATTTTTTTCTTATTTTTGGTCAACACAGAGCGATAATTTTGGTTATCAAGGGTGGGTTTTATCACCTCCTTATAGTATCTTAGCTTCCTTTTACTCTCCATCTACTTATCATCCCACAACTTATCCTTAGAATTGGAGGTAATAGTATCTTTGACGCTATCCTTTTTTCCCATGATGATCTCCTCCTTAATTTCCCAATGGTTGAGCCAAGATTGGGCATCCTTATGCCACCCACGCTTGAGGTGAATGTGGCAGGTTTTACTAAAGTTAGAAGAAATTTTTGGGAGCCTCTTGGATTCCATTTTGTAAAGCTTCTTCTTATACATCATATATATATAAATAGTTGTTCTTTCAATGGGGGGAAGGCCAAATTTGATCAAGAGGATATGATAGGGAGTTTTCCCCTTAATATTTAGGTCCTAGGTTGTGAATTTCTTTTGAATCATCTCAATCTTTCTCCACGACTCTCTGGATATAGTGCGACCCCAAACTTCACATATGTATAAGACAACAGGTCTGACAAAAGTCTCAAAGAGGAACCTTTTTTTACTCCAAATGCAAAGATAAACCATCTTACAATTGTTTTCAAGCTCATAATAAGCATTTCAGCCTCCAATAATCCTTTTCTCGATGTTATAATTCTAGTTGAGCTGATTAGGAAAGTCAATACCCAAATATTTATAAGAAGAAGCCTACTCTAAGAAATGGTTATCATAGAATAAACTACAATGGGAGATATTTTTGGATTTAATGATCATGACCTTATTCTTATTTGATCTAATAGCCTTTTAAGTTATGGTTTTAATGATCTCGAATGGGGTTTTATTTGGGAAAAATTAGAGTGGACATGCTGCCACTGCCTTCCTAGATAATTGGCCAAGGGACATGGTGGCATGCCGCCACCACGCCACCGCAAGGGAATAATTGTGTGCTCAAGTATTAAAAACTTGCTTAAGGGGATAAGTACACATGAACCTCAATCCCAATACCATGCATCACAGATGCCCTACGAAGCAATTTCTCTGCCAGGAATGTCTCGTCTCCACATGGAAAATGTATGACATTCACTTGCTTACAATTATTGTTCCCCATGTGGTGCAAGGTCATCTAAACTCTACTACTAGCCACCCTACCTTTTGGCTAGTTACTCCATCCTTTTTTCTGAGGTCCCTCCACAAATGGATCTCGCCATCTCACCTCACTGAAGCTTAGTAAGACCCTATCGCAATTAACTTCCTCATATTTGGTAGATGGTGATTTGATTGCAACATTCGACATTTTTGGTGTTGCCAAAATAATCATCTTCTCGGCATGTAGGAAAGAATGTAGTTGGGAGAAAGAGTAAGAAACAAATTCATCGCTATTAGTGTCAGTCTTTACATCCTGTCACCAGTGATCAATGGGCTCTTATCATGTCCTGTTAGGGTCTGATAGTCAAATTTTATATTTGCAAATAAGTTTTCAAATAAAATTTGATCATTGGTTGTTTTCTAGGTCAGAGTTGCTCCCTCCATTCACTCATGTTAATCATCATTTCATGAGTCATGTCTACCATTATCATCTAGAGACTTAGATCATTCACCATGTTTTCACCTAGGTCATTGTCTAGGTGTCTTTCATTTGGCCACCATAAATTTCCAAATTTTGTCATAAGAAGGTGAAAGAAGGGTCAATTCCTCATTGTGTAAAGATTCAAGTGCTTCCAAAATAGTAAGTGAACATTCCTTACTTCTCCTTCAAGTGAATTTCTTCAAAAAAGAGTGGATTCCCTCTTTTAGGGTTTTCAAACTAGTTTTTTGATTACTGAGATATTTGGTTGCTTTCAGCTAGAAACCCCCTAGTTTTATCACATACAATATTCATTTTACCCACACTCCAATACACTCCCTAAACCCCTTACACTCTCTCACACATTGTTGTGGTGTGTTTGGTACACGTATGTACAAAATCACACCAGTTTAAGGGGTGTGGTTTACCCCTTTAAACTATTGGTAACAGGCAAAAAGAAGTGGAGTTAATGAGAATACTACATATGAAAAAAAACATTCAAATTTAATCTAAAAACTAAACTAAAACTAAACATAAATAAACAGAATCTCTAACGAGTCAAACGACACAATAATGCAAATGGTGGCTCTAGGCCCCTCTTATTGAGCACTGGTAGAAAGGGGCAGAATACCTAACCTTCTTTCCAAAGGGCCCCTAGACAATGGTTCTAGGTCTCGATGCAAGGATGTTGTTCATTCCAAGCCTCGCCTCGGGCAGTCTCCCTCTCTCTCTACCGTGTGGACTGATCTTGTTGTATGGCCAACAAGTGAGTCCCCTCTATCTGCATCTCTGGGTCACACACTGCTGGTATTGCTTGGGAAATTCTGGCCAGCATAACAATGTGATCACTATTTCTTCATCTCATGGTGGCTTTATATAGGGGATTTCAAATCCTCCTTCTCTCCCTTGGTACATTGTGGATGGTGACCCAAGGGAGAGGTATGATTCCTTTGTGTGCTCCAAATATTCCATTGTGTGCTCACATAGTGTCTAAGGAGGCGTTGGTGGTTGTCCTTAGGTGACTTCAAGTAAGGAGTAACTTGTCCTTTGCTTTATGTGGTCCCGGATAGTGACATTTCTCCACTCTCAAGAATGCATTCTTATCATCCCAAAAGGCACGCAGAAGGCCCTCTTCTCGAAGGATAATGCGCACAATCAAAATTTAAGACTAGTTCAAATTTGATTTCCTTTAAACCTTTGAGATTTTTAAATACTTTCTGGATCTTGTAATTTCTTCGAGCCCTGTAAATCCTTTGGCTTGACATTAATTAATGTCATCTTCTGCTGTACGATTTTCCAGTTTTAAAAGTTGCCCCCTAATGTGTGAGGTCTAGGAAGGACTGTATAGACAAAATAAATTATAGTTTCTTTTATGTATCGTGCGTAGAGAGAGAGAGAGAGATTTGCATGAAGCCTTGGGTTTGAACACACCCTGCACTGTTTCCAAGAATGACCAAGTCTAAGAGATCTCTGCAAGAAAATGAAATTTACAATACATATAAAAAATTTCAATGAGGCGGGCATGTCCCATGCTCGTGATGTTGTGGCTAGTTAAACAAAATTGATGGATGTATATTCTGTCATGCCACTACTATGGTAGTGATTTTGGCGGTTGTTGATGACGAATATTGACACCCTAAGGGGCGTTTTTTCTTTGAAGATAGGCGGAATGTGGTACTCATATGTGTAAAATTGGTATGGCATATAGCAGCGCAATGTATGCATACGTGTTGGCTGGGACCTTCCTGTGTAAGCATTGTTGAGAGAGACACTTATGGAGGCACAGGTTTTTGATGGATCTAATCAAAGTGCAATGGTTGTAAGGTACGATACCATCTTGACATGAAATCTTTTGTCGTAATCAAATGTCAGGAGGATAGATGACATCTGTTGAAAATGATGTATCCCACAGTGCCACTTGAGGATACCCCTTTGCATGGGCAAGGGTGATCCAAGGTATCGCTTCCTTTTTGGAAAAGAGGTGTCGAGGTTGAAAAAAAGGAAGCCCCAACCGAACCATGTGTTGCTGACCTGAGGGGTCGAGAACTTGGGTTTGATGGGTTTAACATAGGAATGTTGGAGAGTGGCGACTGAAAACAAATGATGGGGATTCAGTGGCCTGAGTTCGAAGTATACTTAAGCAGTTTGGCGGTGGTCGTAGTTATTTATGAAGGGAAAAATCCCTGAAGTTGGTAGGACTTCCAGGGCGGGTGTAAACCAGCTATGAATTTCATGGTGGTTTGTGCGTGGGGGTGAAATAATCTGAACAAGGGTGTTCAAGGACTACTGCCATGGGAGAAAAGATGAAATGTGAGGGTCAGGGGATGAATTTTACCATTTGTGGTCTTTGTACACTTACCAAAAGAATAAAATAATAGGGTTTGGTTTGTACAAAACACAGAGATGGGTACCCAAAAACATAAAAGTGTTCACTCACTGATGTTGTGAGGAAGGTGTTTTGCTGGGGGTGGGGATCCCATTGGTTGGTCTCATGTGCGGGGTTGATGAAGTGGATGAAAACGTATCACATATGGGATTATTCTAGTGGATATTATGGTGGGCCAAATGCGAGGCACGGTGGTGCGCTCTTGATCTGCTTTGTACAACCTAGTCATCCGGGAAGGGGGTTTAAGTTTGTATGGTCAAATTGACCTTATGTATGATGAATGGATGGGCACGAGGTGCTTCATGGACTGAAGTGGTATGGCCATGGCGTCACTTATGTTTGTGATATATGGTCTACTGTGGGTGACGAGCACCATGGAGGGGAGACTCTACCGACCAACACAGATGTTTATCACGTGCAGTGTGAGGTGATGATAAACATGGTCGGATATGAGGACCCTATGGTTTATTTCTGATGGAGAAATGATGTTAGGATATGCAAAGCTCTCTGGGACTCTATCATGCTGGGGATAGAATGATACCTGCTCTGGAACTTTCAAGAGATAACATTGTGGACAGTTTGCGGGTTTTTCATACAAAAACAACTACCTCAAGTGAGATCATCTTCTTCTTATCAAATATTATTAAAAGGCATGAGCTTTAAAAAGAATATGAGAGAGGGCATACCTGTCGGTGCTGAAAAATTATTTTTTCTGGAGAGCGAATGTGTGGCATCAGTTATGTTCATCATGGGGTGCGGATTATGGTGCAACTTACGGTTCGAAGAATGGACCTTCTGATCTCTTGTTATGGCCCTACGAAGCTTTTGAAAAGGGAGATAAATAGGTGAATATGGCCCTGATTCAATTCATTTGTACTTTCTGAGTTTTGAGAGGTGAAAGGACTCTCCGAAGAATTTCTTGTCGTTGTGGTCAACTAGAGCACCAGGGACTAGCGATATTATGTCGAGGTAACCTCCATGATGTTATGTATTTTAATTTTTACCATTTGATGGTGTCGAGGTCCATATAGACTAGGTTTTTATGGATTCAGGGTGACTTTTTCCCTAGATTGTGCGGCAATCTAGGAAAAAATGCACCTTATTTTCACACGATTGTGGAAGAAAGGCACGTGAAAGTGCTCTATTCTCCAATTTTAGCACGCCTTAGGCATGCCTATGTAAAATACAGGTGCGCTTAACGCGCGCCTATCAGAGGGACAGGCGCACAAAGGCCGAGGTGAAAAAAATTCATGTCTTTTGCCTATTTTTGGTTTTTTCTCTGTACTGATGGGTTCCTGTGTTGATAACAGGTTATTATGGAGGGAGCGTGACTGGCCCGAGATTCAAACCACTTTAGCTACTAATGTTGGGGCTCACCGTTAATTGGAATTATGGGGCCTTTTAAATTTTTGAGAATGAGTTTCTTTAGTCACAGGACTGATTACTGTGATACATTATTCAGAACTGGCACAAGAGGCGCAATATGTTCATGTTGCGAGGTACGAACCTGATCATTCGTCCGGAGATGGATATATATTTTGTGACTGGGTTGCTGCCTTAGGGGGAGGCCCTAAGATATCCACTCTCTACTGGGCGAGTGGACCTAGAGAGGTTTAGCAGACGTCACTGTGGTGGGGCACCTCTTACAAAGGGTTGTATCAACATTGAATCAGTTATAGATGTGGCAAAGAAATGTGCTCTACTGGTGATCGTACAACTGGCGGGGTCAGTTGCTCCGTATCAGGAGTCTGGCCTGCAGGTTGGAGTTTTGCGCCGGTTGAGGTCCAGGAATTTTTTTGACTTTGCTCCCTTTTGTTTTGACGGGATGGTGTCGCAGTTGAACAAGGTCCAATGTGTATCTAATTCATTTGCGTATGCCAGCATATTGTGCAGCATCATGTATGAGAGGGTGGTGTTGCTGAGGTCGGTAGTGGCGGTGCCTATTGGGGGGCCATGGGAGCCACGTATGAGGAGGTGGGCTCCGGTGATGCCGTGAGGCGGTGGTGGCTTGGTGGGGGGTTACTGGAATGCCATGATAGAGGCCTGGTTCAAGGCCAACCCATAGTTGTTCTTTCCATACCCGTATGCAGGAATGGACTTCCAGGGTGACCCACACATGGATCTCCCTTTTGGTTATGTTTTGGGACCTGCAGGTATGTCTTATATTTTTTTTTGTTTTTTTTTTAGTATGTATGTACTTATGTGTTTTTCTAGTGGAACTCACATCATTTTGGTTACTCGTGCAGATGTTGGCGAGGTGGGTCGCCTCGTAGCTTGACTAGTGGGCCACGATCCTCCGTGATGACCTCGGGGTGGTCAGGGAGAAGGTGATGCAGGTAGTGTTGGTGGTCCTACTGGTGGTGTTGGCTCTTCTAGGGATGGTAGCAACCTGATAACTGAAGAGGTTTTCGTTGAGCGAGCTTGTGCTGACATGACAAAGGCTCGCATTTCAGAACTAACAGCTCAGGTTTCTGCGCTTGAGGACTTCCGGGGTCAAGTGGACCGCTTGACCTAGGGGATGCCTGCTTGAGTTTTCATGGATGAACTTGAGGAGGTCTAGTTAGAGGCAGTGATGGCCCATGAGAGGGAATATCAGCCCACTCTACGTCGGGTGGCGATCGCAGTTGCGATGGCAACTCCGGTGTTGGTACCAAGAGCGGTGGTGGGTCCAAGTGCCCCTCTTAACGAGGTACCTCCCTAGAGTAGTTTTGTACACAGGGAAACCAGCCGTTATGATGATGCTTCCCTTATTTTTGACGACTTTTGTATCTTTGGGCTAGAAATTGGGCCAACGACACTATTTTTGTACTCTGATATACATATTTTGATATATACATGAGAGATATTTTTTGCGGCTCTTCATGATGTATCCCCTGTTTTGGTTTATGTATTTTTTTATGCTGATGGATATCTATATTTTTTATTTTATGTATGATGGTTTATTCGAGATGCATTCCAGTTTAGGATATTGTTAGCTATGCGATCACCTGTTTGGTTTTGACTCATTGGTATATGTGTAAATGTGATATAGTCAAATTGTCTGCTTAATCTTCTGGCACACAAATATTTTCTGAATGGATGTGTATCTCATGTTTCAAATGTTTGGTTTAGTTGTGATACTACTAACTGGGAATTGAGGTAGAAATGCATATGGAAAATTCCCCTATGGAGGGCGTCGCACATAAGTCCAATGGCGATGTCATATTCTGCCTGATTTTTTGTTGCTGAATCGATATACACACCATTTGAACACAATGGTGATCAATCAGGGCGGTAAATGACCTAAGCAGCTGCGGCTAGATTCCATACGCACTTTTACTTCACTGAACCTGCGTATGTACACGCTTTCATGCAGACCTACCCGTGTATACTTCTGTGCATTCTTCAAAAATCCCTATTTGCCCATACACGCTTTTCCTTAAGCAGACTCGCGTATACACGCGCTTTTACTGAAGCGAACCTGCGTATACATCTATAAATTTTTAGGACTGTGCAGCTCTTCAGATCAGATAAAAAACTCAGATTTCATCCTTTCCTTCAGAAATTATTTCGCCTCATCTCAGATCTAAACATTCCATAAACAGATCAAGAAAATATATATACATTTCAGATCTAGAGATCCCTCTTCATCATTTTCTTCATAGGTGCATCATAAATTCAGATCTATCAATCAAGAACAGAGTTCATCCATGCAGATAGTCCTTAGAGAGATTTATTCATTCACAACCCTTACTCATGCCCCCTTTGCACTATGATTCTTTACTCCTTCTATAGGTTTAGCCTTTATCAATACCATGAGCCCAAAACCACACCACTTCTGATGGTATTCCTGGACGGAATCAAATAGATAATCTAGTGCTCAATACAATGGGTCAATACCATGGTAAATTCCCCTTGTTATATAAATTTAGAGCGCAATAGGGCATACGTGACTTGGCACGTACTTTTCCACGTGCATATGCTACTTCACCTTAACAGACCCACGTATGCTTTGTAGCATAACTTATTTATCATTATTCTGGCACTTTTTGGATTCCTTTCTTCTGCTACTTCTGAACTGATCTGTAGATACATTAGATTTACATTATTAACAACTCATCAAGTCAGTTTCCATCATGAACAAATTCATTAAGCAGGTTCCATCGAAGTCAACACATTGTATCACATTGCCAACAATCTCCCCTTTAACTCATCAAGAAGGTTGTCATCGACTTTATCAAGTAGGTTGCCATCAAGGACAATACTCTACATCATATTTCGAACAATATTTATTTCATCAAGTAGGTTACCATCAACTTTATCAAGTAGGTTGCCATCAAGGACAACATATTCCAACAATCTCCCCCTTTGGACTTGATGGCAACCATGATGGTGTTTGATCATCACAACAGATAGATACATTGAATATAACCATTATGTAGACACCATGATGCTCTCCCCTTATTCAAACACCATGTTACTCTCCCCCTTTGAAATCAAGGGCAAAGGGCGGATGAAAACCAAAACAAGGTTTTTCTCCTCATGTAGAAAGAAGAGCTTTGTAGATCTGATGTGCATTGAAGTTTTCATGCTCCCCCTGAGTTCATGCTGAATCTTCAAACATATTTTTTCCAATGAAGTACATGACTCTATGACCTTTCCTATCACCAAGGACTCATACTTACATCAATGATCCAACCAAGTGGATTTATATATGTGACTCAAGTACCCAACCAAGTGGGTTTACACATTTTGACTCAACTACCCAACCAAGTGGGTTTACAAATTTGACTCAAGTACCCAACCAAGTGAGTTTACACATTTGAACAAGTCCTTACATGATTGAATGTTATAATTTTACATCATAGGTCTCAACATGACCTTTTCATCAAATTACAAATATGACTTTTTATAATCAAGATCAAGGTATGAGATCAGATCACAGCAAATCAAGAGAATGCCAACAATTCATCCTTTCCACATGACTAATGCTCCCCCTTAGCTTGTGAATCTTGAACACTTTCAATAGAAAATCATCAAGGAATCTTCATCAACAATATCAGAGAATGAAACAGAATTATGAAAATTGGAACACCACCAGAGATACCAAACAGTACAGCAGCTGTGTTGAAAGAATGCTGACCCAGAAGAATTTTGTCAGAAAATACCCATACACGATTTTTTGTGTATGAACTCGCATATATACGCGACTGTCTTTCAGGAAATATGTGTATCCAACTTAATCTTCTGAAATTTAATCAGATCTGATCTTCTGAGAGGTAGAAACATCTCCTAGCTTCTGTTTGAGAAATTTGAATGCTTCCTTGGAATATATGAGAAAATATAGATAGGAAAATGTAGTTGTGTTTTCAAGTGTTATCCAATAGTTGTAGCATAAGCACATCAGTAACCAAACCTTCAGACTCTTTGCAGCATCAACATATTCTTCCCAAGAGGAATTATCATATCAGAACAACTTATTCAATAGACAATATGTGTCAAACAATCATCCATGTGATCTAATATCACCAAGATCTTCAAGATTCATCATGATGTAAAAAATGTCTCAACCATAGCAACAAACTCTGCATGATCTAATCTTATCTCTGAATCATAAGACTTCCAACTTATCCATGTGTGCAACAAAAGATATTCTTCAGCAAAAGGGAAACGGGGCTCATTCATAATCTCTTCATAAGAAATCATGTATCATTTCATCATCATTTGAGCATAAGTATTATGAGAACTAAGGAATAAGAAGATACAATGCCAACAATGCAATCATTAGTAGTTAGACTGATGCTCCCCCTGAACCTGTACTCCTGTTCTTGAGATGAATCACTGTTTTCTTTAACATAAAAGCATACGCTTCTTTCTCCAAAGGAACTCGCGTGTATATGCGGCTTTTGTTCACTAAACCCGCGTATGGAAAGTGAAACACATAAAATTTCCACAACTTCATCTCCCCCTGAATTTGTACCACCTGTACCTGTTTTCTTCATATCAGATGCATTGTCAGAAATAAACACAAGCAGAATTACCACACCAATCATGGGAATCATCATACATTGCTCCCCTTGTGAAGATACATTACTAATCCCTAGAATGTATCTCACATCATCCCTGCAGTCATTATGAGAAGTAAGCTTTAGAAGCAGATGATTGTAGTAGGGTCAATATTCCCTACGTTTCTGACTGGTCCTCCTTCTTTTTCCAGCTTTGCTTGAGACTTCTTATTGTGTGTTGGAAATTATCCAATTTCTCAAATCTGTTCATCCTACATTATTTTTCTACATGTCCATACTTATTACAAGCATAATGTCTTATGTGACCAGAAAAGTAAGTATAAGGATCATAGTATGTTTTTCTATTCTTTCTTCTATTGCAATCAGCTTCTTTATGACCATACTTGCTACATGAAAAACAATATCCCTTGAAGAAACCAGAGTGCCTCTCTGTGTAGAATCTATTTGTATGTGACTGAAATGATCTGCTTCTGCAATTGGCTGCAACATGCCCATAATTATGACATTTAAAGAATTTAAAATTATTGATGCTTCTATAGTTAGGAGGGAATGATTTCTTTTGAGAGTTCATGATTGTCGGTTGACCTTTTGTTTCTTTCAACACTTCAGGTTTTGCATTGATATCCTTTGAATCTTTAGCACTTCCTTGTGAACTAGATTCTCCTTTAATGGTTTCATGAAAACCAAGACTAAATTTAACAGAGGGAGACCTTTGACTACTAAGAATATTGTCCAGAATCTTAGTACTATCTTGAAACCTCAAGAGTTTATATTTTTCTTCTAATTTACCTTTCAAAATATTTACCTCAACCTCCAAAATTTGGCATTTCTTCTTCATGCTTTCTTCTTTCCTTCTTCCTTCTTCTACTTGATCATTCAATTTTAAAATCTCTTCCTTCATCCCATTTTCTTGTTCTTCAAAAATTTGTAGAAGTTCTTCATTCTTCTTATTTGATTTTTCCAGATTTGTTTTGAGCGAGATGATTTCTGCTTCACGTCCTTCTTTTTCAAATGATTGTAGAAGTTCTTCATTCTTCTTATTTGATGCTTCAAGATCTGCTTTTAGAGAGATGATTTCTGCTTCAAGTTCTTCATTCTTTTTATTTGATTTTTCCAGATCTTCTTTGAGAGAGATGATTTCTTCTTCAAGTTCTTTTTCTTCAAATGATTGTAGAAGTTCCTCATTCTTATTATTTGATGCTTTGAGATCTTCTTTCAGAGAGATGATTTCTGCTTCAAGTCCTTTACTTCGATTGGTTACATTATCGTACAACCTTTTCAGTCTAGAGATCATATCTTTGTAGATATATTCTCTCTTATTGAATAATCTTTGTTGATCTTCAACTTTGACCTTGAGAACTGTTTCTTGATCCACAATATTACTTTCACTATCTTCACCATTGCATGCAAAAGAAAATAAATCCCAATAACAACAATCACTACCTGTTTCATCTTCTTCATTTTCTACTGCACATGTTTTCTGAGATATCTCCTTTCTTTAAGTAGCCTTCTTCTTTTGTTTCTTTCCCATTGTGACGGATCTCCTTCAAGCGATCAAGCTCCTTCAGAAGGACCTTCTCTGATACCAATTTTTGGGAAAAATACTGAGAGGGGGGGGTGAATCAGTATTTTGTGCTAACTGATAAACTTTTTACTTTTCCTTTCTCTAAAACCCATACGCTACTTTACTGAAGCCAACTCGCGTATACACTTGGATATCCTTAATAAAACTCGCGTATCAACAGAGATCTCATTATGCTGATAATTCTTTTCTTAGTTCATTGCATCTTTAATTCATTATATGTTTAGTGAATAGTAAACATGTGCAGTAAGAACAAAATAAATCATCACACATAAGCAACACACATGAACACTAGGATTTAAGGTGGAAACCCAATTCGGGAGAAAACCACCGCTACCGTCGTCTCAGTCTTCAATATTTTATTACAAAGAAAACATTGTACAATTTCTGTGTTGGCGCAGACTTATACCAGCACGCAGGCACCCACCTGCAGAAGGCTACATCCTTCTCTCATTTACCAGCCTCTCCTGGAAGGGAGCTGCAACCCCCTGCTCTCGTTTACCAGCCTCTCCTGGAAGGGAGCTACTACCCCCTGATCTCATTTACCAGCCTCTCCTAGAAGGGAGCTACTACCCCCTGCTCTCATTTACCAGCTACCACTGGAAGGGAGCTACAACCCCCTCACTGAAGGCTTCGACCCTCAGCACCAGCCACGTTTCATCAATTTTCATACTGGATCCAACAACTTCCATACAACACAACTTGTAGGCCACTTTTCATCATATTTTTAGACTAGACCCACTCCACACATTTAAGCTCAACATTCATCAAACTGAAACTTATAACCCCATCAATTCATTCATTAAATCATCAACCAATCAACCAAAGACTTGATCTTCAATTAACATAATCAACAACATATTCATCATTCAAATAACCCAGTTCTATATGAATACATCATTGACAGATAACAGTAGAACAGAAAAACAGATCAGGCATTTCATTCCACTTACTTCAACAAAACCTAGATTCCATACGTGCTTTTACTTCACTGAACCTGCGTATGTACGTGCTTTCATGCAGACCTACCTACGTATACTTCTGTGCATTCTTCAAAAAGCCCTATCTACCCATACGCGCTTTTCCTTAAGCAGACCCGTGTATACACGCACTTTTACTGAAGCGAACCTGCGTATACATCTGTAACTTTTCAGGACTGTGCAGCTCTTCAGATCAGATAAACAACTCAGATTTCATCCTTTACTTTAGAAATTATTTCTCCTCATCTCAGATCTAAACATTCGATAAACAGATCTAGAAAATATATATACATTTCAGATCTAGAGATCCCTCTTCATCATTTTCTTCATAGGTGCATCATAAATTCAGATCTATCAATCAAGAACAGAATTCATCCATGCAGATATTCCTTAGAGAGATTTATTCATTCACAACCCTTACTCATGCCCCCTTTGCACTATGATTCTTTACTCCTTATATAGGTTTAGCCTTTATCAATACCATGAGCCCAAAACCACACCACTTCCGATGGTATTCCTGGAGGGAATCAAATAGATAATCTAGCGCTCAATACAATGGGTCAATACCATGGTAAATTCCCATGGTTATATAAATTTAGAGCGCAATAGTGCATACGCGACTTGGCACTTACTTTTCCTCGTGCATACGCTACTTCACCTTAAAAAACCCGCGTATGCTTTGTAGCATAACTTATTTATCATTATTCTGGCACTTTCTGGATTCCTTTCTTCTGCTACTTCTGAACTGATCTGTAGATACATCAGATTTACATTATTAACAATTCATCAAGTTAGTTTCCATCATGAACAACTTCATTAAGCAGGTTCCATCGAAGTCAACACATTGTATCATAATGCCAACAATCTCCCCTTTAACTCTTCAAGAAGGTTGTCATCAACTTTATCAAGTAGGTTGCCATCAAGGACAACACTCTACATCATATTGCCAACAATATTTATTTCATCAAGTATGTTACCATCAACTTTATCAAGTAGGTTTCCATCAAGGACAACATATGCCAACAAATTTTGAGACCATCTTGATGCTCCATCAGCAAATCCGAAATAAAGTTCATTTTGGTGATCCATGGTGATACATTGAGCACTTTTAAATAAGTCTTTGGGTCAAAAATCTTGGGTGGTTGGGTTTGTGTGTACTTTCACTCTAGGGGAAGGGTCGTCTGGGTCCTTATGGGTATAATTTATTGAGGTAAAGGCTGTTGACGGGGTTATTGAGGTAAGTCTCGTTCGGTTTCATCAAGATGTATGCCCCCTGTCAGAGGTAATGTTTAATGTAGGGTCCTTTCCACAAGGTTTCAAACTTTCCTGGTCCTAAGGCCTCATTTGTGACATCATAGAGGAGGACTAATTCTCCCTCAGTGAATGAGTGAGGTGTGATGTCGCGGTCGAATGATGCTTTCACCCTTTTCTGGTGGGCCTCGTTGCGTTGTAGTGATTGCCGTCGATTTTCGTCGACAAGATCTTATTGTACTAGGCGCTGCTCCAAAGATTGGGTTTTATTGAGGAGTTTGATGGTGGCATGAAAATTTTGGGTCTCGCATTCTATGGGGATCATGGCTTTGACCCCGTATACTAAGTGGAAGGGAGTGAAACCAATGGATGTTTTTACCGTCATGCGGTATGCCCACAGGGCGGAAAAGAGCATATGGTGCCAGTTGGTTTTATGGTTATTCACCAAGCGTTGTAACATAGTTTTGAGTACTTTGTTAGTGGCTTCTACCTATCCGTTGGACTGGGGGTCGTATGGTGAAGAGAATTCGTGGGTGAATCTGAGGTGGTGAGATAACTCCTCAAAAACTTCATTCTCAAAGTGTTTCCCATGGTTGGAGACTAACTCTTTGGGTACGCCGAACCAGGCGATAATGTGGTTAAACAAAAAGCGGGAGGGAAGTTTCTACTGTGTTGTCGTATGTGGGCATGGCCTCAGCCCACTTGGTGAAATAATCGACAGCCACAATGATTTATTTATGGTTGCTTGATGAGGAGAGGTTACAGGTCATGAAGTCAATCCCCCATTTACAGAAGGGGTCGGCTACTATGACGGGGTGCAGAGGAGCAAGTGGTACTCTTTCCTTATAAGCGAAGCATTGGCATCGTTCACATCTTTTGACTACTATGATGCAGTCGCGAAATAGGGAGGGCCAAAAATATCCTGCTCATAGGACTTTTTGGGTGGTAGCCATTCCCAATAGATGGCCATCACAAGCACCTTCAGGCAGTCATCCAGGGCTTGTTCTGCTTTGTTTTGATTAAGGCATCAACGTAAAATGATGTTGATGCCTCACCGGTATAAGACATCTCCCAGAAGGAGATATTGAGGGGCCTGCTGGTGTATGCGCTGACGATCATCTCGCGTGAGATGAGGTCTGAACTTTTGGGTGCATAGAAATAGGAGAATGTCTCTGTACCAAGGGTCGTCGGTTTCTATGAAGAAAAGATGTTCATCTGGTAATGAATCATCTACTGGTGATCCCTTATAATTTCCTGGGAGGTCTGTAATGAACTCCGTTAATGCAAGTGACTTTTTTCTTTTGGGGGAGCAAAAATGCTAGTCGTATTCTTGTAGAATTAATATCCAACAAGCATACTTGTGGTTCATTAGGTAGCATGTGAGTAGGTATTTGATAGGATTAATATTTGCGATGACCGTAGTGGTTTTTAATATGATGTAGTGGTGAAGTTTCTGGACTGCGTGGATTAATGCTAGGGCAGTCTTTTCTTCAGGTTCATATCTCAACGCTGGGCCTGACAAGGCTTTTTTGATGTAATATATTATGTGCTCCTTCCCATCTCAGCCTTCCTGAATCAATACTCCAGCCAATGTGGATTCAGAAGCTGATAGATAGAGGATATAAACTTTTTCATAGTCTGGGGGAGTAACGAGTGGTGCTGAAGATAACGTCTCTTTCAGCACATCAAATTCTTTTTGTACGTGTTCATCCCATTTAAATGGAATGTCATGGAGAAGGAGGCGCAAGAACTCTTGATCACAGCTAGCATAATTCAGGATGAAGCATCTGAGGAAATTGGCTTTCCCTTGCAGGATTTGAAGTTGTCTAAGGGTTCGAGGTGGAGGTACCTCTTTGATGGATTGGACTTTGAGAGGGTCCACAAGAATCTCTTTCTGGGACACAATAAAACCTAAGAGCCTTCCTACGTTGATAAAGAAGACACACTTCAGGGGGTTCAAGTGTAGGTTGTATTAACAACATATTTGGAATATCAATCACAGATCCTCAAGATGGTCTGAGCACTTCTTGGAGCAGACTGTCAAGTCGTCCAAGTAGGCAAGGATAAGGTGTGCCAAGTCATGAAATATATAATTCATGGCCCTTTGGAAGGTGGATCCAACGTTTTTTAGGCTAAATGGCATTACCTTGTATGCGAATGTGCCCCAAGGGGTGGTGAATGCAGTTTTGACTGGTTTGTATGGTAGATTTAGATTTGATTATATTCGGAGAATCCATCCATAGATGATAGAGCCTCGTGTCCTGCACAAGCATCGATGACTTGGTTGATGAATGGAGTGGGGTAATTTTCTTTAGGACATGCTTTGTTCAAATCCTGAAAATCAGTGCAAATGTGTATTATGCCCTATTTTTTCATGACAGGAGAAAGCTTGGAAACCCAATATGTATAGGTGATGGGGTAGATAAACCCGGCTTTGTGAAGCTTGTCGATTTCTCACTTTATTGCTTCTGCCTTAGAGGGGTGCAATTGACGTTGTTTCTGGCATACTGGAGGTATGTCAGGCCAAGTGTCAATTTGGTGCTCTATGATATTAGGACTAATCCCAGGCATTTATGAGTATTCCCATGCGGAGATATCTCTATACTCTTGTAACAATTTGGTGTAAGAGGTTATTTCCTCTGGAGAGCATGCTACCCCCAGTAAGATTTCTTTGACCTTTGCTAGATTTTGGGATATGTTCACCTTGATGGTAGGTTAAATATTTGACATATTTCCTTCCTCAAATGCATTAGGCGTTGGGATGGAATTTTTGAACCAATCGACCTTTCCTAATTGTAATGATCCTTTTTCAAGAAATTCAACAAGGTGCTCAAAAGAAATGTTGTATAAGTAAAAATGTACAAAAATAACATAGATCAGGACTTGGTTCCCCTTATTTATGCTGTATGAGAATTATATATGGAGTTTCATAAAAAAAAAAATAGTTTAGACTCATTAAACAGATCTCCCAAAAACTTGACTAGCTAAAAAGCACCCAAAGAGGAAGGCTGCAGCCAAATGCAAGCACTGCTTCAGGAATTGCACAGTTTTAGCATATGTTCATAGGAGATCAGAAATGAGGCTTATATTTCAGTCATACAGCAGCAAATCAGCATTATGATAAAGCCCTTTCATTATACGGTAGAATGCATGAGTCAATACAGTAATAAATCTTCATAAAAGAGAGTAGGAAGACATGTATATTTGCAGAAATGCTTCAACAGTGTTATTTTTTAGGAGCTTCAGCAGCTGTAAGTTAAAAATAAGATCTAGGAAAGATATATGTATAAAAAAATCAGATCTATATCAGATCTGGAAAGTATATAGTTTTATCTTCAAGATCCACTTGGAATTTTGACAAAAGCATGCATGAATAAGAGTAGATATGAGAAACAAGTTGCAGATATGGAAACTGCTGTAGTAAATTTCTGAATATAACATTTCATTAAAATGGATCAGATCTAAATAGAACATATATCAGCAAGCTAATCCATGGATCACCAAGTGGAAGGAAAAGCCTAGCACAAGAGATCTCTAATCTAAACTATGAGCAAGACACCATGAAAACCCTCATACAAAAATAACGCAGTCTACTCATGGGGACAACGCTGTAGCTCAAATGACATAGAAAACTACTGTAAAATTTCAGACCTGAAGTACAAGAGGAAGAGACACTCTTTCAAGAGGTTAAAGAACAAACTCTAAGAGAAAGAGGCTCCAAAAATACACTAGATCTATGTAGATCTAGACTCCCACTTGTTGCAGCTCACAAGACAGCTCAACCCTCAAGATGAGCAGCGCTGTAGTGTAAGATGGAGCTTGGTCTCAAGCCTGATAGTGGTTCAATTTAACAAAATTTCCTCCTTGAATCCTCAAAGGAAGAGGTGAAATCCCTGCATAGTAATTCCAAATACAATCCTCCACTAAATAGCAGAGAATGGTATTTGTCTAAGCAGAAAAATACTCAGAAATATGATCAGTCAACAACCTTCTCTTGCTGCCCTCCTTTTTATTTTATAAGATGAGAAATATTTTGCAAACCCTAAACCATCTTGATGAGTTACCCCTTTTCACATGAGAGGCTTCCTTCTATAACTGAACTGTCCGTTTTGGAGATGCAATGAACCTAGACAACGCTGTTGATTTCGTCAAGGTTGACCCAATCTTTAGCTCAAACCTCTTTCACACCTACAAGTGATTATTTACATGGCCTTGATTTGTCTTTGTTCACATGGGCATTGATTTATTCAGAATTTTTATGAGTTTTACATGTCCTCCTTTATTCATTTATTCATGAAACATAAATTAAAACAAAATTGAATGTTCCTCTTAGCTAAGGATAAGTGGGAAAATTACTGTCCTCCCCTCCAAAATGTTGCTTTTCCTCATGAAACTGATAGGGTAAGAGCTGTAGTTCTTCTCCTCCTCCATTAATGGTACCACCAAGGATCAAGCTTTCATCATGGGCGAAGTGCTCATTAAGCCAATACATCAAAAATTGTTCCTCCAAGGCCAACATGATAGGGGCATAGTCCATTCCTCCAGGAGTGTAAAAATCAACAGAAATAAACATGGGTGAAGCAATGTCACATCTAAAACATGTATCACGAAGTACAAGATGAAGTTCCATCCCATGTGGTACATATACATTGCCCACTCTTTTCCCATACAAACCCATAAACAATACCAATATATCATCTATGTATGGAAGCAAAATTACATATATGCAAACTGAAATTTGCACTTGAGGAGGTGGGTCACAATCCCACATAAGATACCAACGCAATGCACTCCATGTCTTGAGTATATCTGAGTGTGGTAAGTGGTACTCCCACCACATCTTTGCTGCATGGGTCACTTTGACATGGCTGAAAGTGATACCCAAGTTAGGTGCCTTTGGGAAACACCCATCACGATAGAGAATCTCCCTTTGCACCTCAAGGGAATGGCTAGATTTAGAATTTTTATTGGCCTCATCAATGCCATGAGATCTGCATGTAATATCACTCCTTGTAGGAGCCATGGCCTGCATACATATGGTAAGAGAATGTGTCAAATCAGAAAAATAAACATGCTCCATAAGATCAAATTCTTTACCATTCAAGTCTCCCACACACATGGATTTGGGCATGGTTATGTCTCCCCTTCTAAGAGAAGGAAGAGATGGCTGAAATGAATCTTGCATAGAGTCCTTTGGCTGCCCCATATCCTCATAACCATTGCAATCTTGTAAGTGCTGATGTAGTTACTCCCAATCATAGTGCTGATGTAGTTCCTCCTTCATACCCTCCCAATCAAAACTCCTCATGATTAGGGTGTAGATCTTGGCTGACTACATATAGCTGGAAAGGAACTCTTTGTGTTCTCTTTGTAGTATTTATTTCTTAAGCTTGGAGGCTTGAGACAAGAATACTTTACCAAGATGATAGATGACCCCTTCATGGACTAAATAGCTGCCCTCTTTCTTCATGCTATCTAATATCATCCTGGTGTGTAGATCTTTGGAGTACTCCACAAGGAGTTGAGATCTCCAATATGGATCCACACAGCTCAAAAATGACAACGCTACTGATACATATATGGTGGTGCTTTCCTTGCTGCTGATTGCTTCCTTGACATTACACATGAAAAAATGGTTTGTGGGAAGGTTGATCCTCCCCTTTCCTTCCTCCCACAACATTGTAGCTTGCTCTCCAATCCTTGCTTGATATATTTTTGGAGCAACACTTTGTGAGGCTTCCCCCATAAGATCGGAGTCTAATGAAATTCCATGTGGCTTGCCATGAGGTAATAATTTCACTTGCAGCCTCCTCATAAACATGAGAGAAGGAACTGTGAGGTACTTTCTCCTACTGCGCAAATCCATCTCTTTTGTTTGTGTGGAAACATCAGGTGATGGATAAGTGTGAATGCTTTGAATGATTTTTGGTTTCCCACTCTTCAAGTCCACCCACTCCATCTACAAGGCCTCCTAATCAGTGGTGACCTTCCCCAAGGTAATCAACCACTACACCCAAGATGATATTGGTGTCAGGTATGTCAACTACAAAGAAGTGATCCACCAAAGTGTAGGACTCCATAGTGACAGAAAGTGATGGAACATATTGCATGCACTAAATAGTTCTATCTCCTGGGACCAAAACATAGAACCCAACAAAAGTATCAGTGGGGATCCCTCTCCTCTACACAAGGTGAGCATCAATAAAGTTGTGGGTTGCCCCACTATCAATCAAAATAGACACTCTCTGGTTCATGACTGAACCTTGTACTCTTAGGGTCAAGTATTTGGGCACTCCTCTCAAACAAGAAAGAGTCCCACTTGTTGGATGAAAGGCTCCCTCTTCACCTCTGGATGGTGATCGATCCTCCTCCTCATCATCACTAGTGTTGTGACCCTTCCTAGGTCCATAATTCCCATCTTCTTCCTCAAAATCTGAGAAGACTTCTATATAGTGTGCCCTTCCAATAACACATCTATGTCTTGATACCCAAGACTCTTAGCAAGTGAAACAAAATCTCTTTTTCTTCAACTCCCTCTAGAGATCAATTTCAAGAGGTTTCTTCAGTGAGCTCTCCTTCAGTGGATTAGCTTTCCCTTCTTTCCCCTTAGAAGAGTGAGGGGCTTTGCTTTGGAAAGTTTCCTTTTCTCCTGGTAAGGCATCTTGGATATCTCTAGCTCTCTCAATGGCATCATGAAAAGTGATGGGCTTGGTAGACTTAACCAACCCATGCAAGGGATCCTCCAGGCCATCAATGAACATGTAGACCCTCCTTGCTATCGATAGATCAGGGAACATTACTGACAATCTCAGGAATTCAGAGATATAGGCCTCTGCATCTCCTGTCTGCTTCAGTTTTTCCAAGCTTATAAAAGGTGCCTCGGGATCTTTCCGAACAAATATCTCCACTAGTATTCTAGTGAACTCAGCATAGGTAGACACATTGCTATGTCCCAATGTAGATAGTCCATGAAACCACTAGTTGTGGGCTTCACCCTCAAAGTGTAGCGCAGGTCTCTTGATGGCTTCTACTTCGGGAACTTTATTCAACTGGAAATAGATATCCATCTTCTCCACCCATGATTTGGTAGAACAAGAGGATGATCCATTTAACTTGGGAAAAAATAACCTACCCATAGTGTGGTGTCTCCCATGAAAGAAACCACCATCTCTGTACTGTTGCCATGGTTTTTGGGTATGTGTTATATTCTTTCCACGACTAATCACTCATGGGGAGGTAAGAGGTGGGGTGATAGCCCCCCCTTTTGCACTGGGCACAACGGGGGGGTCACAGGGGGGCTGGTAGCCCCCCCTATTGGGGCCCGGGCAAGCACCCCGCTAAAATTTTTTTGGTCCTTAATTTCCGGTGGGCGGTCTGTGCCCATGGTTTTGTGCATGGTTTTGCACATGGTTTTTGGGTACGATGGTTTTCAGCCCCTGGTATTTTATAGATCCGGTCAACGGAGCTATGGTTATGTTCTAATCCAGGGTTAATGGATTAGGGTTTATGTATGCTTCAACATTTATATATATGTGTTGTAACACTAAAAGGAATATAATGAAATATCAAGTTGGTTGTCCCGATTTGGGATCCAGGGGAAAATATCTATGTTTATCTGTTTTATGTTTTATACTCTCGCTATTGTTTATTTTATGTTATAAGATTCGTGTGTAGATAATTTCTATTCAGGGTTAAAACCTACATTTGGTATCAGAGTTGTTTTGGCTTCAAGGGGATGCCTTTGCTACTGAGGGTTTTTTGCTCGGGCCTGAGGTAGACCCTGTTCAGTGGGAGATCTATGAGATTTATTCTTGCAGTGAAAGAAGATGGCGAGCAGCAGAAAGATAGAGATCGAGAAATTTAATGGTTATATTTTTGAGTTGTTGAAGCTCAATATGGAGGATCTTCTCGTGGATAAAGATCAGTGGATCGTGGTAGATCCAGGTACTAAACCAACGGCAATGTCAAATGAAGACTGGAAGAAACTGGATCAGAAGGCTAAAAGCACAATACGGTTGTGTGTCTCAGATTCAGTATTGTTGAATATATCTGGGGAAGCTACGACGAAGAATTTGTGGGAAAAACTTGGGACTTTGTACCAATCTAAGTCTCTGGTGAATAATTTGTTCCTACGGAAAAAGATGTATAACCTGAGGATGAAGGATGGAGACTCGGTGATAGAGCATCTGAACACCTTCAATGCTATGGTAAGTCAGCTCTCATCTGTTGATATTAAAATCTCAGATGAAGATAAGTGCATTAGTTTGTTTTGTTCTCTACCAGACTCATGGGATAGTCTGGTTATTGCAATAGGTAGTAATACAGCTACCTTGAATTTTGATGACATTGTCTTATCCTTGCTGTCAGAGAAAATGAGACGGAGAAATATGGAGGTCCAGAATGGAGATGACTTATCTGTACGAGGAAGGTCCCAAAACAGAAACAAGAATAAGGTTTCGAGTGGGAGATCTAAATCTCCTGGAAATTTTTTAAAGGTATGTTGGAAATGTGGAAAGGAAGGGCACTACAAAAGGGAGTGCAGATCTAAAGCTCCTGAGAAAGGAAAGGGATCTGATGACGCTCCTTCTGTAGAGGAAAAAACCACCTCGGATGAAGGTGGGGACGTGTATTTGGCTTCTTCTTCAAATACACATTTAGATCATGAGTCATGGTTGATTGACTTAAGTGCATCCTTTCACTTCACTCGCCATCGGGAGTGGTTCTACGAGTATGAGAAATATGATGGTGGTGATGTCTTCCTAGGGGATGATAGGAAGGCCAGAATCATCGAACGTGGAAAGTTCAAGCTAAAGCTACAAGGTGGAAGGATTAGAAAACTTCCTGGTGTTCTGCATATTCCTGCATTAGCAAGAAATCTAATTTCTGTAAGAAAGATGGATGATGCAGGTGTAAAAACAATGTTTGAGAAAGATGCCTGCAATATGGTTCGGGGAGCACTGTTATTAATGCAGGGAGTTCGGACTGTAAATCTGTACAAGCTACAAGGTAGCACTATTATTAATGGGTGTAACAGTTCTGTGGTTCTTGAAAGTGGAGCGGAAAGCCTAGCTATCTCTGGAGAAAATACCATGTTGTGGCATCAAAGGCTTGGACATATTGGAGAGAAGGGCCTTCGGATACTGCATAGAAATGGTATGGTAGAAGGTGTGTCTAATTTCTCTCCGGATTTTGATTTCTGTGAACGTTGTGTATATGGGAAGCAGAATCAGGTGAGTTTTCCTTCTGGTGCTAAGAGGGTGAACAAGATATTAGAACTTGTGCATAGTGATGTGTTTGGACCTGTGTCAGTTCCATCACTGGGAAAGTCTGTGTACTATGTTTCATTCATAGATGACTTCTCAAGGAATACATGGATATATTTCTTGAGGAACAAATCTGAAGTCTTTGACAAATTTAAAGAATTTAAGGCTCTGGTGGAAAACCATACAGAGAAGAAGATAAAAGCACTGAGGACAGATAATGGTGGGGAGTTCTGCAAGAAGGAATTTGAAGAGTTCTGTAAGAAGTGTGGTATAGCACGGCAGAAGACTACTCCATACACACCTCAGAAAAATGGAGTTGTAGAAAGAATGAACAGAAAACTGATGGAAAAGGCAAGAAGCATGCTCAGTGGTACCGGGTTAGGAAAAGAATTCTAGGCAGAGGCAGTGGAGACTGCATGCTATCTGGTTAACATATCACCTTCATCAGTGTTGGAGGATAAGACTCCACATGAGGTATGGACTGGTAAGAGACCCTCTCTTTCACATCTAAGGGTATTTGGATGTGATTCATATGTACATGTTCCAAAGAAGAAAAGGACCAAGTTGGATAATAAATCTGAAAGGTGCATCTTTATTGGGTATAAGGATGGTTTAAAGGGTTACAATATTTGGAACCCAGAAACAAGGAAGGTTGTGTACAGCCGAGATGTGGTGTTTAGAGAAGTGAAATATGTTGTTAAACATGAAGTCCTACCAAAGGAACCTGAGAAGATAGAGTTTGAGCTAAAGGAGGATGAATCAGACTCTACAACAGAAGAAGACTCATAAGATGAAGAGCCACAAACTCCAGCTTTGAGAAGATCAGTTCGGGAAAGAAGGCAACCAGAAAGGTATAGTCCATCTGCTTTCTGTTCAGGTTTTGCCTTAACTATAACTGATGATGATCCCAGAATTGTCAGGGAGGCAGTAGATTCAGAGGATGGAAAACTCTGGAAGGAGGCCATGATTGATGAAATGGCATCCTTGCACAAAAATGAGGCATGGGATCTGGTGGAGTTGCCAGCTGGAAGGAAGCCCATCGGGAGCAAATGGGTGTTTAAAAAGAAGATGAATGTAGAAGGCAAGGTGGAGAAATACAAAGCTCGGTTGGTAGCAAAATTTTATTCCCAGGTGCCAGGAATTGATTTTGGTGATATTTTTTCTCCTGTTGCCAAGGTTACTTCTATTAGATTACTTTTATCTGTTGCTGCTGCATTTGATTTTGAGATAGAACAGATGGATGTGAAGATAGCATTTCTTCACGGGGATCTAGAAGAGGAGATCTACATGAAACAACCTGAAGGCTTTATGGTGAAGGGTAAGAAAGAACTGGTATGCAGGTTGAAGAAGTCTCTGTATGGGTTAAAACAGTCACCAAGGATGTGGTATCAGAAATTTGATACCTATATACGAGGACTTGGCTTCACCAAAAGCAAGGAGGATCACTGTGTTTATTTTAAATTAATTGGTGACCGTGTTATTTATTTGGTCTTGTATGTGGATGATATGTTTTTGATTGGAAATGACAAGGAAATTATCCAAGATTTGAAGACCCAACTGTTCTCCAAATTTGACATGACGGATCTTGGTGCTGCAAACTATATTTTGAGCATGGAAATTAAGAGAGATCGCACAAAGAGGAAGCTCTAGTTAAACCAGAGGAAGTATGTCGAGACTATATTGCAGAGGTTCAATATGGAGGATAGTAAACTGGTGAATGTTCCTATTCTTGTAGGCATAAAGATGTCTGCTGAACAGTGTCCCAAGACACAAAAAGAAGAGGAGGATATGTCTCATGTTCCATATGCAAGTGCAGTGGGTAGCTTGATGTATGCAATGGTCTGTACTAGACCAGAAATTACCCATGCAGTGGGAGTATTGAGCAGGTTTATGTCAAACCTAGGGAAGGAGCATTGGACAACAATGAAGTGGGTTTTCAGATATTTACGTGGCACTGGTGATTATGGCTTGTGCTACTAGGGAAGACCATGATTGTAAAGAATGTTGGACATTCATGGTTTTGTTAATGCAGACTAGGCTGGATATCTGGACCAAAGAATATTTACAAGTGGGTATGTGTTTAGCCTATTTGGAGGCACATTTATTTGGATGAGTAAAAGACAGTCTGTAGTGGCTCTTTCAACTACAGAGGCAGAATACATGGTAGCCACGCATGCAAGCAAGGAGGCAGTTTGGTTGCAGAGATTTTGTTCAAGTATGGGGTTGGTACAACAAGCTATAAGGATAGACTATGATAACCAAAGTGCAATTTTCTTAGCTAAGAACCCTGCTTATCATTCAAATACTAAACACACTAATGCTCAATATCACTTTGTTAGAGATATGGTTGAGGCTAAAAGGTTGTTTCTGGTAAAGGTTGACACTTTGAAGAATGTTGCAGATGCATTGACGTAGTCTGTGAGCACTCAAAAGTTCTCTTGGTGTAGAGAAACAATGGGTGTTGAAGAATTGGGCCAATGACTAAGCTCTCTTGTGACCCCCTATGGAAAGAAAACAACAAGTGGGAGAAAGTTGGGTATGTGTTATATTATTTCCATGACTAATCACGTGTGGGGGGGGTAAGAGGGGGGTTTGTAGCCCCCCTTGTCGGGGTCCGGGGCAGCGCCCCAGCAAAATTTTTTTGGTCCTTAATTTCCGGTGGGCAGTCCATGCCCATGGTTTTGTGCATGGTTTTGCACATGGTTTTGGGGTAGGATGGTTTTCGGCCCCTGGTATTTTGTAGATACGGTCAAGGGAACTATGGTTATGTTCTAATCCAGGGTTAATTGATTAGGGTTTATGTATGCTTCAGCATGTATATATATGTGTTGTAACACTAAAAGTAATATAATGAAATATCAAGCTGGTCATCCCGATTTGGGATCCAGGGGAAAATCTCTGTGTTTATCTGTTTTATGTTTTATACTCTCGCTATTGTTTATTTTTTGTTATAAGATTCGTGTGTAGATAATTTTTGTTCAGGGTTAAAACCTACAATGGTCTCCTTCGATCCTTGAGATGGAAAAAGTCTTAGAAGCTCAAGTTATCCTTGAACCTCTAACTTTGTGAGTCATATTCTACAAAGTAACCTTCCAGGGAGGTTGGATCTTGTAGTCCTTCATTCTCTATAGCCAAGAATGTAGGCATAGTAGAGCGTTGTGAGGCCTGTGGAGCTTGTGGCAAGCTCATAGGTTGACCAGTCCCAAAATGAGACATGTCAGAACTTTCTCCTTGATGGAATCTCCCAAGGTATTCCCTCATTCTATCCACCCTCATCTATTTTTTTTCCTTGGAAAGGTCTTGCATAGCCTCCAAGAGATTTTTTTAAAACTCCTCTGCTTTCTTATCCTTATCATTCACAGATTCAGGGGCTTTCCCCTTGTCTTGACCCTTGTCAAGATTATCAGTGGTGTAGTCATACTTTCTATGACTTATGTTTTGGTACCTCCTCTCCCTCTCAGTGGGAGGATTCTCTTCTTCAGAATGTAGCATGACTAGTGCTCCAAGGCAAGCACAAGTTGTGCCAAGAGTGGAGTTATGATACCATTGTAATGATCCTTTTTCAGTAAATTCAGCAAGGTGCTCAAGAGAAATGTTGTATAAGTAAAAATGTGCAAAAATAACATAGAGCGGGACTTGGTTCCCATTATTTATGCTGTATGAGACTTATATATGGAATTTAATTTAAAAAAATCAGTTTAGACTCATTAAACAGATCTCCCAAAAACTTGACTAGCTAAAAAGCACCCAAAGAGGAAGGTTGCAACCAAATGCAAGCACTACTTCAAGAATTGCACAGTTTTAGCAGATGCTCAGAGGAGATCAGAAAGGAGGATTATATTTCATCATATAGCATAAAATCATCATTATGATAAATCCCTTTCATTATACAATAGAATGCATGAGTCAATATAGCAATAAATCTTTAGAAAAGAGAGTAGGAACACATGTATATTTTCAGAAATGCTTCAAAAGCATTATTTTTGAGGAGCTTCAGCAGCTTGAAGTTACAACTCATATCTAGGACATATATGTGGATAAAACATCAGATATATATCATATCTAGAAAGTATATATTTTTCTCTTCAAGATCCACTTGGAATTTTGACAAAAGCATGCATGAATAAGAGTAGATCTAAGAAACAAGTTGAAGATCTGGAAACTGCTGCAGTAAATTTCTGAATATAACATTTCATTACAATGGATTAGATCTAAAAAAAACATATATGAGCAAGCTATTCCATGGATCACCAAGTGGAAGGCAAAGCCCAGCACAAGAGATCTCTGATCTAAACTATGAGCAAGACACCATGAAAACCCTCATACAGAAATAACGCAGTCTACTCATGGGAACAACGTTGTAGCTCAAATGACATAGAAAACTAATATAAAATTGTAGATCTTAAGTACAAGAGGAAGAGACACTCTTTCAGGAGGTTAGAGAACACACTCTAATAGAAAGAGGCTCCAAAAATACACTAGATATCTGCAGATCTAGACTCCCACTTGCTGCAGCTCACAAGACAACTCAACCCTCAAGATGAGTAGTGTTGTAATGTAATATGGAGTTTGACCTCAAGTCTGATAGTGATTAAATTCAGAAAATTTTCCTCCTTGAATCCTCAAAGGAAGAGGTGAAATCCATGCATAGGAATTCCATATACAATCCTCCACTAAACAGCAGAGAATGGTATTTGTCTAAGTAGACAAATACTCAGAAATATGATCAATCAACAACCTTCTCTTGCTCCCCTCTTTTTTCTTTTATAAGATGAGAAAGCTTTTGCAAACCCTAAACTATCTTGATGAGTTACTCATTTTCACATGAGAGGATTCCTTCTAGAACTGCGCTGTCCCTTTTGGAGATGCAACGAACCTAAATAGCGTTGTTGATTTGTTCAAGGTTGACTCAGTCTTTAGCTCAAACCTCTTTCACACCTGCAAGTGATTATTTACATGGACCTAATTTGTCTTTGTTCACATGGGCATTGATTTATTCAGACTTTTTAGGATTTTTACATGTCCTCCTTTATTCATTTATTCATGAAACAGAAATTAAAACAAAATTGAATGTTCCTCTTATCTAAGGCTAACTGGGAACATTACATTGACAGTAGTAAGTCTTTTGATTCGATCGCGTAGATCTCTTGTTCATTTATCTTGTTAGGACCGAAATTTTTCTTGGGGAGAAAAAGAGAACAGTGATGCAATTCATACCATGCGTAATCTGGCTTCATCATGGCCTCTAGGATATCCTCATCCAAATGAAACAAGGTCCCGAAGGGGGAATGTTCCTGTGTATGTTTATACTGAATGGGGGTAATCCAGGTGGAGCTAGTTGAGAGACATGAAAAGGATTCCATCGTGGATGTGGTGGAACCAGATGCGGTCGAAAGAGTGCAGATAAATTGGGTCAGCACTATCATAGGGAAAACTACTCTTGAAGCTGCAGCTAACTCGACACTTATGGAAGATGAGAAGACAACTCGAGTCATGGTTTCGATGCATGATGACATGAATCATATATGGTATGTCGTATCGTCGATGCTTGGTGGGGGGTGACTCACCCTAATTGGTCATATTCTAGATGGTCAGAATGAGATGGATCTATCTATCACATCCTCTTGAGTTGTCATACTGTTCATGGATTCCGACTTTATGCCATCATCTTGGGAGAGGTGTACTATGGTTCATCGCATATAGGCTAGAGTTGTGCGGAATCATGGTATGTAGTGACAATGACGTAACAGGTGATTTTCACCACATATCTGACATGAATACGAGACATCCATTTCACCGTGGTATACTATAGGGAATAGTTCCCATTGTTGGAACATTTCCAAAGCTGGATAGTCAATGATGAAATTATCAAGTTCATCACAAAGTACACACCTTTCGATTGGGGGGGTGGTCTGGTGAGGAGCCTTTCAGGTGATTGTCACTCTTCCTGTAGGTATAGGATGATGTGAGGTTCATTGCCGATAGACTGGATGGGGGATCCTCTTGATAGGATCGCTCGATTGCATGTAAGGCATCCCTATATCATGGTATTTCTAGATAATGGTGGGTATAGTGCCCATAGTTGCTGCAGAGAGCGCATGCATGATTGGTACGCAATGCTTTGCCTTTAACTTTGGTGGTAGGTTCCTTTTTACGAGGACGTGACGTCGAGATGTCTGTTTCGGAGCCGAGCGGTTTCAATTCGTCTAGATCCGCACATATATGGGCAGGATGACCTATTACGTCACATATGGCATAGACTGGTGATTTACGTTGAATGGCTCGGATCACCATCTTCTTTTCTCTCTTCTCAATTTTCCTAGTAGTGATCACCGGTTTTGCAATGGGAATTTCCTTTGCAGGGGTGGTCTCAACTATTTCTTGGATGGGTGAGGGCTCCTTAGGACTAAGGGGCTTCAACCCTGTGGAAGTAATGTCGGTGGCTCCTATTCAAGAAGGGGGAAGGAGGTAATAAACTGGGAATGCCAACAATATGTTGGGTAATACCAATGTTTCCAAAACCTACTAGGAGACGAAGCCAGCTGGGGGGTAGAGTAAATCAATTTGGGAGGTGGTGTAGGCTAGAGAGGCTATCGTGGTCGATGCCTCAATGTCATTACTACTTGATTCAGTGTCCTGAATAGCCTCGGTGCTTGACATGGACATCATGCATACCTGTAATATTCCCAATTAGCCATTGCTAGTTGGAATATTATATTTACTCCATTTTTGCATCTAGAAGAATAAATGGGATAGGGAGACCCTTAAATATTTGAAACGACAATAAAAAAAATCCCAATGTGAAAGGGGATCAGCAAAAGAAGGAAAATAAAGCCACCTTCGTGTGAAAGGGGAGGAAATGTAGGAGGACTAGATTCATTTGACCAGGTCAACAACGCTGCTACATGAGGAGGGAAACCAGTAAGGACAACATAGTTTTGAAGGAGGAATATTTTGAAGGAAGCCACCTCATTAATGAGTGGGGTCAGGGGTGAGGAGGCTCACCAATGATAAGAAGGAAGGGATAGAAGCAAGGAAAGCATTCATTATTCATCTAATTTTTTTCTTTTGACTACTTTCATGCTTCATCTTTTTAGCTGTAGTTACAACACTGTTTAGTACAAGGGATTCTCATGCAGGAATTCCATCCTCTTCTTTGGATCAGCTTTTTTAAGGGATCTAAAGGGAAAGTTATGAGCTATTTTCCCATCATCTGACTTAAGTTAATTCAGTCATCAACATCTACAGTGCAGTCACTTCCAAAAACTGCGTCTTTCCTATAGGTGCAGTAGTAGCAGGTTTAAATCCCTTGATTTTGTGCTTATGTTTGAGGAGGAGGTGTCTATTTCTCTCCAGAAAGTCTAATAAGAAGGGCCTTTGG
The DNA here is from genome assembly GCA_034641835.2 of Pinus albicaulis. Classification (NCBI taxonomy): domain Eukaryota; kingdom Viridiplantae; phylum Streptophyta; class Pinopsida; order Pinales; family Pinaceae; genus Pinus; species Pinus albicaulis. The sequence continues at coordinate 460,680,440 of CM076574.1, read as the reverse complement.
CCATTTTATGTATTTATCAGCTATTTCATGTTATATTTAGTCATGTCAAATGTATATTTGCAGTAGACTGCATTATTTTCTGCAGTACTGCATTTTATGCATGTGTAATGCCAGAAACCCTTGTCGGGTTATCTTATTTATTGTGTAAAAGAGGTAAAACCTCCATTTCTTGGCTATATGATTAATATAATATCCATATTAGTATTGATTCATCATTTTCTATAGAAACCCTCATGTGAATTATGCTTTGCAGTCTTCAGAAATTCTTTTGTTGAAAGTCATGGGATTAGGGTGTTTTTAAGCTACATTGAGCTGGGGAGATCTATTTAATGTAGCTAGGATGATTTTTTTCTGATGAAATTTTTTATGTAAGGTAAATAAAACATATATAAGAGGATCCAAGTCTGGTTTCATGTTTTTATAGTGTAATTTTCTGAATACAACATTTTCACTGCCCAGAGTGTAGTAATTCCTAAAAAGGAATATTACAGTGGTATCAGAGCTCTAATTTTGGCTCATATTGTGGGGATAGTATGTTTACAGTATGGAGGAGGAATATATTTCAAATTTCTTACTTCATACCATGCATAAAATTGCAAGAGACCTCAAGGAGATGAGGTATAAAGGGGATTCTATAGGGCTTTTCCATGAGGCAAGAACTAGCACTTCATATGGCATGGAGCATTCTACCATGCCTTCATTCCTATCTAGAGAAGATAAGGAGGAAACGATGGGTAACTATTTTTAGGAATATGAATCCCAATCTCAAAGGTTCAAAGAATAGTTGAGCTTTCAAGAGTTTTGTTGGATCAAGGATGGGAGGAGAGTTAATCATCATCAAAAGAAGGGAAATTTTATGCAAGGATCAGACCTATAGCGCAGTGTGGGGAGGCTCTTCTTACCTACATATGATGTAACACCTAAGTGTAAAACCAAGGCTTCGGTGGAGAAGTTGGACACTTACTTCCAGCTCAACAATGTTTCTGAAATAGAAGCCATCAAGATAGTTGTGTTGCACTTAGAAGGGGAGGCTCATGAATGGTGGTTTCATGGGTTAACCAAAATTGGACATGATCACATCACCTCATACTCAATATTTACGAAGAGGCTACTAGATATATTTGATCTGAAAGATCCGGAAGCCCATTTTTCCAAGCTAACCAAGCTCAAACAGGAGGGAGATCTTGAAGATTATACTGAATATTTGCAGCTTTCAGTGATGGTATCCAACCTCACTATGAGTAGGAAGGTATGCATTTTTATTGATGGGATGGCTTAACCATTGCATGGGTTGGTAAAATCCACTAAACCAACCACTCTCCTTGAAGCTATGGAGAGAGCTAGAGACTTGCAACATACTTTTCCCAAGGTAAGAACATTGCTGCAACAGGATACTTCTTCAAGGCCCAAGGAGAAAATCCTTAATCATGACTTGAAGAAATTGAGGAATGAGGGGTATTGTCTTGCATATCAGAACCCATGGGTGCCAAACCATGAATTTGTTGCAGGAAAGACACATTCTATTGAGACCTTCTCCAAGGAGGGGGAGGAGACCAGTGTTGTGCCATCAGTAGAAGAATTTTCTCCAAGAGGGGGAGCCATTGCAGCGTTAAGAGGGGTCCCAAAATATTTGACCTTGAGGGTAAGAGGTAATATTATGGGGAAAATAGTGTCAGTGCTGATTGATAGTGGAGCTACTAATAATTTCATTGATGCATAACTGGTACAAAGGAGATGAATCCACATGGAAGAGTTTCAGGGATTCTCAGTTATGGTTCTAGGGGCTAGAACCATACAATGTGCCAAATATGTTCCGACACTATCCATCACCATGGGGACCTACACTTTAATAGACCACTTCTTTGTGGTTGATATTCTAGACACCAATGTCATATTGGGGGTCCAGTGGTTGATCACTCTTGGGAGAGTTACCACTGATTGGAAAACTTTGGAGATGGAATGGACATAAGTGAAGAATCGTAAGCATCAGAAGATCAAGGGCATAAACACATACCCCCCTTATATTGTTTCAGCACACAGGATGGAGGCAGATATGCGCAGAGGAGATGTAGAATGGGCAATGGAACTACATCTATTGGAAGCAAGGGGAAAGGATTCACCAGTACATCCAGATGTACAAGCTCTTTTGGACTGTCATTCTACAGTGTTTGGAGATATTCCATCAGGGAGACCTCCTGATCGGGGGTTTGAACACACTATTGAGTTGGAGCAAGGGATCCAAGTAGTAATCACCACTCCTTATATGCATCCCAAGGCTTATAGGGATGAGATTGAGAGGGCCATCTAAGATTTGTTGGCTCTAGGACACATCAGGCCTAGTACTAGTCCTTTTTCTTCTTTAGTGGCCTTGGTAAAGAAGAAGGATGGCACATTAAGGATGTGCATTGATTATAGAGCATAGAACAAGAAGACCATGAAGAATAGGTACCCCATACCCAGGATCGATGAGCTAATGGATGAGCTGAGGGGATATAAATACTTCTCCAAGATTGATTTGAGATATGGGTATCATCAAATCAAGGTGAGGGATCAGGATATCCCCAAGACAACATTCATATGTCACTATGGGCATTTTGAATTTTTGGTGAGGCCCTTTGGATTGACCAATGCCTCGGTAACTTTTCAATATTTCATGAACCACATCTTCCATGGTCATTTGAGGAAGTTTGTATTGGTTTTCTTTGATGATATTATCATCTACAGCCACACTTGGGAAGAGCATTGCAGCATATTGAGACAATTTTACATATTCTCAAGGGGAAGCAATTGTATGCTAAGCTCTCCAAATGTGAGTTTGGACTCACAAAGATGCTTTATTTGGGTCACATCATTGGAGTGGATGGAGTAAGGGTGCATGAGGAGAAGATCCGGGCTATCAGAGATTGGCCTAAGCCCAGGAATGTCACAGAACTCCGGGGATTTGTAGGCATATGTACTTATTACCGAAATTTTGTAAAAGGGTTCTCACAACTAGTAGCACCAATCACAAAACTGACCAATAAGGGAGCTTTTAGTTGGGCACCTACAACGCAGAGGGCTTTTGATAAGCTCAAAGAGGTAATGAGTAGTTTCCCTACATTATTTTTACCTGATTTTTCTCAACCTTTTGTTCTAGAATGTGATGCATCAGGTGAAGGGATTGGAGTAGTCTTGATGCAAGGAGGGAATCCTATAGCCTTTGAGAGCAGGAAACTACTTCCTCATGAAAGGTTATACCCCATTTATGATAAAGAAATGTTGTCTATAATGCATGCATTCGCCAAGTTCTGGCAGTACTTGGTGTGGAATAAATTCAGGGTGAAGACTGACCATAATAGCCTTAGATTCTTTCATTAACAAAAGCAGCTCCAAGAAAGAAAGAAAAAAAGTGGGTGAGCAAAGTCCAAGCATATGAATTTTTCGTAGAGTATGTCAAGGGGGAGAGCAATGTAGTGGTTGATGCTTTATCCAAGAAACCTACAACATTGTCCTTGAGGAGCATGGGCACAGATTGGAAGGCTCAACCTTTGGTTGAGTATTCCAAAGATGATTTTGCATGTGCAATACTTGATGGAGTGGTACCGGATGAGAGGTATAGGGTGATGGATGAGGTCATCTATTACCGGGATCAGATCTTCTTGGCTAAGAATTCCAAGCTCAAGGAGAAGATCTTACAAGTGTCACATGATTTCCCACTTGTAGGGCATATGGGCTTCACAAAGACTTATAGGGCCATAAGGGAAAGATTCTCATGGAAGTGTCTCAAGGAGGATGTGCTCCAACATGTCAAGGAGAGCACAGTTTTTCAACAGAACAAGGGAGAGAACACCCACTCTGCTGGGTTGTTGCAACCACTACCTATTCCAGATGGGAAGTGGGAGAGCATCTCTATGGACTTCATCACAGGCCTACCTCCAGTGCAGGGTAAGAATTGTATCTTTGTAGTTGTTGATAGACTAACAAAGTACTCTCATTTATTTTCCATTTCTGCACATTATACTGCTTCATAGGTAGTTGAGCTATTCTTCAAAGATGTGTTTAGACTCCATGGTCTCCCAAGGACCATAGTGAGTGACAGGGACAATTGATTCATGGGTGACTTTTGGCAAGAAATTTTCCGGTTAGTGGGGACTGATTTGACACTAAGCACTAGCTATCACCCATAAACCTGTTGGGTGTGGAGCTTGATTTTCTTCCTGATTCAGAGATCCTTGTTTCAGCTGGATGTATACCACAAGAAAATTTTACACCCTTGCACGCAGGGGGGTGCGGGGGCCAGCAGTCCCCCTGCGGGGGTTTCGGGGGCAGCGCCCTCGAAGCCAAAAATAGATGTAAAATTGCCTTGTAAAAGTATAGTAATTTATAGTCAATCTGGGTTGTTCATTAGGCGAATGATATGATGGTAGAAGTTATGTTTAGTTTAGGGTTTTTTTCCCTAGAAGGCAACCCCTCACTTTTATGAGGGTATTGTATTGCAGCTGTGTAATAGATGTGTATTATCTGAGTGGGAAACAGACAGGGAGACTATGAGAGAGAACAGAGGATATTATAGCAGATCTACTATAGGTTTTGTCTCTTCATTTTTCTAGATAATAAAAAGGAAGGACTGGCTGTTCAGGGTGGATGTAGCCCAAACTGGGCGAACTACGTATATCTGTGTCTCTCTGGTTTTATGTGTTTTGTATGCTTGTATTTTCCGCATATTTTATGTGTTGCATTGCTCTGTAATATATAATTTTCTAACAACTGCTATTAGAGCCGAAGGTATATTTGGCTAATAAACTCGCAGGAAAGAAGGGTTCCTGGTTCGAATGGGAGAAATGGCGGAAGATGCTAAGTTTAGAGTCAAGAAATTTAATGGCCAAAACTTCCTATTGTGGAAGATGCAGATGGAAGATTATCTGTATCAGAAAGATCTGTACCTACCATTGATTGGAAAAGAAAAGAAGCCGATGGCCATGACAGATGCGGAATGGAACATTCTTGATAGAAAGGCACTCGAAATAGTACGGTTGTGTCTTGCGGCGTCAATCGCCTTCAATATTTCGAAGGAAACAACAACAGAGGGTTTGATGCATACGTTGGCGAAACTATATGAAAAACCCTCAGCCTCAAACAAGGTATTTATTATGAAACGAATATTTAATATGAATATGTCGGAAGGTGGATTTGTTGCAAACCATTTAAATGATTTTAATACAGTTACCAGTCAGTCAAGTTCTGTAGGGGTAAACTTTGATGATGAATTTAGAGCTCTGTTATTTCTATGCTCATTGCCAGAAAGCTGGAATGGTTTAGTTATGGCCATTAGTAACTCTGTCTCTGGATCTAGTGCTTTAAAGTTTGATGATGTTTTCGGTGCTATCCATAGCGAGGAAATGCGATGGAAAAGCTCCGGTGAGACATTGGGTAATTCATTGAGTGCAGAGTCTAGGGGAAGGAGAATGGAAAGAGGGAAGAGCTCGAGATATCGTAGTAAATCAAGGAAAGGCAGATCCAAGTCTAAATCAGGGATAGTGTGCTGGAAATGCGGAAAGAAAGGGCACCTAAAGAAAGACTGTAGATCTTGGAAGGGAAAAGAAGGAGATGCACAACAAGAAAATAATCATGAAGCAAATGTGATAGGTGATGTGTTACAAGATGCATTGATTCTTTCTTTAGAAAATGTTACTGATTCTTGGGTTGTAGATTCAGGGACTTCGTTCTATGCCACACCTGATAAGAAATATTTTCATGACTATGTTCAAGGAGATTTTGGACAAGTTCGTTTGGGTGATGATAAACCCTGTAAAATTGTTGGAATGGGTAAGGTTCTTGTAAAATAGTAGAATGGAAACCAATGGCTACTAAAGGAGGTAAGGCATGTTCCAGATCTAAAGAAAAATCTGATTTCAACAGGGCAGTTAGGCAGTGAAGGTTGTGTTACAACTTTCACAGATAAAACTTGGAAGGTCACCAAAGGAGCCCTGGTAATAGCAAAAGGTGAAAAGGTTGGTACATTGTATTTATGCAATGGTATTTCTAACTCTGTTAATGCTTTAACTTCCAAAGGAGCAGATGCAGCATTATGGCATCATAGGCTCTGACACATGAGTGAGAAGGGGATGAAAATTCTTCACTCAAGAAATTTGCTGCCAGGTTTGAAGAATGTTGATTTGGATTTTTGTGAGAATTGCATTTATGGAAAACAAAAGAGAGCCAGATTTCTCAGAGTTGGGAAAGAAAAGAAGAGCGAAAAATTGGAGCTTGTGCATACAGATGTATGGGGACCTGCTCAGGTATCATCTCTCGGTGGCTCTCGTTATTATGTTACTTTTATTGATGATGCAACTAGAAAAACTTGGATTTATTGTATTCAAAATAAATCTGATGTATTTGGTACTTTCAAGAAATCGAAAGCTTTGGTTGAGATTGAGATAGGAAAGAAATTGAAGTGTCTCAGATCAAACAATGGAGGTGAATATTGCAGCAAAGAGTTTGATAGGTACTATTTAGATCATGGAATTCATAGAGAGAAGACAGTTCCAAGAACACCACAAGAAAATGGCGTGTCAGAAAGGATGAACAGAACAAACACAGAGCATGCAAGGTGCATGAGATTGCATGCAGGATTGCCTTTAAAATTTTGGGCAGATGCTGTAGATACTATTCTTTATCTAATAAATAGAGGGCCTTCAAGCTCCTTGGATGGTGGTATTCCAGAGGAAGCATGGACAGGTAAAAAGGTAAACTACTCTTTTTTAAAGCCTTTTGGTTGTGAGGCCTTTGTCCATATTAATAAAGAAAATAGAACAAAGCTTGAGGCAAAATCAAAGAAATGTACCTTTATTGAATATGGTGTTAATGATTTTGGTTATCGCTTATATGATTATGAAAATCACAAAATCATTAGGAGCAGAGATGTAATATTCAATGAAAATGTCTTGTATAAGAATCAGTTGCAGGAAAAGAAACAGGAAAAAGAAAGCAAGGAATACACAGTTCTTGATGAGATAACTGAAAAAGTAAAGGTGCCTGAAAATAATAATAATCAACAACCACAGCAGCAGCAACCACCACAACAGCAACAGGCACCTCAAACACTTGAAAGTGGTGTTAGAAGATCTACCAGGATAAGTAGACCCCCTGAACGATACTCTCCTTCATTATATTATTTATTGTTGACTGATTCTGGTGAACCCGAATGTTATGAAGAAGCAATGCAGGTTGAAAGCAGGAAGAAGTGGGAGCTAGCTATGGAAGAAGAGATGGACTCCTTAATGCATAACCAGACTTGGGACTTAGTCAAGTTGCCTGCAGGTAAAACTACATTGCAGAATAAATGGGTTTACAGGCTAAAGGAAGAAGATGGAGGAAAACAGAGGTACAAAGATAGACTTGTGGTGAAGGGGTTTGCACAGAAGAAAGGTATTGATTTTGATGAAATATTTTCTCCTGTTGTTAAGATGACTTCAATCAAAACTATCTTAAGTCTTGTAGCAGCGGAAGATTTACATCTTGAACAGTTAGATGTAAAGACAACATTTCTCCATGGAGATTTGGAGGAAGAGATATACATGCAGCAACCAGAAGGATATGAGGTAAAAGGGAAAGAAAAATTGGTGTGCAGGTTAAAGAAGAGCTTGTATGGCTTAAAACAGGCTCCAAGGCAGTGGTATCTAAAATTTGAAAAGTTTATGTCTGAACAAGGTTATACTAGATGTCACTTTGATCATTGTGTTTATCTAAAAAGGAAAAATGATGGCAGCTATATTATATTTTTATTGTATGTAGATGACATGCTTGTTGTAGGATCTAACATGCAGTAAATAAATGTGCTCAAAAGAAAATTGGAAAATTATTTTGCAATGAAGGATTTGGGAGCTGCAAAACAAATCCTTGGTATGAGGATAACTAGAGACAGGAAAAATCGTAAATTAACACTGTCTCAGAATGAGTACAAAGAAAAGGTGTTGCAAAGATTTAATATGCACAATTAAAAACCAGTTAGTACACATTTTGCTAGCCATTTCAAACTTAGTAAGGAGATGTGCCTAAAGACACAAGAAGACATGGATTATATGTCTAAAGTTCCATATGCATCAGTATTTGGAAGCTTAATGTATGCAATGGTCTGCACAAGGCCTGATATTGCACATGTAGTGGGATTTGTAAGCAAGTACATGAATAATCCAAGAAAAGAACATTGGATGGTAGTAAAATGGATTTTCAGATATTTGAGAGGCACCATAAATCAAGCATTATGCTTTGGTGGTTCAAACATTGCTCTATAGGGATATGTTGATGCAGATATGGTAGGTGATAAAGATAACAGGAGGAGCACTACAGGATATGTATTTACTATAGTTGGAATAGTTGTCAGTTGGGTTTCAAAAATCCAAAGTGTTGTTGCACTTTCAATAATAGAAGTAGAGTATGTTGCTGCTACAGAGGCTAGTAAAGAAATGATTTGGTTACAAAGGCTTATGGGTGAATTGGGTAAGAAGCATGATATGGGCACATTATACATTGATAGCCAAAGTGCCATTCATCTTGCAAAGAACTCAACATTTCATTCCAGGACTAAACACATACATCTCAAGTACCATTTCATATGGTCAGTATTGGAAGATGGAGAGTTGAAGTTGGAAAAGATACACACTAGCCAGAATCCTGCAGATATGCTAACAAAAGTTGTAACCAGGGAGAAACTGAAAATGTGCTCAGTTTCGATTGGTCATCAAGGATGATGATGAAGATGAGGAACAACCAGGTCCAAAGAGGATTCATTGTCCAGCAAATGAAGTAGCGGTGGAGTTGCTACAATTAGTCTCCAAGTGGGAGATTGTTGGGTGTGGAGCCTGATTTTCTTCCTGATTCAGAGATCCTTGTTTCTGCTGGATGTATACCCTAGGAAAATTGTACACCCTTGCACGCGGGAGGGTGCGGGTGGGACTATTCCCCCCCCCCCCCCCCCCGCGGGTCCGGGGAGGGGGGGGCCCAGCCCCCCGCCCGGGGGTCCGAGAAGGCACTCGCGGGGGTTTCGAGGGCGACGCCCCCGAAGCAAAAAATAGATGTAAATTTTCCTTGTAAAAGTATAGTAATTGCTAGTCAATCTGGGCCATTCATTAGGCAGATGATCTGATGGTAGAAGTTATGTTTATCTTAGGGTTTTTTGCCCTAGAAGGCAACCCCTCGCTTTTATGAGGGTATTGTATTGTGGCTATGTAATAGATGTGTATTCTCTGAGCGAGAAATAGACAGGGAGACTTTGAGAGAGAAAAGAGGATATTATAGCAAATCTGCTGTAGGTTTTGTCTCTTCATTTTAATGGATAATAAAAAGGAAGGACTGGCTGTTCGGGGTGGACGTAGCCCAAACTGGGTGAACCATGTATATTTGTGTCTCTCTGGTTTTATGTGTTTTGTGTGCTTGTATTTTCCGCATATTTTATGTGTTGAATTTCTCTGTAATATTTAATTTTCTAACAAAACCAATGGATAGACTGATATAGTAAAAAACTGGCTGGAAGGCTACTTGAGAAACTATGTTGCAGGGCACTAAAGGGCTTGGCTACGTTGGCTCCACTTGGGGGAGTATTGTTACAACACTACTCACCATATGTCTATTGGTATGACTCCATTCTGGGCCCTATATGGGTATGATGCACTCTCATTTTCTGATGTTATGTTTGGGGCAATTAAGACTCCAAGAGCCAAGGAATAGATTCAGGAGAATCAAGACATACTTAGAGCCCTCAAAGACAACATTGCTACAGCCCAAAACCAGCAGAAGATTTATGCAGACCGTGGTCAGGTAGAGAGACAGCTTGAGGTAGGAGATCTAGTCTATATACACCTTCAACCTTATAAACAGTCTACACTCAAGGATAAGGGGGTTGAAAAGCTCAAACCATGTTTCTATGGGCCATATAAGGTGATCAGTTGTGTTGGTAAGGTAGCATATGAGCTAGAGCTTCCTAAGGGAGCAGGTTCCACAATATTTTCCATGTCTCTTGCCTCAAGAAGGCCATTGGGAGAGATATAGTTTCCAACATGGACCTTCCCCCCATTGATGGTGAGGGCCACCTAATTTCACAACCTGAAGCAATCTTAGACACAAGGGAAAGGCAGCTAAGGAACATAGTGATCAAGGAATATCTGATTAAATGGAAGAATCTACAGGATGAGGATGCCACTTGGGAGGGAGAGAAGATCTTGCAACATCCTTGTTTATTTTTGCTTGAGTGCAAGCAAATTTTGAGCGGGGAGGACTATAATATTCCCAATTAGGAATTGCTAGTTGGAATATTATATTTACTCCATTTTTGCAGCTAGAAGAATAAATGGGATAGGGAGACCCTTAAATCTCAGAAATGGCAATAAAAACAATCCCAATGTGAAATGGGATCAGCATAAGAAGGAAAATAAAGCCACCTTGATGTGAAACAGGAAGCAATGTAGGAGGACTAGATCTAGTTGACCAGGTCAACAACGTTGCTACATGATGAGGGAAACCAGTAAGGACAACGCAGTTTTGAAGGAGGAATCTTTTGAAGGAAGTCACCTCATAAATGAGTGGAGTCAGGGGTGAGGAGGCTCACAAAGGATAAGAAGGAAGAGATAGAAGCAAGGAAAGAATTCAATATTCATATAAGTTTGGTCTTTTGATTACTTGCATGCTTCAGTTGTTTAGCTGTAGTTGCAACATTGTTTAGTGCAAGGGATTCTCATGTTGGAATTCCATCCTCTTCTTTGGATCAACTTGTTTAAGGGATCTAAAAGGAAGGTTCTAAGATATTTTCCCATCATCTGACTTAAGGTCATTCAGTCATCAACATCTACAGTGCACTGACTTCCAAAAATTTCATCTTTCCTGCAGGTGCAGTAGTAGTAGGGTTAAATCCCTTGATTTTGTGCTTATGTTTGAGGAGGAGGTGTCTATTTCTCTCCGGAAAGTCTAATAAGGAGGGAATTTGGCCATTTTATGTATTAATCAGCTATTTCCTGTTATATTCAGTCATGTCAAATGCATATATGTAGTATACTACGTTATTTTCTGCAGTATTTCCTTTTATACATGTGTAATGCTAGAAACCCTTGCCGGGTTGTCTTATTTCTTGTGTAAAAGAGGTTAAACCTCCATTTCTTGGCTATATGATTAATATAATCTCCAGATTAGTATTGATTCATCATTTTCTGTAGAAACCCTCATGTGAATTATGCTATTACTATCTTCAAAAATTCTATTGTTGAAAGTCATGGGATTGGGGTGTTTTTAAGCTATATTGAGCCGGGGAGATTTGTTTAATGTAGCTAGGATGATTTTTTTCTGATGCCCTTTGGTATGTAAGGTAAATATGGCATATATAAGAGGATCCAAGTCTTTTTTCATGTTTTTATAGAGTAATTTTCTAAATATAGTGTTTTCACTTTCCAGAGTGCAAAAATTCCTAAAAAGGAATATTACAATACCGGAGCTCCTGTGACATCGAGTGATGCCTCAAGGATAATGGGAGGATCTCCCTAGAACAACCCTAGAAAGAATGATGGTTTGAATTTTCCAGGGCCATATTCTTGGTAACGTGAAAGACCATTCGAGGCTTTATCTACATAGGGTAGAATTACATCCGTGTTGGTTAGGGGATGCTTCTTGCTCTGTGTCAGTTGGTCTATAGAAATGATGTAGTCCTCATGGGGGGAAATCATAATGCAGAAGATGAAGGAGGCTATGATAGACATGGAGTACATATAACTCCGTCCAAGGAGTATATTGTAATCTAGGTGAGCGTCCAAGACTTGAATGTCTATGTGTACCATCTTTCTCGCTAAACAGACTGGGACATTCTGGTAGAGGCCAACAGGGGTTGAGGGATAGCCATCGTATGCTCGAAACATGATGAATAAGGGTTTTAGTTTGGGATAACCTAACTTTTGCCAAAATGTTTTTGACATGATGCATGTGGACGCACCCTCGTTTATGACACATCGGCGGATGGTGATATTCTGCACCAAAACTGGTATCTGGAAGGCAACCATGGAAGGAAGCCAGGGGGTGGCTTTGTCTAAGTCAAAAACCATCAGGCATGTATCGGCAGGGTCGATAATGCCTAACACAGAAAGTAGGGCTTTCCGTTGTTTTGGGCACGATTGCAAGTCTTCCAAAGCTGACATAGCAGCGGGAGATTGTGCTAAATCATCCACGATGCCATAATTATGGGCCGCTTTGGAGTATTTTCCTGCTCGCTTATTAGGTCCCTTTTCAACCTTTGGAAATGGTTCTATGGGCATATTTGAAATGGTCAAAGGTGCAGTTGGTGCACTGGTACTTGCCCGTAACGCATTGGTGTCTAGTGGGGTGTCATAGTTGCGATTCCATGTTTGGAAAAACATCTCTTCTCTAGTCATGTAGATTTCATGGCTGATTTTCCTAGAATTATCTGTACTCTGCTAGTGAGTGCTTATCATCCCTTGGTTGGGGAAAAGTTCTTGCATCACGGCTGGTTGCTAGAAAGATCCTCCTTGTCCTCGGTTACTCTGTAGCTTTTTTAACTTGGGGAGATATGGACAATGGTGAATATAGTGCCCATACTCACCACATATCGAACAAGAATGGTTTGTTCGAAGTGCTAGCCTTTTCCTCTACCATTGGGCATTGCTTGGTCCCTGGTTTTGATTCCGGTTGGAGTTACCTCCAGCCTGGGATCGCGGTGGGCACTGCTGGTTATTGCCCCCCTATCTAGGGTTCCCTTTTGGATTTCTTTTGGATTTTTTATTCACCACGTTAGGAAATTAGTTCTCCTAGTTATATTGGTGTGGTTGGTTTTGGGACGACTGCACAAAGTTCACCTGTGCATTGTTTTGCATAGGTGGGTCGTGCGCGGGGGACTGAGCATAGTTTGGTCGTGGGTTTGCACCTGATTTTTGGAGGGGATTTCTTCTGTCAGTCTTTATTTCTACGTAATAATTCCCCTGAGACAGAGGATAAGGTCCTTTTTGGTGATACGCTTGTGCCATATTAGTAAAATTTTGTTGTGGCCTATGATGACTTTGAAAACTGGGTTGAGGCACGTTTTGGGTAGAACTATTGTGTAACCAAGGTTTCGACTGTTGTTGCCTAGGTAACCCTAGGTGATTGACCCAATTAGCTTGTTTGTAGAGTTTGATGTGCCTTTCTGTTATTGATAAGTTTGCAGGCGCGGGGCGTTAGGCAGGATGTTATAACAATATCCAGACTGCGTATAAATTAGCTCAAGGTTTTGGGCTTTGCTAATTGCGTCCTCTTCGGATGTGGGATTCTGTTGTGCTACATCCTTTGAAATTTCTACCGTAAGAGTATTCAAGAAAAAGTCTAAGAGGACTTGTTCATCAAGTTTAGCTTTACATAAACTGCAACGCTGCCTCCATTCATGGAGATGGTCGAAGATATGGATGGCAGGGGTTTGTCTAAAATGAGTCAATAATTCCATTCTGAAATCATGGTGAATGGGTAACTGAAAATATGTTAGGAACGTGGTAGCAAGGGCACTAAAGGTTCCATGTGAAGCTGAGGGTTGCTCCATGTACCATTTCGCAGCCACTCCAGTGAGGGTGCGTTGAAATAATATCAATCAAATAGTGTTGTCAATGATATTATTTGATGAGCACAACAAGTGAAAGGTCATGACATGATTACCTGGGTCTTCCACTTCCTTGCCTTCGAACTTTGGTATATATAAAGGGAGCTTTGTGGGCATGAGAGGCCATGTAGGATTGTGTGCAATGTGGTCATTCGTTAGCTTGTTTAAATCGAGTATATTCAATGAAGCTAAGGGCGCCATTGCTATGTGTGAAGACACAAAATTATGGTTAGAATGAGGGTTAGTCTACGACATATCCTGCTATGTATTCAGCTGGATTCCTAAATGGGAAACACTCGTCTTCTCCCTAGGGGTTTTGGGAGGAGTGGTATGTGGTGTGGTGTTGGGAGACCAACTAAGGTTACCAACTATGGCTGCTCCAATAAAGGATGAACCAATTATGGTGGTAGTGTTCCTTCTTTGATGCTTGAATGGCGAAAGACCTGGAACCCCTCCCAGTAATGGGGGCAGGTCCAAAAGATGTCTGGATCGACGAGGTTCCGTTGGGACCTATCAGGTGTCGCCCAGATTTTTGAAAACTTTGAGAGGATAGAGTCAGTGATCAAAGCAAACTTCTTGTCACATACATAAAACAAAGTGGAATAAAATAAATTTCTATTTAAATTAATCTATGTGATCAAGCAATCAAAAAAGTGATTTTTGTTCATTAGCGTATGATACTAAAAATCGTAGAAGACCTGCGCATCCTCACACACTCAAAAGTAACTAGGCCTTGAGAATATTTCTTGCGAGTGCTGGCACAACGTCCCGTAAGAGCTGGCGACGCCCCTAGTCATCCGAAGAGAATACACCACGGTAAGGGTAGAGGGTCTGGTGCTTGACTAGACTGTCACCTATAGGGTAAAGGTTGCCCTAGTTTTTGGCCACTAAGAACCACCATCCCACGTGAGCATTCGAGTCTTGGGCTTCTTGGAAATCATCTAACAGTATTGAGTATCAGCCGGGTTAGGCAGCCCCAACCTATACTGCACGCACTGCGTCTAAGCCTAACCCCCTATGAAACGGGTCTCTGTCATGCTCGAGTTTTCTTTTCCATGGGCTGATAGGTGGATTTGAAGCTCCCTAAATACACAACTTCTATGTTTCAATATGAAGCATGATCAAGACAGATTATTGGATGCCTACCCCCTTGATCCTAACTTAAGCTATAAATTATTTTGTGGCCCCTGTGGGGAGAATTTAGTGAGTTTGGTTAAGTTAGTTTTAGGTTTCTTTCTTTGCTTAGTGGGTGAGTGTGTGTAAGCATAAAGTGGACAAGCACATAGTTTGAATTTGTGGATATCGTTGATCCTTTACAAAATCCCTTATTTAAACTATGTTGATTGTTCTTGGCTCAAATGGAAAACATGTGCGGATAATGGGCCGCTTTCAAATTTTCCTAGTTAATCTATGTGAATAACTATAGAGAGATGGCGAATTGTGAATATGGAGCATTCATATGCTTACCTAGGGTCACCGGAGGGTGTAAAGGTAGCAGATATTACTTTCTCTTCTATAAACAATTCAATCCTAGCCCTGAAATTCCTAGTGCAAAAATTGAACTAAACTAAAAACTTTTACACTAGAACAAAGAAAACTAGCTATGCATGCATGGTTGTGGGCCACTTACTTGGACTAGTTATCTAGGTGTGAGTACCAAAATTTGAAAAACATAAATTTTTCGTAATGCAAGTTACTTTTCCCCCTACTTAAGCTATGAGAAGATTTTGCAAAAATCAACTTGAAGTAAAAAACTGACACTAAGCCTATAGAAAGTAGCTAAAAGTGAGTTTTAACAAGATGTGGGGTACCACAACCAGTGCTAGCATATGCATTAGGGGCTACCAAGCACCTTACAAGTAGAAAAAGAAAGAATTTAGGGAGAAATTTCTCATTCTGTAATTTGCGCGCAAAAGGCTGAGACAGGTGCACTTCCTGCACACGGGTCCGCATTGAATGCATGACCTGTGCATCTGTGAGGAAGAAACACGCGCAAATTCCCACAAGTAAAAAAAATTAGGAGTTTCTCTTCTTCAGTCTGTCACTCAGGGTGAAGCTAGGGACTTCAAGAGAGATAAAAGGACTATCAACTCCACTCCACAGCATAGACAGAGGTCTCCTGAAAAAGAAGGCACAACCACATAAACTTGGTAATAAGATGTTAGTGGAGTCACCAATCCTATTGTGGTGTGTTTAGTACACGTATGTATAAAATCACACCAGTTTAAGAGGCGTGGTTTACCCCTTTAAACTATTGGTAACAGGAAAAAAGAAGTGGATTTAATGAGCATACTAAATATAAAAAGAATCATGCAAATGCAAGCTAAAAAATAAACTAAAACTAAACATAAATCAATAGAATCTCTAACAAGTCAAATGACACAATAATGCAAACGGTGGATCTAGGCCCCTCTTATTGAGCATTGGTAGAAAGGGGCATAATACTTAACCCTCTTGCCAAAGGGCCCCTAGACAATGGTTCTAGGTCTCGATGCAAGGATGTTTTTCATTCCAAGCATCACCTCAGTGTAGTATCCCTATCTCTCTACTGTGTCGACTAAGCTTGTTGGATGGCCAACAAGTGATTCCCCTCTGTCTACAGCTTCGGGTCACACTCTTTTGGTATTTCTTGGGAAATTCTAGCGAGCATAACAATTTGATCACCAATTCTTCATCTCATGCTGGCTTTATATAGGGGATTTCCCTCCCTCCCTCCCTTGGTACATTCTGGAAGGTGACCCAAGGGAGAGGTATGATTCCTTTGTGTGCTCCAAATATCCCATTGTGTGCTCACATAGTGTCTAAGGAGGCGTTGGTGGTTTTCCTTAGGCGGCTTCAAGTAAGGAGTAACTTGTCCTTTGCTTTATGTGGTCCTGGATACTAAAATTTCGCCACTCTCAGGAATGTGTGCTTATCAAGACAAAATTCGTGCAGAAGGCACTCTTCTCGAAGGATAATGCACGCAATCAACATTTAAGATTATTTCAAATTTGATTTCCTTTAAACCTTTGATATTTTAAAGTACTTTTTGGATCCTGTAATGTCTTCCATCCCTATAAATCCTTTGGCTTGAAATTAATTAATTTCATCTTCTATTGTACAATTTTCCACTGTTAACACACACCTTCCCTTAGCTTCTACACTTAAAACCTAGTCCCTACACCATCATCACTACCCTATGCTCTATTTTTGGCAGCCTCCTAGACCTAAAACTGTAATTAAATTCCCTAGGTATACTCCTACCTTCACTACCCCCCTTTCCACCTACCATACCTCCCTAACACCCTTCCCTGCCTTCTGAATTTTTCCCATCCCATTTTCCCTCTCCTAAACCCTCCATTCTACTCCTTTCCCATCATCCCCTATTTTTCACAACTAGGGTTTATGCCTTGCAAAGCACCTATGGAGATAGAGAAGAAGCCCTATAACAAGGGAGGTCAAATGTCAACAACTCCTTGAGAGGGATAATAGAGATAACAAGCTTAAAAGGCACATGGCCATTCATTACTACACCAGGAATTGCATCTCCAAGGTCAAAGTCAAACAATTGAATGCAAAACTAAAATAAACCCTAAATCACCAGGAAGAATAGGGGAAACTCCATTTGATAGCTGATGCATCATTGATTCCATAGAAAACCTAATTTGGACCTTACACAAAAATTTTGAAATTTTTGGAGAAGTTTTTGGCATTTTTGAAATCTTGGCCAAATTTCACTAGCTTTTGCACAGTCTGATTGAAAAATGTGTAGTGTGGGCTACACTATGCCTTTTATGGAGGCCTTCAAATGATGAAAAATCAGTTGGGATGGATAAGTATTGGATTCTACATCACACTTTGACTCTTGGAAATAAAAATCTCAGCTTTTAACAGGTGGAAAAGCAAAAAAAATTACGAAAACAATTTTCAGCCAGTGTTTTCAGCCACGTGCTACACTTTTTTACCAATTTTGGAAAATTTGGTTTTTCAGGGGCTTAACTCCATCATTTTCACTAATTAAGGCCATTTTGGATAACTAGACAGAAATAGATTTCTAATGAGATATCATGAGAAAAATTTAGAGTTTAGGAAGGCCTCCAAAAGTGACCTGCAACTTCACGCTACACTTTTCTTAGGGACACGCTGCGCGTTTTGACCGTTCTTGGGAGAATTTATTTTTGAAGGGCTATACTTTATCATTTTAAGTGCTTGAGGGGTCAATTATGTAGCAGATAGAGATATATTTCCAAGGAGATATCATGAGCTCAATTTTAAGTTTAGGACTTCCTCCAAAAGTGGTCTACAATCTCACATTGCGCTTTTCTCATGGGCATGCTACGCTTTTTGCACTCACGCTGCGCTTTTTATAGTTTGCCTGTTATCTTCAGAATTTCTAGTTTTTATCATTTGGTTGATGAATTTCATGAAATTTTACTGATGTAAATTTTTAAATCAATGTAATTGTGTCTATTAGGGTTACTAAAGATAGATACATGGAGTAAATTTGTATTTTCAGGTCAAGTGAATCAGTTTCACCCAAAAAGGGAGAGTTTGTTGACCTCCCTAGTCATTAAGATTCTAATTGAGGATTTTGGGGAAAAACTCCACAAGTCATGGATTAGACCCCTGAGAGTGGGGAGAACTATATTTTAGTCTATATATTTCATTTTATTTCTGATTGCAAGGGTTGAATTTTGTGTAATTGAGCTTTGGAATACTAGTGTATTCAGTGATTTTGGCAGAAACTAATAGACAGATTTGCAGCTATTTTGGTGGGATTCATGTGGTATGTGTTTTAGAAGTGTTTATTATTCTATTTTAATATTTTTTAAAGTATTGTGTCTTCCATATTTCATTCCCATGTCTTATGTGATTTATTTCTAAGTCTGATAAGAAGAATTCATTATTTTGATGCTCAGTTTTTGAGAAGTTATGAAAGTTATGTTTCACTTTATTCTAATATAAAATAATTCATAATTACTATGATGGTTTTGAAACCCTATCAATCTACCATATTCACCAGGATACATTAAATTTCTAAGGTGTGTGCCTACCATGCCCCATTAGATCTCTGCAAGTCAGATTTTCAGTGCCCTGACCTAGTCCTTCCTAGACCTAATTCACCATCTAGCACCAAATAAAAATCAATCAAAACCTAGAGCCTACTATACCTAGCATAAAATCTTCATTATATAGTTAATTTGGCTATGCTCTCATGGATATATCCCTCTCCAACCCATTAAGGCTAGATACTAGGTCAAAGCGGTATGTGGTTACCTTTGCTGGTCTCCTTCTTAGCCTTCGGAGATCCGGTGGAGTGATAAAATCTTAGCGACTCCACTAGGGAACGAGGTGATAGATATTCCCTGGGAAAAAATTAAAAGGATTAGATCTGATTGATAATGGTGAACAATGGTCAAACCCAAAGAAGGTTGTGCATCATTCACCTGGTGACTCTAGTGTTGAAGAATCCAAAGGTTGAGAATTCTCATAGCGACTCCACTTTTCAAGAATCGGTAGTCTGAAGAATTTCTTGGTAACTTCATTGTTGTCAAAACGGATTCAGCTACTCAAAGGTATGCTCCTACAAATCGTGATAACATTCCAGGTTTTCCAAACCGCACGCCTTGTGTATATTGGCAGACTTATCTCCCAAAGTTCAAAGACGAGAAAGGAGATGATGTTGCTCTGCATCTCCTAAAATTTCACATGCATGCATGCAAGTTGAGTGTTCAATTTCCTGAAGATGAAGATGCTCATGGCCACCTTGGAGGAACAAGAAAGATCATGGTATGAAGGTTTGCCACCTGGTTGTATTTATTCACTTGCTGATTTTCATATGATGTTATATGAAAAATTTAAAGAAAAACATCCATCTTTAATGCTGGTAAAATATTGTTTCAAGAATTTTCAAGGTTTTATTCATAATTTGTAAAGTGTTTATGGTGATGAAGAATTTATGGATGAGGAAATTCAAGAGGCCTTCCTTGAAATTCCCTTCCAAGAGCATGAGAAAGAAATAGATCCTAGTTGTCATTTAGTTTAGGAAAATTTCCAGCAAACCATCTTTTCCTTGACTGAAGAGAATTCCAACCAGCAATCAGTTGGTGAAGAGCAAGTTGTTTCCACTTCAACATATGAAGATGATCAAGAATCTATTCAAATTGTAGAGGACCAGGACATTGAGGACTATCATTTGTATTTTTCTTCTCATATTTCATGTCTTGAATTTTTGTTTCAAGAATGAATTTTCTCACCTAATTATTCAAAAATTTTTGATGACCAAAACACACTCTCGTTTAGCTACATTATTAAGAGAGATCAGATTCAAGAGAAAAAGATACCTTGTTTATTCTAGTTTAGCAAGAGGTAAATTTTCATGTTTTTCAGGATCTAGTGGCAAGTTTTCTGAAGTCAATAGGGATGATATATTTTCTTGAATTTATGGATCATGAAGACATGTTCACTAGACACTTGTAGTGGCCTAGTTTTTTTTTTCTTCCTGCTCGAGGAAAGTGAGAAAAGAACTCAAGTAAGTAGTCATATGTTGGATTGGTTACACTGGAAGGATGACTTCACATTATTGTACATATATCTTCAGCAGGGAGGTAGTTTTCATTGGGATTTGATGCCCTTGAGTATTGATGGTCTGCTGCCATCAATAAGTTTTCTAAGTTTTTGTTTTAGTCAGTTTCAATTCAGTTTGTCAACCAGTTTCCTATTTTGAGGTTAGTCTTTTGATTTTCACTCCATGCCCAATGGTTAGGCTAATTGGTCTACCGTGTTCTTGACACCTCCAAGGAGCTTCCAGCAATAGCTAGAGCCAATGTTAGTGTCAGTATTTACATCCTGTCACCAGCGATCAATGGGCTCTTATCATGTCCTGTTAGGGTCTTATAGTCAAATTTTATAGTTTCAAATAAGTTTTTGAATAAAATTTGATCATTGGTTGTTTTCTAGGTAAAACTTTCTCCCTCCATTCACTCACGTTCATCATCATTTCATGAGTCATGTCCACAATTATCATCTAGAGTCTTAGGTCAATCACCATGTTTTCACCTAGATCAATGTCTAAGTGTCTTTCATTTCACCATCATAAATGTCGAAATTTTGTCATAAGAAGGTGAAATAAGGGTCAATTCATAATTTCCTAAAGTTTCAGGTGCTTCCAAAATAGTAATTTAACATTCTTTACTTCTCCTTCAAGTTAATTTCTTCAGCAAAGAGTGGGTTCCCTCTTTTAGGGTTTTCAAACTATTTATGGATTGTTGAGATGTTTGGTTTCTTTCAGCTCAAAACCACTATTTTTATCACATGAAAATATTAATTCTCCCCACACTCCACTACATTCCCTAAACCATTTACACCATCTCACACACTATTCCTAAGCTTCTACACTCAAAACCTAGTCCCTACACCACCATCACTACCCTAAGATGCGTTTTTGCAGCCTCCTAGACCTAGACCTATAATTAAATTCCCTAGGTTTACTACTACCTTCCCTACCCCCCTTTCCACCTCCTATACCTCCCTAACACACTTCCATACTTCCCAATTTTTTCCCATCATGTTTTCCCTCTCCTAAACCCTCCATCCTACTAATTTCCCACCATCCCATGTTTTGCACCACTAGGGTTTATGCCTCACAAAGCACCTATGGAGGAAGAGAAGAATCCATATAACAAGAGAGGTAAGATTTAAACATCTCCTTGGGAGGGCTAACAGAGATAAAAATCTGCAAAGGCACATGGCCATTCATTAGTACACCATGAATTTTATCTCCAAGGTCAAAGTCAAACAATTGAAGGCAAAACTAAAAGAAACCCTAAATCACCAAGAAGAAGAGGGGAAAACACCAGTTTCTAGCTGATGCATCATTGATTTCATAGAAAACATAATTTTGACCTTACACAACAATTTTTAATTTTTTGGAGAAGTTTTTGGAATTTTTTACATTTCGGCCAATTTTCACTAGCTTTTGCAGCGTGTGACTGCAAAAAGCGTGGCGTGGGCCATGCTGCGCCTTTCCTGGGGGGCTTCAAATGATGAAAAATTAGTTGGGATGGATAGGTATTGGATTCTACACCACATTTTGACTCCTAGAAATAAAAAATCTCAGCTTTTGACAAGTGGAAAAGCTAAAAAACATCATAAGAAAACACTCTTCTGCCAATGTGTTCAGCCACACGCTACGCTTTTTGACCAGTTTTGGAAAAAGTAGTTTTTCAAGGCTTAACTCCATCATTTTCAATGATTAAGGAAATTTTCGCTAACTAGACATAAATATATTTATAATGAGGTATAATAAGCCCAATTTGGAGTTCAGTAAGGCCTCCAAAAGTGACCTGCAACTTCACACTGTGCCTTTTGGCCAGTCTTGGAAGAATTGATTTTTTAGGGCATTTTAGTTAACCATGTTCAGTACTTGAGGGGTCCATTGTGTAGAAAATAGAGATATCTTTCCAATGAGCTATCAGGGTCTCAATTTTTAGTTCAAGACGACCTCCAAAATTGGTCTGCACTGGCATGCTATGCTTTTCTCATGGGCATGCTACGCTTTTTGCACTCACACTGTGATTTTTCCAGTTTGCCTGTTATCTTCAGAATTTTGAGTTTTTATCAGTTGTTTGATGAATTTCATGAAATTTTACTAATGTAAATTTGTAATTCAATTGTAATTATGTCTATTATGGTTACTAAAGGTAGATACATCAAGTAAATTTGTATTTTTGGGTCAAGTGAATCAATTTCACCAAAAAAGGGAGAGTTTGTTGACATCCCTAGACATTAGGATTGCAGTTGAGGATTTTGGGGAAAAGCTCCACAAGTCATGGATTATACCCATGAGAGTGGGGAGAATTATGTTTTGGTCTATATCTTTCATTTTCTTTGTGATTTAAAGGGTTGTATGTTGTGTAATTGAGCTTTGGAACACTAGTGTATTCAGTGATTATGGTAGAAACTAATAGATAGAGTTACAACTATTTTTGTGGCATTCATGTGATATTTGTTTTAGTAGTGTTTCTTCTTCTGTTTTTGTATTTTTTAAATTATTTTTCCTTCCATATTCCATTCCCATGTCTTATGTGATTTATTTATAAGTATTATAAGAAAAATTCATTATTTTGATGCTCTTATTTGGAGAAGTTATCACAGTTATGTTTCACTTTCTTTTGATATAAACAAATTCATAATTCCTATGCTCATTTTGAAACCCTACCAGACTACCATATTCATGAGGATTCCTTAAAGTGCTAAAGTGTGTGTCTACCTTTCCCCATAATTTCTCTGCAAATCTGATTTTCAGTGCCCTGGCCTAGTCTTTCCTAGGCCTAATTCACCATCCAACACCAAATATAAATCAATCAAACCCTAGAGCCTACTATACCTAGCCTAAAATATTCATTATCCAGTCAATTTGGCTGTGATCTCATGGAGAGAGCCCTCTCCCTACTATTAGGGCTAGCTACTAGGTCAAAGTGGTCTGTGGTTACCTTTGTTGGTGTCCTTCTCAGCCTTCGGAGATCCGGTGGAGTGATAACATCTTGGAGACTCCACTAAGGAATGAGGTGACAAATCTTCCCCAGGAAATAATGAAAAGGATCAAATATAATTGTTGATGGTGAAAAATGGTCAAACACAAACAAGGATGTGAATCATTCACTTTGAGACTCCAGTGTCGAAGAATCCAAAGGTTCAAAATTTTCATAGCGACTACACTATTTAAGAACCGATAGTTTGAAGAAATTCTTGGTGACTTCATTGTTGTCAAAATAAATTCAAATGCTCGAAGGTATGCTCCTATGAATCATGATCATAATCCATATTTTCTGAATCGCATTCCTTTTGTATATTGGCAGAATTATCTCCCAAAGTTCAAAGATGAGAAAGGAGATGTCGCTGCTCTAAATCTCCTTAAATTTCACATGGATGCATGCAAGTTGAGTGTTCAATTTCCTGAATATTGTATGATGAAGATGTTCATGGCCACCTTAGAGGAACAAGCAAGATCATGGTATGAAGGTTTGCCACCTGGTTGTATTTATTCACTTTTTTATTTTCATATGATGTTTTATGAAAATTTTAAAGAAGAACATCCATCTTTAATGCTGGTAAAAGATTGGTGCAAGCATTTTCAAGGTTATATTCTTCATTCAGAAAGTTTTTATGGTGACGAAGAATTGATGGATGAAGAACTTCAAGAGGCCTTGCTTGAAATTCCCTTCCAACAGCATGAGAAAGAATTAGATCCTAGTTGTGATTCAGTTCAAGAAAATTTCCAGCAAACTGTCTTTGCCTTGAATGAAGAGAATTCCAATCAGTCATCAATTGGTGAAGAGAAAGTTGTTTCCACTTAAACATATGAAGATGATAAAAAATGTATTCTAATTGCAGAGTACCATGACATTGAGGACTATCATTCAGATTTTTTTTCTCATCTTTCATGTCTTGAATTTTTGTTTCAAGAAGATATTTTCTCACCTACTTGGTCAAAATTTTTGGAGGACTAGGAACACATTCTCATTGAGGTATATTATGAAGAGATATCATATTCAAGAGAAAAAGGTACCTTGTTTCTTCTATATCAGCAAGAGGTAAATTTTCATTTTTTTCGGGCTCGAGTAGAAAGTTTTCTGCAGTCAATTGGGATATTATATTTTCTTGAATTTATGGATCATGAGGACATGTTCAGCAGACACTTGGAGTGGCCTATTTTTTGTTTTTTCTACCTGCTCGAGAAAAGTGAGAGGATAACTCAAGTAAGTAGCCATTTGTTGGATTGGTTACAATGGAAGGATCACTTCACATTATTGTACATATATCTTCAGCAGGCAAGAAGTTGTCATCAGGATTTGAATCCCTCAAGTCTTGATGTTTTGCTTCCATAAAGAAGTTTTATAAGTTTTTCTTTTAGTCAGTTTCAGTTAAGTTTGTTAGTCGGTTTCCTATTTTGAGGTTAGTACTTTTATTTTGAATCCATGCCCAATGGTTAGGCTACTTGGACTACGGTGTTCTTGACACCTCTAAGGAGCTTCCATCCCCACCTGGAACTAATGTTACTTTCAATCTTTACATTCTGTTACCAGTGATCAATGGTCTCTTATCATATCCTCTTAGGGTCTCATAGTCAAATTTTATAGTTTCAAATAAGTTTAAAAATAAAATTTGATTAGTGGTTATTTTCCAAGTTAGCTATGCTCCCTCCATTCACCCATGTTCATCATCATTTCATGAGTCATGTCCACCATAATCATCTACAGTCTTAGGTCAATCACCATGTTTTCACCTAGGTCAGTGTCTAGGTGTTTTTCATTTCGCCACCATAAATGTCCAAATTTTGTCATAAGAAGGCGGAAAATGGGTCAATTAATCATTTCCTAAAGGTTCAAGTGCTTTCAAAATAGTAAGTGAACATTCCTGACTTCTCCTTCAACTGAATTTATTCAGAAAAGAGTGGATTCCCAATTTTAGGGTTTTCAAACTAGTTTTTGGATTGCTGAGATTTTTGGTTGCTTTCAACTAGAAAACCCCTAATTTTATCACATACAAATATTCATTTTCCCCACACTCCACTACACTCCATAAAACCATTACACTCTCTCACGCACCATCCCTCATATTCTACACTCAAAACCAAGTCCCTACACCATCATCACTACCCTATGCTGCGTTTTTGGCAGCCTCCTAGACCTACACCTATAATTAAATTCCCTAGGTATACTCCTACCTTCCGTACCCCACTTTCCACCTCCCATACCTCCCTAACACCCTTCCCTACCTCACAATTTTTTCCCATCCCCTTTCACCACTCCTAAACCCTCCATCCTACTACTTTCCCACCATCCTTTGTTGTGTACCACTAGGGTTTATGCCTCGCAAAGCACCTATGGAGGAAGAGAAGAAGTCCTATAACAAGGAAGGTCAGATGTCAAAAACTCCTTGAGAGGGCTAACCAAGATATTAAGCTACAAATGCACATGGCCATTCATTACTACACCAGGAATTTGTTCTTCAAGGTCAAAGTCAAGCAATTGAAGGAAAAACTAAAAGAAACCCTAAATCACCAAGAAGAAGTGGGGAAAACTCAATTTGCTAGCTGAGGCATAATTGATTGCATAGAAAACCTAGTTTGTACATTTTGTAGCAATTTTGAAAGTTTTGGAGAAGTTTTTGGTAATTTTGTCATTTTGGAAAAATTTCACTAGCTTTTGCACAATCTGATTGCAAAAAGCTTACCGTGGGCCACACTGCGCTTTTTATGGAGGCCTTCAAATGATGAAAACTTAGTTGGGATGGATAGGTATTAGATTCTACATCACATTTTGACTCATGGAAATAAAAAATAACATATTTTGAAAGGTGGAAAAGCTAAAAAACATCATAAAAAACACTTTTATGTAAGAGTTTTGAGCCACATGCTACGTTTTTTTACCAGTTTTGGAAAAAATTATTTTTGAGAGGCTTAAACCCATCATTTTCACTAATTAAGGGCATTTTGGATATCTAGACTGAAATATCTTTTCAATGAGCTATCATGATATTAATTTGGAGTTCAGGAAGGCCTCCAAAAGTGACCTGCAAACTTCACGTTGCGCCTTTTTGAGGGACACATTGCGCTTTTTTACTAGTCTTGGGAGAATTGATTTATGAGGGGCTATACTTGATCATTTGCAGTGCTTGAGGGGTTCATTGTGTATCAGGCAGTGAGATATTTCCAATGCACTATCATGAGCTCAATTTAGAGTTTAGTAAGGCCTCCAAAAGGTTTACAATCTCACATTGCACTTTTCTTAGGGGCACGCTGCATTTTTTGCACTCATGTTGGGCCTTTTCTAGTTTTCCTATTATCTTCAGAATTTCAATTTTTTCTTAGTTGGTTGATGAATTTCATGAAATATTACTGATGTAAATTTTTAAATGAAATGTAATTATGTCTATTATGGTTACTAAAGGTAGATTCATATAGTAAATTTGTATTTTTGGGTCAAGTGAGTCAGTTTCACCAAAAATGGGAGAGTTTGTTGACCTCCCTAATCATTAGGATTCTAGTTGAGGATTTTGGGAAACAGCTCCACAAGTCATGGATTTGACCCCTGAGACTAGGGAGAAGTCTATTTTGTTCTATATCTTTCATTTTTTTTGTGATTAAAAGGGTTGTATTTTGTGTAATTGAGTTTTGGAACACTAGTGTATTCAATGATTTTGGCAGGAACTAATAGACAAAGTTGCAACTATTTTGGTGGGATTCATGTGGTATGTGTTTTAGCAGTGTTTATTCTTTTGTGTTCATATGTTGGAAAGTATTGTGCCTTCCATATTCCATTCCCAGGTCTTATGTGATTTATTTCTAAGTATGGTTAACATAATTCATTATTTTGATTCTCTGTTGTGGATAATTTATCACAATTATGTTTCACTTTATTCTGATAAAAAGGAATTCATAATTCCCATGATCTTTTTGAAACCCTATCAGTATACCATATTCACCAGGATGCCTTAAAGTGCTAAAGTGTGTTCCTTCCTTGCCCCATCAGATATCTGTAAGTCTGATTTTCAGTTCCCTGACCTAGTCTTTCCTAAACCTAATTCACCATCCAACACCAAATCCAAATCAATAAAACCCTAGAGCCTACTATACCTGGCCTCAAATATTCATTATAAAGTAAATTTGGCTGTGATCTGATGAAGCAAACCCTCTCTATAATAGTAGGGATATATACTAGTTCAAAGAGGTCTATGGTTACCTTTGGTGGTCTCCTTCTCAGCCTTCGTAGATCCGGTGGAGTGATAACAATCACCACCTCCTGTGACATTCATATGCTAGTAGCTCTTCCTAGTTCAAAAATTTGTTTCTTACAAAAAATTCATCCCTCAATTTGTGTCCCTGTACTCAATAGCTACTTATCTAGCTTATTCTCTATTATTTTTCTCTTTGGGATCTCTTCACTCCTGAAATTTTATTCACCTTTTCGCTCCCACTAGAAATATGATCTTATTCTCTCCCTTGTCTTATGGCAGCTCAATCCTTGATGCCATCCTCCCTAGCCTACTAGTTCTTTGCTCACATTCATCCTTGCACCCTCTTTGCTCCATCATCATTGGTTGGTTGTTTTTCTCATCTCCCTCCTCTGAATTACAATGAATTCTTAGTTACATATCCACTCCCATTTCTTTCGTGGCACCCTCTCCCAACGTCAACACCCACCTATTCACATTCTCCTCTATCCTTTTCAGTATCAATGCCTGGACTGGATTGTTATAGCATCATTTATTAACTTTATATACTTGATGACTTATGCATTGGCCTTGGGTAGCCCTTCCATTCAGACTTTATCAAACTTCTTAAAAAATAGTATTTTTAAATACATACACGACTCTACCCAGATTTTTCCATGTGCAGACGTGGGTTACTCATATCTAATATGTATATGCTATTGAAAATATTAAAAAATATAAAAAATCCCTCTTAATTAGGTGGGTTTTATAGGTTTTTCCTGTAACTTAACTACCCCAGCCCGTGGCCTAACTATTCCCCAACTGAAAAATCATATTTGAGGAATTATAAATACACCTCAAGGGAATGACCTAAGGGAGCTAAGAGAGATTGTTATTGATATTATAGCATGTTATAGCCCTGATCAAGTCTAATATTTCCCTATGCCTCCTGCACTTCCCAGGCTCAGGAAACCCTTGTTTCCTTGTCATGTTCACCCCCACTTTATGTGACATCCTTTGTGCACCCTTCATGGAAGAAGCTTTGTGAGGCTAGGGCTGGACAGATCTAGAGGACGGTTTCACTTGGAGCTGTGGTAGATCTCAAGTGATTTCTCCACTTTCTCTTTACATAATATCAATAAAATAAGTCCCATTCATGATGTATTTGTGTTATATGTCTCTATAAATGTTGAATGATCTTGTAATTATTTATTTCATGTCATTTTTATGAGATTATATATGCTAACATGATGAAATCTAGGACTTATATGATGTGAAACTAGTTTGTGTGCTTTGTCTTGACTAATTTTCAAGTTCTGAAGCACAAGGAGTAGGAGAGGTTTTGCACCCTATGGGATTGACCCCAGACATAGGACAACTAGGTAAGGTCATCTATCCTCAATTTTCTAGTTGAAGCATTAAAAATGATAATTAGAGTGCTTCTTGTCATGATATTCCTTCTGCTCTATTAGGCCCTTCAACCCAAACCTTAGGGTAGATTTTCCCATAACAAAACTAGCGACTCCACTGGGGATTACATCTGTGTAATTCCTATTATGGGTTGTTTGTCTCTATATTTTGGGTTCCCTGACAGTTTGATCACTTTTTTAGTCTAGTAGGTTCTTTTCCCATCCAGGCAGAAGTTGTGATCTTCTTGATCAAGCCTGGGTTTTTTCTTTTTTCTTTATTACAATTTCTATATGCTACTTAATGTGTACACAATCATGTATACCTGTTGTTTTTTTCCAAATGGATCCGTGTATATGTTTTTTTCTTTAGGTACAGTCGCGTATGCACATGTGTTTCACACAGTGGATCCATGCGTACCCAGTGAAATTTGAAAAATTGAATTTTGGGACCCTGTAAGTCTTTCCTGCTTGTTGTTGGTCATCCCTGTGGAAACTCTTAGGTTTTTAGACTATGATTCTATTTTTTTGTATGTCAGTGTCTCTCATTTTCAAGTGAAGACCTAGTCATTCTAGGTTTTACCTATTTGGTGAAGTTTCAGTTGCGGCTGTAGAAACAAGACTTCTTTCTGAAGTTCTTGGTTGTTAGGACCTTTCAGAACAATGATTTTTTTTCATTTTTCTCATTTTTTCCTTATGCATTGCTTCACTTTTTGGTTTTTTCCTTCTTGACTTTCTTGGTTTTCTTATTTCTTAGGATCAGCTTTCTAGTGAACCTTTAAATTCCTTTTGTTGGTTTCTTTAAGTTTTTGTTTGCTGGAAGTTTATACTACTATTTTGAATCAGTTTCTTGAGTCGGTTACTTATTTTTGTTTGTTTGAGTCCCACTTCGAAAGTGACATAATTGGCTTGTGCAATTGGAAGTTCCTTTGTTGGATCATTTTCTTGATTTGGGACCTTGGGTAGTTTTGTGCTTGTCTCAATGAAATTTTATTGTTTCCTTAAAAAGTGAAAAGACAAAAACATCTTCATTTTCTGTTTCTTTTGCTTTGGTTTTCTTTTCATGGTTTTCATCCATTTTCGAGGAATTTGCTAGTTTCTCATTTTTGGTTCAATTTCTTGGTTTCGAGAGGAGTCCTTGCTTGTATTTTTCTCTTTTATATCAATATTGATTTGGCATTGAAGTGATCGAACCAATCTTATCAAAAAACTCTCTTTTGCTTCCCTTTGTGAGTATTCCTAGGATTTGAATTTATCATTGGTAGTTTTTGCGTTAGTTGCACCGTTAAGCATTCTAGCCTTTTTTGGTAATTTTTGAAGTGTGTGAAGAGTGATATTGAAAAGAAAAAAGAAGTAGTTTTGTTTATTAGTTGCTTCGTAGAACCCAAGTAGAAATCTATTTTCATCAAAAAGAAAAAAATTCATATTCATGTAGTAGGTTTTCTATTGATTTCTCTTTTGCGTCGAAAACATCATAAGTTGCATTCTCCATCTACCCGTGACTTAAATAACAACAATTTAAAATCAAGTGAATAATTAAAATGAACTAGAAATTTTTGTGTTTTCATTAATTATACACCAACTAGTTTAGGTCATAGGGCCTTGGAATAGGTGAGTGGAGAGTGAACTCTCCAAGGCCACTCAAAACCGTCAAACGTAAAAGTTGATTAATGAGTGAAATCCAACTTCATTAAGTGGATCCAGAAAGCTCTACCTCCAGAGAGTTAAGCCCAAGGGATATTGAAGGTAGAGAAGAGAGATACCCCCTTTCCTATTTGTTGAATATTTACCTAAGACCATTCCACTATGTTGCCGATACAAACTGGTGCCCTTATTTTCCTTTCATAGGTATCATAGAGCTAACTGTGGGGGGGAATACCCGTGGTACTTGAGGAAAACATTGTATCAATTTCATTAGTACTTTTGGAGGGTTCCATTGCGAAGCTCGGGTACTTGCACCAACAAAGGCTTTTGTTAGGAGGTTAGCGTAACTATTTCTGTTAACTTTGCTAGTAGACCTGGGGCGTAATTACCCCAGACTATTTTCAAAAGGTCTTTTTATTCACTTTATTTTATTTTGGTGTCTGGTCCTAATCATCCCGAGCAGAAATATCTGAAGGCTGCTTGATTGCTATATCTTAGGGACTTTTGATAGAGTGTGCTCTTTGCTCCTAGGTTGCCATAGCTTCTTAATTTTTTGAGTCTAATTAATCTCATAATTATTAGAAATGGCTGACCGATCGCCTCGTCGATCAAGGAGGCTTCGTGGGATTTCTCCTGCGAGTGCCAAGCATTCTTCAAGAAGGTGTAGGAGTAATTTTGCTGGTGATTTTCCTCCAGTATTTTTGAATGCATAAAAGAGTGATCCTCTGACTGGGTTTGTTGTTTATGCGGGTGGTTCTAGTACTAGTACTATTATAGAGAGGAGTACTCCACTCATCTCTAGAGTCTTGTTTCCGACAGAAGAAGTTGAGCAGGTACTCCTTCCTCTCCTCTTCTTGCTAGTTTTCTGGATGTTCTTTTGTATGTTGGGGCTCCATCTTAGAGACTGTCTAGCCCCCATCATTATCCCTTTCTTTCGATGGTCACGACTGGGAATACAGATTCGGCTATGAGCACTGAAAGTGTGCATACTCCCCTTTCGGTTAAATGAGGGGGTATTATTGCTATTACAACTATGACTTCCAATGCTTCTATGTTTGGCTCTGTCTCTATTCCATCTACGAGTGGTGGCACCCAAGAATTTTCTTCCCATTTGGGTCCCTTTTCCTTTGGAATGCCATCTAGTGAAATTCCTTCTATTTCCTTCACTGCTAGTTCTGATGTCTCTACACCTATGCCTTCTATGGCTAGTGGGCCAGCTTCTTTTCTAGGTTTCCCCTTTGGAAGTGGTCACATTCCTCATTAGAACCATTCCTTAGGATCTTTGCCTTTCACCTCTCAAATTCAAGGTTTTAATCCTTTCCTTGGATGTCAAATATCTAATGCTTTTCAAGGCTAGAACCCTGTTTTTATAGGGTTGGGAGCTGGGAATCAGTTTCTCTTTAGTTAGCAAGGGAATGTACCTTTCCCTTCTGTAGGTGCTTCTCAGGGTTTCTCTCCATTCGTCAATTCTTTGAACCCTTAAAAATTGGTTTCTTTTTAATTTAACACTTCGATTTTAAGAAATATCCCAGTTTATGGTAATCCTATGATAGGAGGGGGTCCTTCTCTGAATGCTTCTGGGCCATAAGGTTTCTCTTATGGCTCAACCTTTTCTACCAAAAATATCTGGCAACCTGGTGCCTCAACAAATCCAGGGTATTCTTTTCAAAATGTTGGGAATCCTTCCTTTAGGGGATGGAATTCTCAAGCTCCTGTATGCTTACCTTTCTTAGCGACTTTAAACTTGCCATATTTATCAAAATTGACAAATGATCCTATTCAATATAGCTCAGGTTGGCCTCTGGTCCCTACTAAAATTCCCTCAGATATTAAAAAGTTTGAAGGGAAGATCGGTGAGTATCCGGCTGACCATGTTACCACTTTCCACTTATGGTGTTCATCTAACTCCCCTATCAACGATTCAAATATTTTGAGGCTATTTCAATGCACCCTAGCTGGAAACACTGCAAAATGGTATATTGAGCTGACAGGGGGCATTTTTTCTACTTTTGGTGAGTTGGCTACTATGTTTCTGAACCATTTCTAGTTTCTTGTTCGTTATGATGTCGATATTGATCTTCTGGAAAATTTCCAGCAAGATAAGGCAACACACATTTCTGATCATATTGAAGAATGTAGGAGAAGGAAGAGGCTTATCAAAGCCCAAATTCTGAATGAGTTCCTTATCGAATGGTTTCTTAGATCCTTGCAACCAAAAATCTTAAAGGATGTATCCCTTTCTGGGGTATTCTATTAGGAACATGTTATATTTAGGGTTGAGCAGTTATAACTGATCTATTCTTAGTCTGGGGTCCTTAATAAGATTTTTTTAGATGCTCCTCATTCCAAAGCAGATTTAGCCAAAATGAATCCCGGTCCTCATGTTGACGTGCTTATCGGTTCAATTGATAGTGGCACAACTAACCTGTTAAATCAATTGTAGCAATTTTCTTTACAATCTTCTCCTTCTGGTCAGGCTACGCCATCAATGTCGTCTCCTTCTAAGCCCTTGAATATTAATGTTGTTGAGGCTTCTATCCCCAAAGGAAATCAACAATCGGATGTGAAGAAGATGGGACAAAATAATAATAAGAAAGACAAGGATGGGAAGGGTAATGTGAACATATCCAATGATAGTGTTGGAGAGGGTAAGAGGGACAATAAGAAGAAGGTTAATTTTCCATGAAAGTTATGCACTGGAGCCATATTACTCACCTCTGCCTAAGAATTCACGATGCTCAGTGCTTGTTAGCTCAACGGGGTTCCTCTAGTTCCCAGGTTGTAATGACAAAAAAAGTTCCCCAGGGGCAATAGTTGCTTGCTACCACGAATGCTAGTACTAGAGCTCCTGCAGCAAGCACCAAGGAAGGGGAAAATTCCTCAAATGTATATATGATGAGTGCTCATACTATTATCACTACGATATATCGTGATTATGGCGAAGCTGAGTCTTTGAAAGCTAAGGGTTCTCCTAGTAATTATGAGCCACTCCATATACAGAGCCATGCAGTTGAGCCTATACCTCATATGCTGAAAGGGTCTATGAAGCATACGCTGATTAATCCTAATGCCAAGGCTACCCAGAACTAATCCATTGTAGAAGATCTGGCACAAAGTCCTTGTGCTATGTCTGCGTTAGAGGTACTCCATTCATGCCCAGCACAAAGGAGTGATTTTATCACTCCAATTGGGGTTATTGATCCAAAAAAATCTCTTATGATCACATTTGACATGTCGAATCTTAAGAAGATACTTCCTCATCACATGGATTTTCAGATTTAGTCTACATATTAGAAGATCAATATTTTTTGAATAGTATTTGATGACGGTGCTTCCACATGTGTCATGTCTATCTCATGTTGGAAATCCATTTGACCTCCTTCAGCTGTCCCTTCACCTACTCTTCTTACTGCATTTGACGGTCATTCTCACAGACCACTTGGCA
Organism: Pinus albicaulis; assembly: GCA_034641835.2. Lineage (NCBI taxonomy): Eukaryota > Viridiplantae > Streptophyta > Pinopsida > Pinales > Pinaceae > Pinus > Pinus albicaulis. The sequence continues at coordinate 460,646,653 of CM076574.1, read as the reverse complement.
TTGTTCCAACTTTAACCATCTATTTCGGGGGGAAAACTGTCAATATTGAGGTCAAGATAGCTGATGAAAATTTAGAATACAACCTTCTGTTGGGGTAGAATTGGATTTATGAGATGGATGCTATTTCTTCATCATTATTTCTCATCTTGTGTTTTCCCCACGAAGGGAGAATTGTCATTGTTGATCAGATATAAATTTCTCCTATAGATCTAAATGCATATACTGACTCTATTATACCCTTGGAGAATGATGCCAAGCAACCTGTTGAGAATTTGGGGGTTGGAATGTATACATCATTGATGGGTACTTTTTATATTCTACCTCCTTCATTTCATATTAATGTTATCTCATCCTCCAGGGTTCCTACTCGAACAAATTTCTTTCGAACTCATTATTTTTCGAACTCTTGGACCTTGCCTTCTCCTACCTCCACATTAGAGGAAGGTCAAGTGGGTGGAATGGTATTCCCTATGTCTGCAACTGAGATTTCATATCAATCTATTGTTGAATATGCATACTCTGTTCCAGTTTTTCTTTAACCAGAGGATTTGGATAGAGATGTGGCTTCAACTTGGACTCTTAGTTCATCTCTTGCTCAATATTTCCTTGATACCACTCTTCTAACTAAAGAGGCTATCCTTGAAGAAATGAATGGCGTAGCAAGACCATGCAATGATTTGCATCATCGGTTCTATTTTCTACCAGACTTGCAAGAAGTTGAAACAAGATTGTCTAGCCCTCAGTATTCTAGTCCTATTCATCCTGTCTTGAACCCCTTAGCTCCAACACATGTTTTTACTGAAGGGAACTGGGTTGTCATTTCTCAGACTACTTCGGTGAACATCTCCAGAGATCCCAACATTATAGAGAATCTCTTCATTGGAGCTGAATGTTCCCCTGAAGATCTTCAGACTTAAACTGTTCTCTTTAGAGAATTTTCGAATGTGTTCGCTTGGTCTTATGAGGAAATTCCTAGAATAGATCCATCTATTGTCCATCATGAGATCAAGACTTATGAAAATTATAAGCCTATATGGCATAAGCTTAGTTCGTTCAACACTAGGAAGGTGACAACTATCAAGGCTGAGGTTGAGAATCTTCTAAAGGCGGGTTTCATATACCCCGTTTCATTAACTAACTGGGTTTCGAATCCAGTGCCTATGGACAAGAAACAAGGAACTATCCGAATTTGCATTGATTTCAGGGATTTGAATAAGGCATATCAAAAATAAAATTACCTCACACCATTTATTGATCAGATTATTGATGACTGCACGGGGAATGAGATTTTCTCCTTCATGGAAGGTTTTTGGGGATACAATCAAATTACTATCTGTCTTGAAGATTAGCATAAGACTGCTTTTATTTGCCCCTGGGTACATTTTCATACAAAAATATGCCTTTTGGCCTTAAAAATGCTAGAGCTACTTTCCAGCGAGCCATGTCCTATGTCTTCCATGACATCAAGCATATTATAAAAGCATATTTAGATGATTTAGCTGCACGTTCTCGAAATAAAATTGATCATTCTTCACACCTTCAACATGTTTTTGAACGGTGTTGTTATTATAAAATTTTGTTGAACCCTTATAAGTGTGTTTTCATCTTCAAATCTGGTTGGTTGTTGGGATTCATCATGTCTAAGGAATGGATTTAGGTAAATCCCTTCAAGGTTGAGGAAATACTTCATCTGCCTCCCCCGTCTTCTATTCGTCATCTTCAAATTCTACAAGGTAAGGAAAATTTCTTAAGAATATTTATCGTTAATTATGCCGAGGTGACAAAAGAATTTATGAGGTTGTTAAAGAAAGTAGTTCCATTCTTTTGGGATGACTTTGTTCAACACTTGTTCGATTCTTTGAAAAATTCATTAACCTCTTCTCCATTATTTAGTCGACCTGATTATAGCAAATACTTCCTTTTGTATCTTGCTACAACAGAATCTACTATCGGTATGGTTCTGGTTCAGGAACATGATGCTCTTTGTGAGCATGTCGTTTTCTACCTTAGTCAAAGCTTGGTGGGTCTTGAACTCTGGTATTCTCCCATTGAGAAATTAGCTTTCGCAGTTGTCCATGTTTTCCAGTGGCTCGGGCATTATATCCCTCTTTGCAAAACGTATGTTTTGGCAGCGGTTAATCCATTTCAATTTTTTCTTAGTAGGTGAGTGATTGGGGGCAAATAAAATTGGTGGATTGTCATTTTGTAAGGGTTTGATCTCAAATTATTGTCTACCAAATCCAGGAAATATTTGGTATTTTTGAAGTTGATCTCCGAGTTGCCCTGTGGAGAAGATATTTTTTATGAAGAGTCATTCCCTAATGAACATCTTGTCCTGATTGTTTCACAGAATCCTTGGTATGGAGATCTCATTGTTTATCTCCAGACTTTGAAGTTTCCCATATATTTTTTGAAAGACGAGCGTCGAAAGTTGCGTCACTTAGAAATTTTTTTATCTTATTATCGATGACACTTTATATCATCGAGGGGTCGATTCAATCCTTAGATGTTGCTTGACTCTCGAAGAAGCTGAGGTTGTGTTGAATGCTTTCCATAGTGGAGGTTGTGGTAGTCACTTATATGGGACTGATAAAACCCAAAATATTTTGCATGCAGGATATTTTTGGCCCTCGATTTTCAAATATTGTTTTGAGGTAGTAAAAAAATGTCATCTTTATCAAGTCTATACTCGGAAGATGTACGCTCATCCAGCTTCGCTTTTTCCTGTTGTCAATTTCAATCCGTTCAAAAAGTGGGAAATTGATTATACTACTTGTAACCTGTGTTCGTCAAAGGGTCATAAGTGCATTATCATAGCAGTACACTACTTTAAGAAGTGGGTTGAGGCTATGCCTACTTTTGCAAACGATGGTGAAACAACAACCATGTTTCTGTTCAACCAAGCAATTTTTCACTTTAGTATCCCCAAAGAGATTGTCACTGACCATGGTAGTCATTTTCAGAACACCATGATGGTTGAATTGGTTCTCAAGTTGGGTTTTCAGCAAGATAATTCATCTTCATATTATCCTCAGGCCAATGGGCAGGTTGAAGCCATAAATAAGCCCTTAAAGGTTATCCTTCAATGGATAATTGATAAATCCAGATCCAATTTCCAAATCATGTTGTATACTACACTTTGAGCATAACGGATGTTTGTGAAGAATGCAACCAGATTCACTCTGTTCCAAATAGTTTATGAGCTAGAATCAATATTTCATGTTGAATGCGAAATTACTTCCCTTAAGCTGGAAGTTGAGCTTCTTCCTGACACTTCAAGTCTCGAAGAACGCCTTTTCCATCTATAACATCTCGATGAGCAGTGCTGAGATGATACTACGATGAATGAGGCTCATAAGAAACGAGTGAAGGTTTAGTACGATAAGGTGGTCAAACCTAGGGTTTTCTGTAAAGGTGACCTTGTTTTGTTTTATGCCCCAGACAAGGATGCCTTGGGGGCAGACAAGTTCAAATCCATGTCGTATGGTCCTTTTATTGTTAAAAATTTCCTAAAAAAGGGAGTTTATGCCTTGGTTGATTTCGACGGAAAAGGAGCTGGGGGAGCCTAGAAATGGGCTCTATATGAAGAAGTATTATGCCTAGGATTTCGCCTAGCTTTTGCTTCGTTTGTATATATTGTATTTTTTGTACATGCCTATTTATCGATTTTTGGTGTGACTTTGATGATTTTGATCTGCTTTGTTAAGTTTTTTTGGATGAGATGAGTCATTTTGGCTTTGTCGATGGTGCTAGTAGAAATACCCAGAATCTTGCTTCCATGGCTTGGGTAAATTGCTATTCATCCAGTCAATTGCTAGTCTCAAGGGGTGTATGCATTGGTCGTGCTTAGAAGAATGTGGTAGAATACACTACAATGGTAAACCTACTCTCGAAGGAAATATGTCTTAGTGTTGATTCATTAGTAGTATAATTGGATTGACATAAATGGTGGTTTCACAATTAAATAACATCTATCGTGCAAGAGACCCATTTTTACATCGATTATTTCTAAGATTACATTTTTTACAACATTCATTTCAATATTTTACATTCATTCACATTCCTCATGTAGATAATTGGCTTTCAGACTCATTAGATAATCAAGCAATTGATTGGCATATTCATCATTAAACATATTAAAATATCAAAAACATGATTCATCATTGTACATTTGGGACAATCACATCATATAAAACCTTTGTATATAGGAAGCACCAAGTCACTGAAAAGTTCCTTGTCTCCCATCATGTGAAAGGAAGCGCCACTATCCAAATACCACATAGATCCCAATGCACTAGAAACCATGCATGTGATCAATGAGAAGTCAAGCTCAAATTTTGAGGCAAGGGCCTCACCAACTTCATATCTAGAAACCTTCTTGTTGTTCTTATTTTTTGGATAGTTAGTAGCAAAATTCCCATGCTCGTGACAGTGAAAACACTTCACCTTAACTATGTCTTACTTCTTGCCATTCTTGGACTCGGAATTTGAAGGGAATTTACTCCCTTTCCCATTCATCACCTTGGTATCCAAAGCATAATCCTCTTCATCATCATTCTTACATGAATATCCATATGTGGTGTTTTGTCTAAACTCCTCCTGCACCAAATTCGACCACAGTCATTCCCAATTTGGAAATTTTTCCCTTCGGTTGATAAAGTCTTGATAATTGTTCCAACTCTTAGGAAGTCCTAGGAGAGCCAAGCTCACAAAATCATCATCAGTGACCATTATTCCCAAACTCCCGAGTTCATCCCAACATTGGAAAAACTTCGTGAGATACTTTGGAAGGTGTCTCCCTTTTCCATCTTGATCTTCCTGAGTTTATCTTTGAGTGCCAATTTCCTATGGTCTTTGCTACTTTGGAATAGATCCGTCAAAGCCTTCCACATTTCATATGGTGTGGCTTTCCCATGGAGACTTGAGACAATTTGGTCTTGTACTCCATCCAATAGGATCCTCCTCACCTTTTCCACTTTATTTTTCCATGCATCAAGATTGGAAAAATCTGCAACATCTGGCTTAGGAGCATCTTTGTCAATGAATTCCTTTAAGCCATTGTCTTCGAGTATTGCCTTCATTCTGTCCTTCCAAGTAATATAGTGTGATTTTCCCTTGAGTTCATACTCTAACCTCAATCCATTGAAATCCATTTCGATATTGAATCAGTTGTAGCACCAAGAAAGTCTTTCTGCAAATTTGAATTCTATACAGTCATAAAATTAGCTCCTACTTCACTTCTACAATTTCTTGTGCTCTGATACCATGTAGAAAATTTATAACATAGCTCTGATAACATGTATAAATTATAAAAAAATTATGTATATCTTAGATTCACCTGATCTAACAATGTACTAAACTTAAATACTGAATCGCTTCTACAAATCTTTTTTAGAATTAAAAACACAATTGCTAATCACATGAACATGAAGAAATATCAATCAGACACAACACAAATAATTTCCCAGGGGAATATTACAACTAAAAACCCCACTATATTCTATTGTATATTAAGCATGGATCATGAAACAATTACATACAAAAATATTCTCACAAGAGCCCTCAATACATCAGGTAATTGTCTCACACTGCCATATGTAAAACTGACCAACACATAGCCAATTCTTAGCCTCCATACAACCTGCGTTTCTTGCGCAATACCTGATGATAATGATCCCTAAAAGATAGGAATTATTTCCTTCCTTGACCATGCAAGTATCATGGGCACTCCAATGGGTGTTTCTTGCATGTGTGAAAGTAGATAATCCTACAACTGATAGTCAACCTCCCTTTCACCTAGTTCTCAACTGGGTCTCCACTGGATCTGGCATGCTTGCAGCTAATAATAGTAAATCCTCAGTTGCATGTGAGATCACTGATTTTTAATTATTTAATATTTAAACTAGCACAGTTGAGTTTTACTCACTTAACCAAGTTAAACTGTTTACAACTTGCACCAACTCATGCACTACTGCACTTCAAATTCTTCTACAACTGGAATTACTCTTCATGCCCCACCAACCAACCTCTAACTCGAAATCCACTAGCTAACTAAATTTATCACTTTAATTTAACTCATTCAAGTCCACGTTGAGAATATATTACGGTTTAATGTCCATCTAAATTAAGGGATAATAAAAATAGACATGCACCCAAAAATAACACTGTGGGCCCCACCCTAGTCTGGGTGCTTAATTCAACTAGGTGCTAAATGAAACTAGGTGCTTAATGCACTAGGTGTGGGTGCTAAATCTTATTTTTGAATCTCAACACTCCCTCTCAATAAAAAAGGGATTATCCTTCACCTTGATCCTGTCTCTATGGTATTCGAATTTTCTTCGGGTGAGCGCCTTCGTCAGAATATCTACATCCTAATATTTCGTGGGAATGTACTGAAACAAAATGATCCTCATCTACACACAATATCTGAGATGATGGTACCATATATCTATATTCTTGGACATATCATGAAACATTGGATTAATTAAGAGTTTAATGCAACTTTGATTATCACAATGAATCACTATCGGATCCATCTGAAAACCAAACAAACCAACCAAGATCTTTCTCATCCAGATAGCCTCACATGTAGCTTGATTTACTGTAATGTATTTTTCTTCCACTGAATTGAGTGCCACAGATCATTGTTTCCTGTTGTACAATGAAACTTATGTCGATCCAATGCTAAAGATACCCCCTAATGTGCTCTTTTCTCCAATGGAAATCTAGCCCAATCTGCATCCGTGAAGCCATGCAAATTCACTCCATTCATCCATATGTACCATCGATGATACTCTGAAGTGCCCCTTAGGTATCTCACGACATGCTTCACTACCTTCCAAAATAGCTTGGTAGGCTTAACCATTGCTTGACTCAGCTAGTTAACTGCATAGAAAATGTCCAGTCCCGTGTTTACTAGATACATTAGCAAACCCACTAACTCTCAATAGACAATAGCATCCACTACCTCTCTAGAAGTAGCATCCTCTTTCCTCCAGATTCCTTGAAGAAGAGTATCCATGGGTTTGTAGCTCTCCCTGTTAAACTTACCCAGTATCTCCTTTGCATACTTTCCTTGAGACACAAAAATTTCACCATCCCACTGCCATATTTCCAATCCAAGGAAATAATGGAGTCCCATGTCCTTCATTTCAAACTTGCTTGAAAGATCCTCCTTGCATGAGTGCATCAGTTGCTCATCACCTGTCAAAACTAGATCATCAATATAAAGAAAAATTATCAATAGCTTACCCTCAACCACAATCTGGAACATGTTTACATCTACTTCACTTTTGGTGAATCCTAGTTTGGTGAAATAACTGTCTATATGATCGTACCAAGCACAGAGTGCTTGCTTCAGCCCGTACAATGCTATTTTGATCCTGCACACATGTGACTCACTGTTGAAGATTTTGAAACCTTCAGGCTACTCTATGTACACCTCTTCCTCAATGATCCCATTGAGAAACATAGTTTTCACATCCATCTGATGAATGTTCTAGTCCATCTGCGCTGAGAGTGCATGGATGGATCTTATGGAAGAGTACCTTGCGATAGGCACAAAAGTATCATCATAGTCTATTGCCTAGATCTATGAGAATCCTCGGATCACAAATCTAGCCTCGTATTTCTCCACACTTCCATCAACAACTTGATTTACCTTGTAGATCCATCTCAAACCTACCACTAATTTGTCGACTAGTCTCGAGACTATCTCCCATGCACTGTTCCTGACAATGGAGTCATAATCCTCCACCATTGCATCAACCCAAGTGGGTTGCTACACTAATTCTTGAAAGGAATATGGTTCAATCATAATAAATTTTCTCATAAGAGCCATGCATCCAGTAAATCGATCAGAAGAGTGTCTTTGTCTGTGTTGTGAAGTAGGGGCTCCTACATTTTGTGCAACATAAAGTCTCAACCTATCATCTTCCATGGTGCACCTTCTTCCATTTCTGATGGAGAGCCCTACATGAGTTATTTCCTCCACTCCATGAACCTCCTTATGTGGCTGATCCACATCTTGACACTCATCCTTGGGAGCCAACAGTTCCTCCTTTGCATGCAAGTCCAACTCCCTCTCAAGGGACAACTTCATGGTTTTCCCTTCATCAAATTTTATATCTCGTCAAAAACAATCATTTTGTTGTTTGGAAAATACACACGATAATTATGGGGTGTTTCTATGTACCCCATGTTAGCCCCCCCAATGAAATTCTTGAAAAGCAAGCTGGGGGGCTAGATTGTTATGGAGCCTTCAAGGAATGCCTCTCCCCTGAAAACTCATCTTCCTTGAAGTCTCTTTGTGCTGTGCCCAATTCTAATCCTTACTGCTGACCCATTGCTCGGAGAGGCCTATTATTCCCTCTTTTACCCCCATATCCTTGCAAAATTCCCTATCTCAGCACTTTTTCTCCCCTTGCCAAAGTTTCCCTTTATTCCCCCCATTATCCCCTTAAATTCCCCCTAAATCCTATCTAAACCCCACCGTCACCTTTTATTTTACCAAATTTCCACTTCACCCACCTATCGTTACCTCCTTCGGGCCTGAAAATGCATTAAAATTGAAACAAAATGATGAATTTCACTATATCAGGCCTTAGCCCCCTTCTGCGTTAGCCCCGCACCCTTTCTTCCATGTGATCCCATGCCAGAACCATCCGCGAAGTCCAAAAGGCATTTACCACAAAGTCTCGTTGGGCGCAGTCCTAGCCGTTGATCTCACCAAGAGAACGGCGATCTCCACCCCCACAGCAAATACTGTTGAACCCATTCATTACCGGTGATCTCATCTGAACCGTCCATCGCCCGACAGATCAACGACACAGAGATTTCCTTTCCATGTGGTCCTCGCCAGTCCGTTCGCTCGAAAACCGCCAGTATATTTCGCACCGCTTATGCGCAGTGGGCGGTATTCGTCCAAAACGTAGTGGTTCCATACAACGCGCACCACATGTCCCTTGTATGATTCTAAAACCACTTTTCTCCCGCGCGTTAACCTTCGGTACAGGGCATCCAGCGGAATTGTTGTTAGTCGTTAGATCTCCGATCGTCCATCCGACGGTCATCATATGTCAAAGTTGCGTGCTATTTAGACCCCGCTCATCGTACCCATCGGCCCACCTTCTGTCGCCATCCATCGTTGATCTCCGCCACGATTGCCGGTCCTGATTCGTCTACCCACCGTTGAATATTCCATGATCTCCCACCTCGCCACGTCACCTCCACGTCCACGCCCCGTACATTCCCCGTTTCCCTCACCATATCATTGGTTTTGTCGTGTTTTTTAAGGTTTCCATTCGTTATTATGTGTTTCTGCTCTGTGTTTCACCATTTCCCCACCAGGGAAATTTTTATCATTCCCACTGCAAATTCTTCCCTCCATTTCATCGTCAACATAACCATGCTCGTCGCCCTCGCCACCTTCATCATCCCTGTCCATGTTTTTTCTCACAGGTTTGTTGTTTTGCAGGGTTTCTAAAGGTAGAAGACCGCCATGACTCTACATGGCAAGTTGTTCAGGAAAAATTAAGTCCGAGGGTTGGTACTATCGTGTGGCAGTCAAAGAAAGTGGCTGACAGGATTTGCATCAAGGGACAGTAGATTTCGAACATTGAAAACCTTTCAGCACCATTAAAAGCCCGAGCTAACCTGTTAGAGGCAAAATGAAGCAGAAAAGTATTCCAGTACAGAGCAAAAGAGATTAAGGCAAGCTAATGAAGATCTTAAGCCTTTAATCATAGGTTTAGAAGGCAAAGCAGCAGTTTGAAGACCCCGAGGATCGATCCAAAGATCCTGAGCACAAAAACAGGTACCATCGAGGGTTATTCATTAGCAGAATGATTTTCTCCATCAAGTACAGGGCACTCATACAAATTTTATTATGCACAATGTCCCTGAAAGAATTTCTGCCCTAACTACAGTTCAAAAACAGTCAAACATTTATGAAGCAGACTTCTCAGCAGTTGTTCACCATTTGTTTATTCCCCACAAGTACAACAAAGTATGGCCACCAGAATGCAGCAAAGTCATGTCTGGAGTAAAGGAAAATATGAAGAAGATCATCCCTGCATATAGAGGTGACAGACATTAAATACTCAGTATTCAAACAGAATGGGCCTCGGCCCTATCTCTCTACTCTGTGTTTAATGATACATTTAATTTTCACCTGCCCCCTCAGTCGATGTCCTATGTCTCTTCTGCTATAAAGCACAGAAGGAAACTATTGTAAGGTTTTTGATGAGATATCATTGAAACGCAAGCATCTTTCCTTTTGAGACAGGTTCTCTATGTATATTGTAAGATAGGCTGAGATACAATGCATTCAAACTGAATTTTTAAGCTATGGGCTATGATGTACCTGATTGGTGTTGTTTTTAATATGACAAGCATGTTTATTTGGATCCTGATCTAAAGCAGCTGGTGATGTTTTCCTTTCTCTGTATTTGTGATTGACTTGCTTTCATTTCATCAAGTTTCTTCAGGGTCACATCAGAAGTTTGGCATAATATTTACCCCTGATAGGTACCTTATGTTGCTGCTCTCCCAGCCTTTATGTTTTCTGCTTAAATGTGTATCTGAATATTGATTTTAATTGATTTAACCAGTGTAGTGGATGTTATTGCCTAATCTCTGATGTATGAATTAATGAAGTCTATGTTTAGATGTTCTTGTTAGGATTTAGTTGGATGTGTTGAGAACACTAGGAAGTCCAGGACCCTGTCTCTGCCTCACTAGGATCTGTCCATCTCATTAAACCTTTCCAAGATCCCTTGTATCACCTCTAATTCTGTCCAAGCAAGCCTGGAGTTAAATGACCTCTGGCCTGATCTATAGAAAAAGTTGAATGGTTCTCCTTTACTCATTTTCAATCCCTAATGTCCCATCCCACCAATCATCCTTTAAGATCCAAATGCTCTAGATGACTAGCCCAACTGAAAGCTTGCACATTGAACACAAGTAAATCCTTTATTGACTCCATAGCCCAATGGCCTTGATGCTCTCTGAGTTATCTGTCTCTGCCTAAGTTTCCTCTTTGCTCACCCTTTTTTCATATTGGACCCTTCATTCCTGATTCCCAACAACCAAACATAAACCACAAACAAACCCTGTGCATATAACTAGCCTAAAAACATAACATCCGAGCTTCAAAGACATAAACCTTTGACTACCATAGAGAGATCCCTCTCTGGACCTAGGAGGGCTAGATCCTAAGGTCCCAAAGTGGTTCTATGTTGTCTCATCTTTTGGTCTTGTCAGCCTGGCCAAAACATGGGAACCCCAACATAATGTCGACTCCACTAGGGAGACATTCTAAATGATCTTCATCTCACTACATCTAAAACTTCAGAAACTTAGAACTCTGGTTAGGTTGACATTAAGTCACTCCTTTCTTGAATGGAACCCCACTACTAAATAACCACCATACTCTCAGACAGAGCCTGGATAGGGCCAGGTAGCCTCCAGATCTCATCCTCTTTAGGAGGTGACATATCTGGTAAACGCCCTCCCAGTCGATCTCTGGTGAGAGTTTGTTGTGTTATGAGGTTATTCTCGAGAGGTGATAGTGCCTGAGCATTGTGGTGGACGGTGTAATCCTTTTGACATACCCTAAATCATCCACCTGGCGACTCCATAGTTTCTGAAAGATCAAAGACTCCACTGGTGATTAGTAGGCCTGCTGATTGTCTTGGTTTCACATTAGACTCCACTGGGAGACCAACCTTTAAAACAACATTAACCACGAAATAAGTAACAAGAAGGGTTAAGCTTCTTAGGTAGAAGTATAACATTATGGCTTTTAGAACCATTCACATGAGAGCTTATCCCAACCCTGACCCACCTGAAATAGTTGACAATCTGGAGAGTATCCTCAAAGGATCCCCTACACCTAACAGGCCAACTATTTCCAGATGCATTCTTAGAGCTAATTCTGCACCAGAAAACCTAACAGCTCTAGCACCTCTTCTCCCTGACCTAGACCTACCTAACAGTTTACCAAGAACTAGGTCATTCAATCACCTAGACCAGCAAGACCTTGACCCTCATAGCACACCATCTAACAGTGGTCAAAACACTAGGAACAGAGAAACCCCTCCATCCACACCACCTAATTTTCACTTCCTTCAAAACTTGGGGCTCTCTCACCGTAGATCTGCTCAACAGACTTTTGCTGGTCCAAATATCCCTGTCATCCAAATACCAGCTGCTCAAGCTAACCCTTTACCCCATCAAAACATTACCATGGCAGCTTGGTACGCACCTTTGGTTTTGCCTCAGCCTATGTTACCCTTACCCAATGATTATTAGTCAAAAATCCCACAGTTTACTGCAAAAGAGTCCGTAACAACTCAGCAACATGTAGATAAAATGGAGGATTCCTTTGATTACATGGAGATTGACGATGAGTCGATCAAAATGAGAATCTTTGCCCAAAGCCTAGGAGGTGATGTAAAGAAATGGTTTAAGGGCCTACCTCCTGGCAGTATCCCAGATCTCCCTGCATTATATCAGACCTTCATAAACAAATGGGAGGCCAAGGCAAACCCTCGCCAACTCTTAGCCGAATACATGAGCCTGAAAAGGAATGTAGGAGAGAGTGTCCATGATTACACAACAAGATTTAACAGCATTTACAATGCTCTCCCTCCACATATGAAACCTCCACAAGGTATGGCCTTAGCAAAATACCCTGATGGGTTTGATGCTGACATGGCCTATGAGCTTAGAGATAAAGAATACACCACATTGGAAGATATGCAGAAAGGGGCTGTAAACATAGAAGCCAATTTGATTGAGAAAAGAGCAAGACCAAGGTCTTAGAGGAGGGTAACCTATAGGGATGACAATGTAGCTTCCACATCCGATCAAAACTATGAAAAATTGTCTAAAAACGTGGAGAGACTACAACAGATGATGGAAAATATGGTTGTCACAATTAGCAATCAGAACAGAAACCAGAACCAGAATCAGAACCAAAACTTTAGAAGGAACAACAACGCCCCCAACAGACAGAAAGAATCAGATCAACAAGTTATTCCCCCATTCCAAAAATTTTTAGATGAGGATGGGGGAATTATAGAAGAGTTTGGAGGGGATGCAATTAACATGTTTGAAATGGAGGACTTGGTCCTTAACTATGATTCAGGGGAAGACCAACCCTCACCCTCTTATTGGGGTGAGGAATGGTTGGAAACTAAGGATTACAGATTAGGATTTGAAAATGCCATGTTACAGGTCAGGGAACAATATGAACTTAGGAGCAATAAAAGGCAAGATACTTCTAAAGCCAAAAATCCTAAGGTAACCATCAAGAAAAGACTTGATAAATCCTCTAAAGCGTCTGCTGCAGATAACAAAACAACAGCTGAAAGTTCTGGTAAACACAAAGAAAAAGACAACCAACACACCGAAAAACCAAGCCTACCAGCTAGCAGCACTAGCACTGCAGCCAGTGCTCCTGACAAAATGATTCCCAACCCTGTACATAGTGAGAAATCACAAGCCGATTCAGCTACTAAAGCAGTAGCAAATAAAACGGAATTGAGAATTTCAAAGGTCCAGTCCACTTTCAATCTAGAGAGTGAACTTGCAAAAATCAAAATCTCTGTACCATTATCTGAACTGGCCGCTCAATATGTATATAAAGGCCAAATTTTGAAAGCATTGAATCTGGGAGAAATGAATGATTCTGTAAATCTGAATGATGATAAACCAGCCCTACTCTTTGGTCCAAAAATTGAAGGAAAGTTTCAGGAAGGGGTAGTTCCACCTTTCTATGTCAGTCTCAACATTCATGACAAGATCCTTCATAATGCCATGCATGACTCTGGTGCATCACACAATCTAATGCCTAAGGTAGTGATGGAAAGGCTAGGCCTAGAAATTACCAGACCCTACAAAGACTTATACTCATTTGACTCTAGTAGAGTAAAATGCCTAGGACTGATCAAAGATTTATGTGTGAGTTTGACCCAGGTTCCTGCCAAATGTATGGTCATGGATGTGGTGGTGGCAAATGTGCGACCTAAGTATGGCATGTTACTATCCAGATCATGGGGAGCCAAACTGCAAGGAACAATGCAGATGGATGGCTCTTATGCCACTATCCCTATATTTGGCCAACTTAGAATACTGTATAGAGAGTCTCAGATGAAATTCCTAATCAGTAGTCTCGAGAAGCCTGAAAATTCACCATTGTACTCTATGCACACTGACCTAGATTCTTTCATCCTTTATAACGACCAATCCTTGGGGGAGCCAGAATCTGGAAACATGGGTACAAACGTAGAGGCTGAAAGCACAGACCTGAAAATAATGGCTACCCTAGAAGAAATTGAAGAAGAAAAAAATAGTGAAACCTATAGAATATGCGGTGGGAGCCTAACTCAGAATGAGCCAGGAACACAATGCAGCCAGCCCATTAGTCATACCATTCAAACTGATGTACCACATGAAGGACAAGACAACCCACTACCTAGTACAGACCCTCTAGCGCAACATAATGGCAAACCCCTGTGGGAAATGAATTTTGATGGGTCCTGTACTAGGAAAAATGCTAGAGCAGGAGTGTGGCTACGTGACACAGAAAATGACCACGTAGAGAGCCATGCTGTGAATCTGCATTTCAAATGCACGAATAATATTGCAGAGTATGAGGCTCTCATCCTAGGTCTGAATTTATTGAAGAAATTAGGAGCCCGTAGGATAGCTGTGAGAGGAGACTCTGAGTTAGTTATCAAACAGGTGAATGGTGAGTATTCAACAAAACACCCCAGGCTTAGGGCATACAGGAATGACACTCTGGATTTGCTGAAAACGTTTGTTGAATATGAATTAGCGTTCGTTCCTAGGGGTCAAAATGCAATTGCAAATGGATTAGCTTGTCTAGCTAGCTCATATCCTAAGACCCAAGTTGACCAACAGATTATCATTCAGACCAAATTCAGGCCTGCAGTGCCAGATAATGAAAAATATTGGCAGGTCTTTGAAGGAGACAAACAGATCGAAGATTTCCTAGTGGGCAGGAATGAGTTTGAATTTTCTGATTTAGACTCGATTTCTGATGACAAATTCCCAAGCAAGGATCCCCTAGACGAACAAGAAACACCCTGTAACATAGAAATAAATTCTTTTTCTGAGAAAACTGGAAATCCAATCGAAAATTGTGAAAACGCAGATACCGAAGAGGTAGAGGTGTTGCAGGCCAAAGATAAGAACATACCCAGAGGCCTGGCACCCTTAGAGGACCTTTTTGACTTTGATGACGTAGCAAAAAATCCCACAATAGAAAATGCTAATTCTGATGTGGAAGAATGCAACATAGGAACTGAAGATAAGCCCAAAATGATAAAACTGGCTAAGTCTATACCTGCAGACATGAAGAAAAAATACATTGACCTGTTCAAGGAATTCATAGATGTGTTTTCATGGAGCTATGAAGACTTAAAGGTGTATGAAACCAACATCATTCACACAAGATACCCTTGAAGGAAAATCAGAAGCCTTTCAGACAGAAACTCCGTAGGATCAATCCAAAACAATTGCTTGCAGTCGAGAAAGAGATTAAGAAGATGTACGGCGTAGGCATAATAGTTCCTGTGAGGTTTTCTAATTGGGTGTCAAATCTAGTGGCGGTGAGGAAGAAAACAGGGGAGATCAGGTTATGAATAGACTTTAGAAACCTCAACAGAGCCTCCCTGAAAGACAACTACCCCTTGCCCAGAATGGAACACATCTTGCAGAAGGTGGTGGGCTCTAAAAGAATCTCCCTGCTTGACGGTTTTTCAGGATATAACCAAATACTGGTACTCCCAGAAGATCAACTCAAAACAGCATTTACCACTCCATGGGGCACCTTCATGTATGTGAAAATGCCTTTTGGATTGATGAACGCTGGCGCCACCTTCCAGAGAGTGATGGACATAGCTTTCTCAGAAGAGATAGGACACTTCATAGTTATCTACTTGGATGACTTGAATATCTTTTCTAAAACTGAAGAAGAACACTCAAGACATCCGAGGAAAGTTTTCGAAAAATTTAGAAGGTATGGTCTGTCCCTAAACCCTAAGAAAAATATTTTTGGGTTGCAAGAAGGTAAACTTCTTGGTCACATCATATCTGAGAAAGGGATCAAGATAGACCCATAGAGGGTTGAGGGAATACTCCAAATTACACATCCAAGAAACATCAATGAGTTACAGTCCTTCATAGGGAAGATCAATTTCCTTAGGAGATTTATCCCCAATCTTGCTGAGCATCTTAGAAAAATGACTGAAATGCTAAAGAAAGGTGCAGGGATTAAGTGGAATGTTGAAGCCAAGAAATATTTTGAGTCAGTAAAACTTGCACTCACACAGGCTCCTGTACTTATCAGCCCAGACTTCTCAAAATATTTTCTGATCTTTTCATTTGCTTCCTAGCATACCATAGCT
Organism: Pinus albicaulis; assembly: GCA_034641835.2. Taxonomy (NCBI): domain Eukaryota; kingdom Viridiplantae; phylum Streptophyta; class Pinopsida; order Pinales; family Pinaceae; genus Pinus; species Pinus albicaulis. The sequence goes on along the minus strand of CM076574.1, from coordinate 460,630,217 downwards.
GCAGTCTTGCTGTAGAAGAATTCAGAAGGTAATGAACAGCCCATCGCCTTTTTCAGCAAAGCCTTAAGAGACGCACCCTTAAAGTCCAACATCATGGAAAAACAGGCCTATGCTCTGGTCAAGGCCTTAAAAGACTTTAGGGTGTACATTTTGCATTCTCACACCATTGCCTATGTGCCAAACATAGTGGTTAAAGATATCTTGTCCCAAGACCCTGATGGAAAAAGGGGAAAATGGGTTGCTACAATCTTGGAATATGACCTTGAAATAAAACCCACCAAGCTGATCAAAGGTCAAGGCCTAGCCCAATTAATGGCTGAATCAAACTTGTAGGCCCTTGACATTAACATGATGAATGCCTTAGATGAGCAGGAAGGATTGCCCCATCCTACTGTTGAGGAGCAGTTTCAAAACTCTCCATGGTATTCTGATATCCTTTATGTGCTCACCAATCTCAATTCCCCTCCAGAACTTCACAAAACAAAGGCCAAATTCATAAAACTCAAAGCTAGAAATTACTGTATTTTGAATGAGAATCTATACTGGAAAAATCCAAATGGCCTATTACTGAAATGTTTGTCTGAAACTGAAGCTGAAAGAATCAAACAAGAATTCCATGCTATGGAGTGTGGAGGCCACCTGAGTTGGAAAGCCACTGCAAATAAAATACTCAATGTAGGTTACTATTGGCCTACACTCTTCAACGATGTCCATAAAATGATAACTGCATGTCATAAATGCCAAATTTTTGAGGGCAGAAGAAAGCTGCTCCCCCTCCCTTTACAACCCATCACCTTAGAAGGTCCCTTCATGCAATGGGGCCTAGACTTTATTGGAGAAATTCACCCCTCTTCTTCTGGAAAACACAAATGGATTCTAACCGCTACTGATTACTTCACCAAATGGATAGAAGCCATACCCACTAGGAATGCCACTGATTCTATCATCATTAGGTTCCTAGAAGACTTCATCTTATCTCGGTTTGGCTGTCCAAGGAAAATAATTACTGACAATGCTGCTGCTTTCGGATCAAAGAAAATGATTGATTTTTGTCACAGGTATGGAATAGCACTTGGTCATTCAACTGTCTATTACCCCTAGGGTAATGGATTAGCTGAATCATCCAACAAAATCCTGGTCACAATCATCAAGAAGCTGCTGGAAGAGAACAAAGGGTCATGGCATAAAAAGTTGGTACATGCTCTATGGGCTGATAGGCTCACCACGAAGAAATCTATTGGCATGTCACCTTTCCAGCTGGTTTATGGAAGAGATGCATTTTTTCCTATAAGCCTTGGAGTTCCAGTAGTCAAACATGTCCAGGAGATCCAATCAGAGGAAGACAACATGATCAGAAGAATCAATGAAACTATTCATCTGCAGCAAACAAGGGAGCAAGTTTATGGCAGAGCTGTCAGAATACAGGAAAGCATCAAGAGGCAGTTCAACAAAAGAACCAAAGCTTCATATTTCAGAATTGGTGACAAGGTTCTAAGATGGGATTCAAGAAGAGAGGACAAAGGCAAACATGGCAAATTTGACAGCTTGTGGCAAGGTCCATTTGTCATCCAGGCCACTGTGGGTCCTAATGCATTTTTCTTACAAGAACTTGAGGGTACAGAGCTGTTTGGGGGTCCTGTCAATGGCAAGATGCTCAAACACTATTTCTACTAATTTTTCATTTCCAGTTTCGTTTCCATTGTACATACCATTGCAGTTTCATTTTCAAGAAAAGAGAAAATGTTCCCAAAATAGAGAAGGTAGAGGTTCAGACATGCTCAAACATGGACCTCTGAAAAGTGCAAAGGATTGGCTCTAATATGATCAAAACCTGAGCCAAAGAAAGAAAAGACAGCTGGTCCTAACACGCTCAAAATCTGGACCAGCAAAGAAAAAGAGAAATCAGCTCTAACATGCCCACAACCAGAATTGAAAATGAGGAAGAAAAAGTGACTCTAATATGATCAAAATCTGAGTCACAAATAGAGAAGGATGCTTCAAGAGTTTATATTTCAAGCCTTCGAATTTTGTTTTCAAATTCCAGTCTCTCTGTCCACAGCATGTCAAACAGTCTAATCCTGGCTTGGCTGTTTTTAAATTTCTTATCTTAGAATGTAGGAGAAGAAACCTGTTGGACTGTTTAATCCCAGCAGGTAGTAGACTAGGTAGAGAATTATATGAGAGCAACAGTTTAATCTGGTCTCATGGAGCAAGAAGGGTAGATTTAGAATAGGTTTGTTTTTATGTTTTCAAGAACAAATGATGTAAAGGGTCTGCTAGTTCAAATGCACCCAAAGGGAAAATGATTAGGACTGTAGTTTGGGTAGGTATATTGATTGGGAAAAATGTTTCTGTTGATATATCATGTTTGTGGCAGCTGAAAGTCAAAGAAGGAAAATGAATGAGTCAAGTAGCAGGCATCTGGCCTACTCCAAAGATTATTTCTGGTTTCTTGACTCCTTCAAGAAGAAGCCATCCCCATGTGGAGCCACTGTTATCCCCCCCTATGAAATTCTTGACAAGCAAGCTAGGGGGCTAGATTGTTATGGAGCCTTCAAGGAATGCCTCTCCCCTGAAAACTCATCTTCCTTGAAGTCTCTTTGTGTTGTGCCCAATTCTAATCCTTACTGCTGACCCATTGCTCGGAGAGGCCTATTATTCCCTCTTTTACCCCCATATCCTTGCAAAATTCCCTATCTCAGCCCTTGTGCTCCCCTTGCCAAAGTTTCCCTTTATTCCCCCCATTATCCCCTTAAATTCCCCCTAAATCCTATCTAAACCCCACCGTCACCTTTTATTTCCCAAAATTTCCACTTCACCCACCTATCGTTACCTCCTTCGGGCCTGAAAATGCATTAAAATTGAAACAAAATGATGAATTTCACTATATCAGGCCTTAGCCCCCTTTTGTGTTAGCCCCGCACCCTTTCTTCCATGTGATCCCGTGCCGGAACCGTCCGCGAAGTCCAAAAGGCATTTACCACAAAGTCTCGTTGGGCGTAGTCCTAGTCGTTGATCTCACCAAGCGAACGACGATCGCCACCCCCGCAGCAAATACCGTTGAACCCATTCATTACTAGTGATCTCATCTGAACCGTCCATCGCCCGACAGATCAACGGCACAGAGCTTTCCTTTCCATGTGGTCCCCACTAGCGCATTCGCTCGAAAACCGCCAGTATATTCCACACCGCTTATGCACAGTGGACGGTATTCATCCAAAACCCAGTGATTCCATACAACGCGCACCACATGTCCCTTGTACGATTCTAAAGCCACTTTTCTCCCGCGCGTTAACCTTCGGTACAGGGCATCCAGCGGAATTGTTGTCAGTCGTTAGATCTCCGATCGTCCGTCTGACGGTCATCATCTGTCAAAATTGCGCACTGTTTAGACCCCACTCATCATACCCGTTGGCCCACCTTCTGTCTCCACGCGTCGTTGATCTCCACCACGATCGACGGTCCTGATTCATCTACCCACTGTTGAATATTCCACAATCTCCCGCCTCGCCACGTCACCTCCACGTGCACGCCCCGTACATTCCCTATTTTTATCACCATATCATTGGTTTTGTCGTGTTTTTTAAGGTTTCCATTCGTTATTATGTGTTTCTGCTCTGTGTTTCACCATTTCCCCACCAGGGCAATTTTTATCATTCCCACTACAAATTCTTCCCTCCATTTCATCGTCAGCATAACCATGCTCATCACCCTCACCACCTTCATCATCCCTGTCCATGGTTTTTCTCATAGGTTTGTTGTTTTGCAGGGTTTCTAAAGGTAGAAGACCGCCATGACTCTACATGGCAAGCTGTGTAGGCAAAATTAAGTCTGAGGGCTGGTACTACCGTGAGGCAGTCAAAGAAAGTGGCTGATAGGATTTGCCTCAAGGGAAAGTAGATTTCGAACTTTGAAAAGCTTTCAGCACCATTAAAAGCCTGAGCTAACATGTCAAAGGCAAAATGAAGCAGAAAAGTGTTCCAATACAGAGCAAAAGAGATTAAGGCAAGCTAATGAAGATCTTAAGCCTTTAATCAGAGGTTTAGAAGGCAAAGCAGCAGTTTGAAGACCCCGAGGATCGATCCAAAGATCCTGAGCACAGCAATAGGTACCATCGAGGGTTATTCATTAGCAGAATGATTTTATCCATCAATTACAGGGCACTCATACAACTTTTATTATGCACAATTTCCCTGAAAGAATTTCCGCCCTAACTGCAGTTCAAAAACAGTCGAACATTTATGAAGCAGACTTCTCAGCAGTTGTTCACCATTTGTTTATTCCCCACAAGTACAACAAAGTATGGCCACCAGAATGAAGCAAAGTCATGTCTGGAGTAAAGGAAAATCTGAAGAAGATCATCCCTGCATATAGAGGTGACAGACATTAAATACTCAGTATTAAAACAGAATGGGCCTTGGCCCTATCTCTCTACTCTATGTTTAATGATACATTTAATTTTCACCTACCCCCTCAGTCGATCTCCTGTGTCTCTTCTGCTATAAAGCATAGAAGGAAACTATTGTAAGGTTGTTGATGAGATATCAGTGAAACGAAAACATCTTTCCTCTTGAGACAGGTTCCCTGTGTATATTGTAATATAGGCTGAGATACGATGCATTCAGATTGAATGTTCAAGCTATGGGCTATGATGTACCTGAATGGTGTTGTTTTTAATATGACAAGCGTGTTTCTTTGGATCCTGATCTAAAGAAGCTGGTGATGTTTTCCTTTCTCTGTATTTGTGATTGACTTGCTTTCATTTCATCAAGTTTCTTCAGGCTCGCATCAGAATTTTGGCATAAGATTTACCCCTGATAGGTACCTTATGTTGCTGCTCTCCCAGCCTTTATGTTTTCTGCTTAAATGTGTATCTGAATATTGATTTTAATTGATTTAACCAGTGTAGTGGATGTTATTTCCTACTCTCTGATGTATGAATTAATGAAGTCTATGTTTAGATGTTCTTGTTAGGATTTAGTTGGATGTGTTGAAAACACTAGGAAGTCCAGGACCCTATCTCTGCCTCACTAGGATCTGTCCATCTCATTAAACCTTTCCGAGATCCCTTGTATTACCTCTAATTCTGTCCAAGCAGGCCTGGAGTTAAATGACCTCTGGCCCGATCTATAGACAGAGTTGAATGGTTCTCCTTTACTCATTTTCAATCCCTAATGTCCCATCCCACCAATCATCCTTTAAGATCCAAATGCTCTAGATGACTAGCCCAACTGAAAGCTTGCACATTGAACACAAGTAAATCCTTTCTTGACTCCATAGCCCAATGGCCTTGATGCTCTCTGAGTTATCTGTCTCTGCCTAAGTTTCCTCTTTGCTCACCCTTGTTTCATATTGGACCCTTCATTCCTGATTCCCAACAACCAAACATAAACCACAAACAAACCATGTGCATATAACTAGCCTAAAAACATAACATCCAAGCTTCAAAGACAAAAACCTTTGACTACCATAGAGAGATCCCTCTCTGGACCTAGGAGGGCTAGATCCTAAGGTCCCAAAGTGGGTCTATGTTGTCTCATCTTTTGGTCTTGTCAGCCTAGCCAAAACATGGGAACCCCAACACCCCACAAAAATCCATACCTCAATAGTTGTTTCCAACTTCTTCCTAGAATCCTTGGTCACATGCACATAAACAGATGAGCCAAAAATATTAAAGTTTGAAACATCAGGTTTCTTACCAGTGAAAGCCTCTTCAAGTGTACTCATGCCTAGTACTCTATGAGGACAATGGTTTTGCACATAAACCGTAGCGTTGCATGCTTCTGCCCACAAATGCATTGGTCAAACTTGATCATGCAACATCGCTCGTGTTGCACCCATGATCATTCTTTTCTTCCTCTCCATGACCCCATTTTGCTGTGGGTGATGAGGTGCTATGAGTTCTCTTCCAATTCCTTCTTTGCCGCAGAAGTTCTTGAATTCGTTAGAGATGTATTCTCCACCATTATCGACCCTAAGAGGCTTCACTTACTTCCTCGACTCTTTCTCCACCAATACCCTAAACTCACATAACTTAAATAATGTTTGATATTTCTTCTGCATGAAGAAGATCCAACATTTACGATAAAATTAATCAACAAATATTACATAGTACTTATTTTTGGTTGTTGAAGCAACCAAGAATGGTTCACACACGTCTGTGTGAACTCTCTTAAGGATCCCTGAAGCTCGATTCTCCTTCTAATTGAGAAACTATTCCCATTAGAAGTCCAGTAGAAATTTGTTGCATGACTTTCAAAGCTCCATGATGAATATGGCCCAATCACTTGTGCCATAATTTTCCCCCATCCGAGCTCACCACTTTTTCCGCCTTGCACATCATTCCAGCACATCCATCTACCTCCATCTTGTAGAGATTGTTAACTCAAATCCCTATCCTCTTGGCTTGACCTATTTTTTTATGTCTCAGGAAAGCTTTCCCATCACTAAAAGCAACATCATAGCCTCTATCCTCCAACATTGCGACTGAGACCAATTTTTTCTTCAAACCTGGTACATGCATTGCATATTTTAAGTTAAATGGTTTACCTAACTCCCTCTGAAAGGTAATTGGACCAATCCTGGTAGAATTGTATTGTCCGTCGTTGCCCATCTCAATATGCATCAAGATATCTTTCTCCTCCAAGTCACTGAAAAGTTCCTTGTCTCCTGTCATGTGAAAGGAAGCGCCACTATCAAAATACCACATAGATCCCAATGCACTCGACACCATGAATGTGATCAATGAGAAGTCAAACTAAAATTTCAAGGCAATGGCCTCACCAGTTGCAGATGCAGCAACCTTATTTTTCTTCTTCTTTTGTGAACAATTAGTAGTAAAATGGTCATGCTCGTGGCAGTGAAAACACTTCACCTTGGACATGTCCTGCTTCTTGCCATTCTTGGACTCAAATTTTGAAGGGAATTTCTTCCCTTTCCCCTTCCATGCCTTGGAAGCCAAAGCACAATCTTGTTCATCCTCATTCTTAGATTAAGATACATCTCTAGTGTTCTGTCTAAACTCCTCCTACACCAAATCCGACCATAGCCATTCCTAATCTGACAAATTTTCCCTTTTGTTGATATAGTATTGATAATTGTGTAAACTCTTAGGAAGTTCTAGGAGAGCCAAGCTCACCAAATCATCATCAATGACTATTATTCTGACACTCCCTAGTTCATCCCAACATTGGACAAACTTCATGAGATATTTTGGAATGGTATCTCCCTCTCCATCTTGATCTTCCTCAGTTTATCTTTGAGCGCCATTTTCCTATGGTCATTGTTGCTTTGGAATAGATCCATCAAAGCCTTCCATATTGCATATGGTGTGGCTTTCCCATGGAGGTTTGAGACAATGTGGTCTCGTACTCCCTCCAACAAGATCCTCCTCACCTTTTCCACTTTCTTGTTCCATGCATAAAGGTTGGCAACATCTGCAGCATCTCGCTTAGGAACATATTTGTCAATGAATTCCTTCAAGCTATTGTCTTCGAGTATTGCCTCCATCTTGTCCTTCCAAGAAATATAGTTTGATATTCCCTCGAGTGCATACTCTAACCTCAAGCCATTGAAAGCCATTTCGATATTGAATCAAATATAGCACTAAGAATGTCTTTCTGCAAATTCGAATTCTATCAAGTCACAAACTCAGCTCCTACTTCACTTCTCCAATTTCATGTGCTCTGATACCATGTACAAAATTTATAACACAACTCTGATACCATGTAGAAATTATACAGCAAGCATGTATATCTTGGATTCACCCAATATAAAAATGTGCTAAAGTTTACTACTGAATCACTTCTACAAATATTTTGCAAAATTAAAAACACAATTGCTAATCACATGAACATGAAGAAAGATCAATCATAGGCAAGACAAATAATTTTCCAGGGAAATCTTACAGCTAAAAACCCCACTATATTATATTCTATATTAAGCATGGATCATGAAATAATTACATACAAAAATCATCTCACAAGAGCCCTCAGTACATCAGCCAATTGTCTCACACTGTCATTTTCAAAACTAACCAACACATAGCCAATTATCAGCCTCCAGACAGCTTGTCTTTCTTGCGCAATCCCTGATGGTAAATATCCCTGAAAGATAGGAATTTGTTCCTACCTTTATTGCACAAGTATCATGGGCACTTCGATGGGTGTTTTCCTACCTGTGTGCAAACAGATAATCCTACAATTGATAGTCAACACCCCTTTCACCTAGAACTCAACTGGGCCTCCACTAGATAGGACATGCATGCAGCTAATAATAGTAAATCCTCAGTTGAATTTGAGATCACTAATTGTGAATTAATTAATATTTAATTCACTTGATATCTCACTAGTGTATCTTCAGCTAAAACTAGCACAACTGCGTTTAACTCACTTAACTGTGTTAAAATGTTTACAAATTGCAACAACCCATGCACCACTACACGTCAAACTTTGTTACAACTAGAATTACTCTGCATGTCCCACCAACCAACCTTTAACTCGAAATAGACTAGCTAAATGAATTTATCACTTTCAATTAACTCATTTAAGTCCACACTAAGAATATATTACAGTTTAATGTCCATCTAAATTAAGGGATCATAGAAATAGACATGCACCCAAAAATAGCATTATGGGCCCCACCATAGTCTGGGTGCTTAATGCAACCAGGTGCTTAATGAACTAGGTGTGGGTGTTGAATCTTCTTGTTTAATCTCAACACATTCCTCTTAGTGTCACTTACTAGTTCTCACCACCTTGCATTGAGCATAGGATTGTTCCTATCCCGAGAACTAGTGCATTTGTTTACTGAATATCGCTCTATCCATTGTAATATAGGAATTATTTTATTTTTTTTCAGGGTTTGAAATATGAAAAAGAAAAAAATTTAATTATTATAAAAAAGAGTGGGAATAAGAAATTACTTCAATATTTGATGGCAGCTAAAGAGTCAGTTGTGTTGCCCTTGAAAAAATCACAAAAAAAAGCTAAGTCTTTTCTCCATTTTGGATGGATTTAGTTTTGACTTAGGAGAAGTTGTAAACTTGTTATCGAGTCATTAATCCCCTGTTTGGTTATCTCTTCCAATCAAATGGAGGGTTTTTTATGCCTTTTGCATGACAAAATTATATAAAGTTATCATATGTTGCCATGGTCAAAATGAGTCATGCTTTTGTTCAAGGAAAGTTAACCTGAGTCAGCCTTTCTGCATTGTTTCTTGACCCATGTTTCAGTCGGTAATCCTGGTCTGCCAGATTCTTGTTTTATCACATAAGATATTTGGTCCTTTTGTCTTGCTAGTTTGAGAAGTTCTCCATTGACTTCTTGTCGGCGGGTTTGTCTCTTATTGACTTCAAAAAATTTCCCTTAGAGTAAACCTAGAGCGTCACCCTAGCCTTATTTACATCATTTATAGGCAACCTTGTGCCTAGCATTTGATCAACATCGTGGATCTTTGACTGAGTGGTTTCCCTTGTGTTCGACATAAAATTACATTATCACACTTGGGATTCATGCAGTGCCTTGGTTTCCATTTGACCCTATTGGTGGATTCCTCGCCTCTTTGTCAACATTCATTATTGCTTGGTTCAGAGGGTTTTTTTTCATGTGCTAGCTACATTTTGTGCATGCCAGAAACGTACTTCGGGTTGGTTACTTCACTTTACTTTGTCTGATTCCTTCCAAATTTTGGCCTACGGGGTACAGTCACGCTGGATTGATTTGATATGCCTTAATTCCTTATTTCCAATAGATCTTTTCCCATTGACTCTACTCATTTCCCTGGGAATAAGGTCTAGAGTCCTTTTATCAGTACCTTAGGGTTTGTAGTCATCAGTGGCAGACTCCTTTGCTATTGATAGTGAGAACACATTAATGCCTTCGGATTAGTAGATTCTCTCAAGTGTTCAACTTCAACTCATTTATTCACACTTGTTAGATTGTACTGGGGCACCTTGACTCTCATCATCATTATTGGTGATTTGTATCACGTTTGTTAACGGTATGCATTAATGACTGGTAATCAAATGATTTCTCACATGGTCGACCTCAACTCATTTATTTTCATTGTGTAGAATTGTGCCATGGTGATCGATGAAGACCTCAGGTTTGCATCAGCATGTTTTGGTTCACTTTTACAGCTCCTTCTGTTTCTGCCAGTGACACCATCCACCCTTATATGTTGCAGTTCATTACAACAACACATTATATTTCAGCACCCGAGTTGCATGCAGTACCATTTGTTCCACAACTTATGATTTGGAACTTGGAGATTCGGTTGTGACTTCAATGATCAAATATCTTTGCAACATCATTGATCATTCTTTTATATGTGATACTTGGACATGATTTTGATATGTACTTCTGGGCAGTGATCAAATGATTCACTATGTACTTTACAGTTTAGTTATACTTGTATACATATTGGATCCGCTCTATACTTGATACGCAGGCATGCTTTTCTTCCACTAAGCATGGGTATGCCCACCTCAGACATGAGTTTTTTTTCTAATTTCTGTCACTGGTTCTTGGCAGGTTGAAATCTCGGGAAGTCCTCTCTAGTCCTTACAAGATTCTTTCTTATGCACATAATACATTTTGGTCATCATGTACCCCTTTTGACCTCATATATTAGGGGGCATATGTTATAGAATCATTTATCACCTTTCTATACTTGATGACTTATGCATTAGCCTTGGGCAGCCTTTCATTCAGACTTGATCACACTTCTTAAAAAACAGTCTTTTGAAATCCATACGTGACTCTGCCCAGATTTTTCGGCATGCAAATGCGGGTCCACTCATATCTAACCCGCGTATGCTATTTAAAATATCAAAAAATATAAAAAATACCTACTAATTAGGTGGGGTTTATGGGTTTTTACTGTAACTGAACTACCCCAGACCATGGCCTAATTGTTCCCCAATTGAAAAAATTGATTTGAGGAAGTATAAATACACCTCAAGGGAATGGCCTAAGGGAGGGGAGAGAGAATGCTATTGATATTATAGCTCATTATAGCCCTAATCAAGTTTGATATTTCCCTGTGCCTCCTGCACTTCCCAGGTTTAGGAAATCCTTGTTTCCTTGTGATGTTAACCCCCACTTTATGTGACATCCTTTGTGAACCCTTTATGGAAGAAGCTTTGTAAGGCTAGGTTTGGATGGAGCTGGAGGAAGGTTTCGCTTGGATCCATAGCAGATCTCAGGTGATTTCTCCACTTTCTCTTTACATATTATCAATCAAATAATCTCTATCCCGTTCTTGATGTCTTTGTGTTATATGTCTCCTATACATGTTGAATGATTTTGTAATGGTTTATTTCATGTTATTTATGAGATTATATATGCTAACATGTTGACATCTAGGCCATATATGATGTGCAACTAGCTTGTGTGCTTTTTCTTGACCGATCTGCAGGTTCTGAAGCAGGAGGAGTAGCAAAGGGTTTGCACCCTGCGGGATTGACCCCAGACGTAGGAAAAATGGGTAAGGTCATTTATCCTCAATTTTCTAGTTCAATATTTAAAAATAATAATTAGAGTGCTTCTTGTGATGATATTCCTTCCTCTCCATCAATTCCTTCAACCCAGACCTCAGGGTATCTTTGCCCATAACATGAATTCATGCCTCATCAGCATGTGCACATTCATCGAGGGGTTTCCAACTATTAGGAGTGTTCCTCTCGGGGACATACACATGTGCATCATATACTTCAAGAGTATATTGACCACTTTCAAAACCTCATCTTGGGACCCATCGAGGAGGAACTTTCTCATTGGGAAAGTGAAGGGACCTCCCATCGATAACAAATTTTAGACACAGAAGTCTTGGTGGACTTGGATGAGTAGGTATTTAATGTTGGGCACACCTTTGGTAGGTTCAATCAATATATGCACACCATTTATTTTTGTTGGAATCTAATGTTTCTCCTAGGAAGAATATCGTTGGACCACACTGAGCACAGGGTTGAAATTGTACACTCCCTGGAGCACCTCCATATACACTTAAAAAGAAATTGATTAGTGTATGATATGAATTGGACACTATTTTTTCATTCCTGCACAAGTTGGTAACACCCTCGATAACACAGAAGAACCAATTTAAGTGGTTGTTAAAGGTTCTGACTCCTAGACTTGTTTTCTATGTTCATGTACATTTTGTTTTTGAATCAAATAGTTCTATCTCTAGGTGAGTCTGGCCATTTTTTGTGTATACACTTTCTGCTACTGTTTTCAAGCATGATCTCACTAGCCTCTCAAAGAAGAATGCACTTTTGGCTATGGTCTAATCTCCCTAGTGAAACAATACCCTAACAATGCCAACTTATTCATGTAAATATTAGTTTGGATGGAAATGCAATATTTACCCCACAAAAAAAAATTATGGTTTTAAAAATTTTATTTCTAATAATTAAATCCTTTTAAGTGATGTTTACAAAAAATTCTATAATTTAGGCCACATAAAAAAAGTGTCACTGGTAATACCTCCTTTTAATTCAACAATTTGTTTTAGGATTTTGTTTATAATGATACTCGTTGTTAAATTTATGGTCTCAAAATTATTACATTTTTAAATTTAAAAAGGAAGAAGAAGAAGAAGCAATGATTGTTCCAATTAACATTATTCTAAAATTTAAGCATCAATTTTAATATTTTGGTTGTGATGGTATTGATTTTTATGGCCAAAACTATTATCAATGAAAATTTGTATACCTAATTGCACTAGCTAAGAACACCCAACATTAGAGAAAAACATAGGCAAGTGTATTGGTGAAGAATGGAAAGCGTCATGAATCAAGAAAACTAAAATTTCATAAGGCTACCATTTAAAAATAAAACTATGCGGATTTGCTTCAATGCTTTTGCACGAATCACCGTGGGTATTTCTTCAATAGTCACATGGATTTGAGAAAGTGAAAACTAACCAAGCCCTGGACAAATTACATTAAATTATCATCCCTGTACTAACAATAAAATTCTATCTAGATAAATCTTGAGCCATTACACTCATGAATTAGAATTAAGGAGCCTTGAAAGGATTCGTCTTGTCTCCCACTAGATCAAATATTACAAATGAGATTTAGGATGTAATTCTCACTCCCACCCCCTTAGGATTTCCCAGGTGGATGGGAGGTGTTACTTTTAATTTACCCAACCTCCATAGTCTCATTATGGAAATTGGCTTACAAAATTTCTCCTTCACCAAAGTTAGTGGAATTCAATTTTGATAATACCATCATTTCCAACTCTTCGAGAGATTTTCAGTGATATAAATTTTATCTTGATTCGATGTCTAGATAAAATTTTATGTCCATTTAAAGTTTGGTCATATAATCATTTCCACTTCAACATGAAGAAATTCCATAAGGTATCCATGTGGCCTATATAGCATTTCCACATCACACATGGTCTAATGTGGCTCCACCATGTCACCATGTTGTTACACCATCATGCCATCACAAGAGGTGATCACCATTTCAAACCAATTCTAAAACTATTTATGCCACCCTAGATATCTAGCCTTGGCCACTTATCTAGGCCCCACATAGGATATTATTCCTTAGACACTCATCCAAGCCTCTTGATATTTTCCCAAATTGGGCCCCACCCCAAATAGAATTCAACTTGACCCCTTTGTGGATGTATCCAGCTTCATCTGTATCCAGCTTCTCCAAGAACTTCATCACAATGATTATCTTGCATATCCCGATTCTCAGATATGTCCAAATCACTTGAATCATATTCGGCCTGAATACTCCTAGACAAAAACAAAATTCCTTCCTTTTCTTGGAAACTTAGCTTTTCTTAAAACATCCACATCCTCAGTAATACATTTTCATATCAAGCACAATCAATCTAAGTTCTAACCAAATCAGGATACATTCATATAGATACGAATCCACCTATTAACAGGTATTACAACTAGCCAATTCATGGTTGACAACACTCTGTGATTTCAAGTACAACAAAACTAGATCATTATATAGAATGGATCTGAACACATTACCATTAGATGCCTTGGTTTATCATGCATTAATTCCCTATTCCATTTTACCAGGATCATTAATCATAGTCTTTAAACAAAAGATATCCATGATATTCATAATATATCAAATAAGGGAAATCACACGTAGTAGTATCTTATCTGAGCACATCAAGAATTCATACAAGTCCATGTAAATATCTCTATAACTCAGGAACATACCAAAAACCATAGGGATCTATAAGTCCCTCACAACCATGAGAAAATTCACATAACATTCTCATCATAAACAAATAAGAAAGACACATTCCTTTAGAATAAATGTTGATATCTAATTATTGTTATAACAAATAACAATATAATTCACCATTCATAGTGTAACATATCTATATACAGGTAAATATATACTTATATAATAATCTTAATGAATGGAAACTAGGGGAGGGACTTCAACACTCCACCCAAACATAGGTAAGTTACACTTCAATATTTCTTGTAGTTGACCACTTTGGAAATGGAGTAAGAGTTCGAGTTAATTACTCATGGTAACTTCACACCTATTCCAAACAACCAGTTCACATAGGAAAATAGTGCTCAACCCATATCCACCTTCTGAATATAGGGTCATACCCCATAGTATCTCCACCTACTAAAACATGAATCTAGAGTACAATCTATTTCCATATGCCAACCCTGCATGTATCCAAACTTACATAGTTGCAACTCTACTATTAAGGGAGCCAAAGCACATAATGGTTCCACCCACTAAACTAGCGAGTATCTAGACTACAATATGTTTATGCTACTCCTCTTTATTCTTCTCTTTTCTTCCACACAACTCCATGTCTGCTATGTAGGTATCCAAAGCAAAAATTGGTTCCACCAACTAAACTAGCAGGTATTTAGAATACATTGCATCTCCACCTTCTTTTCTCTTAGCTTTTCTTCAAGCCACACACCCCTCTGTGCTTCTACTCATATGCCAATGCTTCACCTTGTTGTTCCTTTCTGATGATTTCTCTTGAAATCACCTCAAGCCTATCCCAACATGATCCACATACTCAACACACTCCTCATGCCTATATGCTCTTGTCTATATGGATCTATGCCATCTGAGAGCCCATCTCCTCTCCTTTTTATGCTACTTCACATACCCTTTTAGGTCATAGAGATACAACAATTTCAATATCGAGCTCCAAAAATGCAATAAAAAGGTTTTCATTTTTTAAATTTTGCATAACTTTTGTTTGAAAAATCATTTTGAAGTGATTCAAAGGGAATATTGAAGCATAGATATCAATATTTGGTTCTAAAATTCCTCCAAAACAAAACAATTATACATCCATTAAGCCCTCAGAAAGCTCTATGAAGATGCATGAAGAATAATTCAAGCATGATATATCAAAATTACGGGACCAAGTCAAACAAATTTCTCTCTCACAAAGAGAAACCAAAGATAGTGGATGGTATAGAAGAAAAAATGAAAGGCAACATGGAATATTTGAAAATTGGTTTAAAAGTAGACATGGTAGGTTTAAAGGAATGTTTTATAAAGTTTGTACAAGATATGCTTCCTAATGGCAAAAAGGTATTATATGAAACTCATGATGAGAACAAAGGAAATTTTAATCATGATTTCATAGACTCTAACATTGGATTGAAGACCCACCATATTCCAAATATTGATATGAGGAAGTTTGATGGTAATGATCTGATAACATGGATATTACACATGGAGCAATATTTTGATCTCCATAATGTGCAACACACACAAACGTTATGCATTTCAACTTTATATTTAGAGCCCAATAATTTTGTATGGTATCAATGGATTTGTACTCATAAACCACTTCTCACTTTCTCCATTTTTACATAGGAAACGATGGCACATTATGAGGATACAGAGAGAAACACATTCTTTAGCCAATTTATAAATCTCAAACAAAAGGGTTCAATGGTGGAGCACATTGAGGACTTCCAAAAATTGAATATAAGGGTAAATGATATTTTAGAGGAGCATAGTATTGATGTATTCATAGGTACTTTAAAGGATAACATCCAACATGAGGTTATCCTTTGGTAACCTGATTCATTGGAGAAGAAATCAAGGTTGGAAATAAAAATTTAAAGAAAAATTATGGAAGCATTGAAGCCTACTACTCACAATTATAAATATGGAATTTTTGCTACTTTTACCCTTCTGAAACCTACAAGGTTGACACCACATTAGTTGGAAGAAAAAAGAGTGAAAGGGATTTATTATAGTTGTGATAGAAAATACACTAAAGTTCATAAGTGTGTTGAGAAGAAATTGTTTTACATAAATTGTGAAGAGGATAAATAAAAGGAACAAGAAACTTCAAAAGAAGAGGATATGCACTAGGCACCAACCCTAGAAAAATAAGAAATGAATCTGAACATATCTTGTAATGCATTGGGAGAAATTAACACTACTCAAACTCTCAATATAGAAGTACATGTCAAGAAGAAAAAGGTAATGGTGCTGATTAATTCGGGTAGTAACCATAATTTTATTCATTGTAAGATAGCTAAGGAATTGACTTTATTCCTATATTAAGCACCAGAGTGTCAAGTGATGGTTGAAATGGAGGAACTATATATTACTCTAGAAAGTACTATAATATCAATCTAACCATAGGGAAATATGTATTGAATAGCACAATGATTTATATTCCAATGGGTGGTTCTGACGTTGTATTAGGAGTCCAATGGCTACAATCTTTGGTTACAATAGCTTTTAATTTTTAAGAACTTTTCCTAAAAAAAATGGGAAAGAATTAAAGTTGAATTAAGGGGCACCATAGGGAAGCTAGGAAAGATAATCAACTCTAATAGCATGAAAAAGCTTCTAACTAAATAACAACAAGGTTTAATTGCACAATTATGCTCACTAGAGGTTCAAACATCGAAATCATCTATTTCTCCAGATCTCCAAAAAGTCTTGGAAAATCATTCCAAGTTATTTGAGAATCCCAAAGGCCTCCCACCCATTCGTGATCATAATCATGCTATTCATTTTATTTCAAGAATTTTTAATCCAAAATTCATGCCTTACAAATATCCATATGCCTACGAGAGTGAAAATGAACGTATGGTTGCAAAAATGCTAGAGGCCAGTATCATTCAACCTAGTCAAAGTTATTTCTTTGCTCCAATAGTATTGATGCACAAGAAGGATGGATCATGGAGCATGCGGTCAGATTATATGGAGCTCAACAATCTCACTATTAAAGATAAATTTCCTATTCATGTCATTGATGAATTACATGGAGCAATTTACTTCACCAAGTTGGATATTTGTTCAAGATATCATCAAATTAGAATGAAGACTGAAGACATTATGAAAACAACATTTAGAACTCATGAGGGTCATTATGAATTTTTTGTCATGCATTTCGGCCTTACCATTGCACCTTATACATTTCAAGGTTTTATGAATTCCATTACCAAAACCTTCCTTAGAGAATGTGTGCTAGTGTTTGGTTGAGGGGTCCTCACACAGGTTCATAGTTTATCGCACAACCAAAAAACCCTCCAACTACTGGCCCTTTCGGCAGTGACCTGCTCGCGCATATAAAAGTCTCACTTGAAGTAGTATGGGGTGTGAAGGAACTAGGTTTCTGCACCCTAAGTAAGAAAATTATGTGGTGGCCCTAACAAGTTGATTGCAGAACTTATACGGATCAGAAATAGATGCACACAAATAGAGAGAAATACTCAGATAATGCATAAACATATATATCACAGATCACTATGTCACAAATGTACAAGAACATAAACAAATATATTTAATGCACAATAAATTAATCATATTTACCCAAATATTCAACCATCAATATATATTCATGCATAAATAACAGATCTAATTGCACAAATACAATTAAGCATAACATAAGTAAGTGAACTCAAAGAAGAAACACTAAACCAATAACACAATGTTTTGCAAAAACCAGTATTTGTATTAGATTCCAACAATTCCATAAAAAAAAACTTTTCCCTTATGATTACACTTTCACACACATAGCCAGCGAAATCCACACATAACCAGCATAAGCCTTTCTACCCAAAAACCCAAACTTACAAAAGTTTATCATAGACGCATAAACACTTAGATTCAAAACATTACACGACTGAATTATTACATATTCTCGATCTATCTATTTATATCCATCTTAGCAGGCAGATACTATGGTCTCAAACCATGGTTTAAGGCCCACAATTTACCCTTGAAACTCTTTTACATAAAAGAGGGACTTTGACCTGCTCCAAATCCCCTTGACCTTTCCGTGCAGCATGCATATAAAAAAATATAAAAAAATATACTAAAAAATGTACCCCAGGAGACCTCGCTCCAAAAAGCCCCCAACACAAACCTGTGACTCATCCCGAGTCACTGTGGGGTCTTCTCCTTCATCTTTTCTTGGAGCATAGTGATAGAATATTTTAGTGGCGACACCATCTCAAGACTCTGCACAGCATCTCCCTGCGCTTCGATGACTAATTTCTCTGTAGTGGGCTCTTTAGTGGCTAATTCAATGCTTCTCTATGTTTTTTGAATGGCGTTAAGTGTGATATCCAATGTGTGTAACATTTGTAGAGCCTCCTTGGCCCACAACTGTATTCTTTCCTCAAGAAATTGTTATTTACGACATAGGTCCTATATTTTATTCTGAATTACCCAGCTCTCCTGTAGGCAGGTGAGGTGTTGTTAAGGACGAGGGTAGGTGCCACCATCCTAATATCATCAAACCATTTCTCCTTAATGAGCAACTCATTGCGCAAATTCTGTACCACAGGGTCATGCTAAACTGAAGTCCAGACACCCATGGCCTCATCCAAAAGCTAATCGCATTGTGTGACTGTGTCAGTGATGATAGCAGTGGCCTACTTTACTTCAACAGATCTCTTTGCTCTGACTTAGCGTAGACCATTTGGAATTCTACACGCGATGCCTTCAATGCAATAGCCAATCCTTCTAACTTATCTTCTGGGGCAGCTATGGCAAGGATTGTTGGCACGTCATTGCAGACTTGGTTGATTTCTCTTCGAGCACAGTGCACTGAACCTCAAATGCACGACATGCTTCCTTTGCAGTCTATTGTTTCTGATATGCTTCAGCAGCTTGTTTTTGAGATTATACTACAATTGTGTGAGCATGGGCTTCACAAAACTGAAGCTCATCCATAACAATATTGTGTATTAGATGTAATTTTCCTTCAAGAAAAATAGATAAGTTAATATTAATATCTCCACAACCTCTTATTTTTGCATGCCAGATGGTTAATTTGACATGATGGCTGGCTCAGGAATTTTAATCAAATGATTCTCTCTAGTTGGAGGCATGACTATATTGAGTAGCTGCACGCTTATTGCATGCATGCTCATTTGTGCAATGCTCACCTGAATCATTCTTGCTTGAACTTTTAGCTCCTGGATTCCAAAATGCACCCCCTCAAGCGTAGTCTTGGAATGCATTTCCATTTCTATCCATCTGTCCTTTGTGACTGTTGTGACTGTGTTTGATATTTCATTGAGTTCATCTTTGGTGAATGTTAGCACTTCTTTTCCTGTGGCCTTAGAGCCCATTTGTTTCATCCTAGATCCTCCTGTGGCCTAAGAAAAGTGCTTTGTTCCTTTGGAAGTCTGTGCTTCCACCTAATCCTCTATTTATTTTGGCATGACACCATTCTTATCAAGTGAAGTGTCAGTTTCCAAATAAATCATCTCGCCAGTTGTAGTTGGCATGGCCTCTTTTTCTGTTGTCTTATCGGGAGTCTATGTACCAATGTGAGGCTTCGTAGGCATATTTGGAATGGAAGTTGATGCAAAAGGATCTATCCAGCCTGGCGGCCACTCCACAATGATGCGCAATAAATCATCCTTAGTGACAAGATATGGCAATTCATACGAGATGCCGTCGACTACACCCTTCACGCACATGTGTATGTTTCAGCAATAATCTTGTACTGCTTGTAGAAGGTCACAGACAACCTCGAATTTGATTGTACAACTTGGAAGAGCGAGGCATCGAATAACACCCAAAATATTTTTTTCTCCATAATGCATGTGGGATGGAGAAATTCCAGAATGTAGCGTACCGCGTAGCTTCGTACATCTACCACTCGATCTCAGGAAATTTTGTTTCCTTTGGGTTCTTCCAACCAATGATGGCTATCAGTAGCAGGAGCCAAGCATAGTAGAAGTGCTTTCCTTCCTCTTGTTCTTTGCGCATATTCTCCAAAAACTCCTTTCATAAATATTGAGGCCAGTTATAGATTACTCCTTTTTCAAACTGTCATGCGAGAGAAATTACTTGCGTAGGAACCTCCTTTGGTTTGCATTTGTGCATCATATTACAAACCAAGATGAGGGTCCCAAACTGAATAGTTGGATCATTTATCTCACTTACTACGAACCCTCAGCTATGGCGTGTCACTTAGTATTTCACGTTGATTTTGTCGGCCACACTCTTTTCTTGCGCTTTTCGTCCAAAATCCTCCATAGGATATGCACCTTGGTTAGAAAGGCTGGTGATTTGATGGATCAACGCAACATCTATAGGTATGCACTCTCCCATCTGGAGTGCTTCATCATCCACAGGCGTAAGAAATTGGTGCACACAGATATCATTTATCAAGTTGTGCCCGAAGTGTGGCACTTGTAACAAATTTAGAATCACTGCCTTGTGTAGGCCCAACACCCACCGCTGCGGCTCAAGGCAAACAAGGCCCCTCTCATATGGCACATGATCTAGATATAGCTCTGGTGCAAGTTCTGGAAACTTCTCCACATCTGCGATGTCCCCGTCTTCCATCTTCAGCTATGACACTTTTTCAAACATATCACCTTCGATCGAGACGTTTTCAGGAATCAAGGGCATATTGAAGCTCAACCACACTTTGTCCAGATTCTTTGGAACCCTAATAGATGCCTTGCGTGATGCAACATAGGTCAGAAAATGTGAGAATGGGGACACTTCGACCACATCCTTTTCCTCCTCCATAATAGTCTTATAGAGCTCTGCCATGGGTCTCTTTTGGTGATCGTCTACAGTGGAGCACGGATTTGGTGTCTTCTCCCTGGGGGATTTGTGATTTCCCAATGTTTGTCCCTTCTTAGGCTTCATAGGCATATGTGTCTCAGTAACTAGCGCAGAAGGAACCTCCAGCACAACAGGATCCTCTCCTGGGTGCTTGGCTATCATGCTGGGCGGAATTATGTAACCCAAACCCCTACGACGCAACTCCTACTCGAATCCAGATCCAAACTAGACATAGACATTGAATAAGCTATAGAAATCAAAGAGCTCAGGGTAGAAAATTTAAATAGAAATAAAAGGGAACTATTGTGACCCCATAGGTCATATTTATAGTTTTTGCAGGTCTTCAACGATCCCTTACACATTAATGTGTCTCCTTAAATGATAAAATGGTGCAAAATCTGGAAAATTACCCTCAGTAAATGCAACGTAGACTCTCCCATAAACGGTAATAAATCTCTCCTTTCCAGATTTATTATTCAAATGACTAGATTTTGGAGCCTCTACGACCCAGTAAACCTCCTTGTGCAACTACCACATGCACGCCACAACTTTCTGCACATCCACCATCCCTTCTACGCAGATCCAATACATCATCCATATAGTCATTTGGTGCGCACCGGGGGCTTCAATCAGCTTCCATTGACATGCTCGAGAAGATAGTCTCTGCTCAATGTGGCCAGGCACCCTGCATCTCCATCAATGATCTCCTTAACAATATGTAGACGTATCTAATGCATCTTCAACTTTCTTAGGTGGCATGAAAACTTGTTGTCATATAGTAAGACCAAATGATATTCCTTAAACACCTTTTAACTGATGTTCCTATCATGCCATGCCTTTTCACGCACCTTCTGAAATTGTTGATGATAATTGAAAATAAAGCGATCTTCTTCATGTGTGACTAACTGCGACAATCGTTCCTCCATAACATCTTCTTCTGCCATATTTGTGAATGTTTCAATGTGTCGACTGGGAACAATGTATTCCATTGGTAACATAAATTATTGCCCATATACCATCCTTAACGGTGTCTTACCAGTAAAATGTTTACATGTGGTCCTGATATTCTCAGAGAATGACATGTATGTGTTCATCCCAATCATTCTAGTTAGCATTGCAAACCTTGGTAAGCGCAGTATCCAATATCTTGTTCAAGGCTTTCACTGCACCATTCGCCTGTAGGTGTTAGGGATTGGTCTTTCGATGATGCATCCAGAATTAATTTTTCAATGGTTCAATGGTTTCCTTCACAAAATGCATACCCTGGTCACTTATTAGAATCTTAGGACATCCAAAGAGAGTTACAATATTCTCGAAGAAGAACTACACACTTGTATCTGAAGTACAATCCTTCACAGGCTTAGCTTCAGCCCATCTGGTTACATAATCAGTTGTAATGATTATGTAATGCGGAACACTCTTCTTTCCTGGAGGGTTAATAGGTATGAAAAAGTATATGGCCCATTTATCAAATGCTTGCAGTTCCATCTGTGGATGCAGGGGAATCTCATCTCTGTGCGATGGATTTCCAGTCCTCTGGCATATATGACATGCATGGAAATGCACATAAGCATCATTATGCAATGTGGTCCACCATAACCCAGGTCGAAAAATCTTCTGCGCAGTTGCCTTCCCTGCATAGTGACCACCTAAAACCCCTCCATGATCTTCATCTAAGATTGGACGCCTTTCATAGTCCAAAACATATCTTCGTAGAACTTCATCTGCACCCATCTTGTACAAATGGCTAGCGATAATAGTGAATTCTGCTGGGCGTGCAATGAGCTCTTTCTTCTGCTGCACTGTATATTCTTCAGGCACGTGTCCCATAGTCAGTAACTGAACAATATCAGGGAAATTCTCATCAAATACCTTGATCACAAACAACTGCGGATCTAGTAAGCCATCCTCTAAGTTTGCAGGTTCTGCACCAGTCTCAATGCACGATATATGGTCTAGCTTAGCATTGAGTCTTCGTGGTTTCACAATGATCTCAAATACATATTCCTGGAATAACAAAAACCACCTACAGATACTCCCCCTGAATCGTAGTCTTATTGAATAGGTACTTCAAAGTAGAATGATCAATAAACATCTTGAAATATCCTCCTAACAGGTAGTGGCAGAATTTCTGCAGTGCATACACCATCGTTAATCCTTCTCTTTCTGTGGTTTAATAATTCCATTATGTGCTTGAGAGTTTTCAACTGTCATTGGAAATAGGGCGATCAATCTCTCCATCTCTCGGCTATGCTAAAATAGCTCCAAGCACAATATAGGAGGCTTCAACATGCACATTAAACACGTTAGACCAATTTGGGAAGACTAGTATGGGCGCAATGACCATATTTTCCTTCAACAATTCGAAACTCTTCTAACATTCTTCATCCCATCAGAATTTCACATCCTTCTTGAGCAAATTTTCCATGGGTGCAGTTATTAGCACATAACCCTCAATCAAATTTCGATAATAGCCAGTGTATCGCAATATGGAGTGCAATTGTTTGACATTCTCAGGTATCTCCATATTCATTATTACTGTGATCTTCACAAGATCTACCATCAACCCTTGCTGGTAGACAATGTGTCCCAACAACATCCTGAATGGAACACATAATATACATTTCTTCAAGTTTAGTGAGATCTGATACTTTAAGCAGGTATCCAACATTAAGCGCAGATTGGAGACATGTTTTTTCAACAACCCAAAAACATTCCAATTGTCAAATTATACTTCCAGGAACTTATGGATAAACACCTTGAAAGAAGCTACTACTACGTGCGAGAAGATGGCAGGCGCATTCTTCAAGCCAAAGGGCATGCCTGTATACTGGAAACATCCCCATTCATTTGCAAAGGTAGTCTTACTGTGATATTCTGGCATAATCCTGACCTGATGATGCCCTGAAAACCCATATATGAATGAGTAAGCTTCCTTTCCTCCAAAATTGTCTAGGATTTCATTTGAAAATGGAGTTGGGAATGGACCATACAAACACACATCATTCAATTTGTGTAGGTATACATAGATCCTAATTTATCCTTTTGTCTTATAATACTATGGGACTCACCCAATCAAATTCTTCTACTGGATCTATGATGCCTACAAAAAACATATTATCCAACTCTTCCTTTACCTTATGCTTATATTTTGGATTCAATATGTATGGGCACTGCTTCACCAGGCGCTCATCAGGTTTCAAAGTGATATTCATAACTCCAAGTCCTCCAATTATTCCTTTCAACTCTAAGAACTTTGTAGGGAACAAATCCTAGTATTACGTAATATTCCACTTTTAGCATACAGCTAAATGGAATATTAATTTTTGCTATTTGCACTTAGGAGATGAATAAATGGGTGAGGCCCATAAATTTTAGATATAGGAATAAAATCCCTCTTAGTATGAAATGGGATCATCATTGGAACTGAATTTCACACCCTCATGTGTGAAAAGGGACATTTTCATGAGGATAAGGTCAAGTTTGACCAAGTCAAATAGCGCAGTGATAGGAGGTGGAGATCATCTTGTGGGATAGCGCAGTAAAAGAGGAGGGAAGATTCCTTGATGAAGAAAACCCTAATGAGTGGGACCCATGGAGAGGGAGCTTACATTTTTTTTAAATGAGGGCAAGGCAGCCATTGTTACTCATGTTTATGATTATTGATTTTAATGTATGTTTAGACTTGGAGCATCTTCTTGCTATTTAGTAGAGTTGCAGTGCTGTTTAGCACAAGGAATTCCTATTTAGGATTCCTTCTCCTTCTTGAGAGGCCTCTTGAGGGATTTCACTTCATTTCTCCATATCCAGGCTCAAGGCCAAACCACCTCCTTCAGCTACAGCGTTATTTATGCTCAAGTATAACATTTTGTTGCAGAGTGTTGCAGTGGAGGTTCCTCAACACCATTACTTGGCTTGTTTTTCAAAGGAGGAAGCCTTCTTTCCTTTGGGAGATTAGTAAGGAAGGATTAAGAGCATATTTTAGATCTTGGAAATTGACCGTCACATTCTATTCCACCTATAGCACAGTATCCCTCAATGACTGCGTTATTTTCAGTGTGCATCTGCAGTGAGGGTTTGAAGTATTGTTTGGAGGGTTATATCTTCAGTGTTAGGATCAGCCTTTCACTTGAAAGATCCATTGGAAGAGGTCTATTCAGCATTATGCATCATCTACAACCATCTCCATCCAGTTCATGAGTTGCAGCTACTATTCAGTCTTTGGACTGCAACTCCGAAATTTTTCCATTTTTGTATATTTCAGCCAATCCTTCTAGGATTGGTGTATTATTTCTTTAAGGGGTTTAGAGATTTTATCCCCCACTTATTTGAGCCATACATTGCCATATCTTTTCATTGATATTATTTCTGTAGCCGTGCCTCCTATAAACAACGCCTTCATAGCCTAGGGAATTTTCAGTGTAGCAGTGTATTTCACATTTCATGTACATGATCTATTGAGGCTTGTATTGCCTATCTTGAGTGACTCTTTCCTCAAGATCTTGTATATATTTTTGTTGCTATGATCTAGTATGATGGCTACTGATATCTTCTAACATTTTATGCATTAATATAATGCTACTACTCCACATGTGTTCTTACATTGCTGCATCTCCAACTTTGGAATACCTTAAGGTATTCTTATTGTTGTAGAAAATCCCTATTTTGGGATATTACAGTGGTATCAAAGCATTAATCTTGGCTCAGCCTGTGAGTTTCAGCCAAATAATATAGAATAAGATCAGAATGATGGAGAGGATGAGATTACTCTCATCACTTTTAAGATCTAGAAGGAACCTCTCCAAGGAGGAGGAGCAAAAAGAAGAGGAAGGTCCATGCACTTCCTACTCACAAGAAGAAGAAGAAGATAAGCATGGGAGATACTTGGATCATTAGATCTTAAGTAAATACCTGGGTGAATACAAATCTCAATCTAGAGCTTTCAAAGAGACTCTATCTCTCCCACATTTTATTCAGTGGAAGAAGGAGAGGATGCCTTGCAGCAAAAGGGAAATAAAAGGCAATAGATTCCTATTGTCTACATTTGATGGGTCATCTACAGCAAGATATTGGGTAAGAAATCTAGAGGCATTCTTCCTACTACATCCAATGGTAGAGAGGGAAGCAGTGGAAGTTACAGCACTACACTTGGAGGGTAAAGCCAATGTTTGGTGGTTCAACCACTTCAGCCATGCAATGGTGAACACTTTTGCAAAGTTCACTCAAAGGTTGATTAGAACCTTTGATGGAGAAATATCAAAGGAGGAAAATCTCACACCACCATGGGAGGAGACTTGTACCGGCGTTGTCACGGCCTTGGGAGAGCAACCTTCTACATATGCAGATGGGGCATACATTACATTGGAGGAGAGAACTATTGCAGCCATACAAAGAGCTCCCAAGTTCCACCAAGGTATGAATGAAATTCCATTTTCTATTTCAGAAAATCTTTTAGAGGATTGTGGAAATTCATCTTTATATGACCAAGAATCAACACACATTGCTAGTCTAGGGCAACATGATTGCATGCGCTATGCAAATGGTTCAAGGAGGAGGTGAACCATCATCCTCATACATCTTTCTTGAGTTGCACACAACCCTTGAGGTTGGAGTGTGAACTTTTGGAGGATGAAATAAACCATGACACTCCTATGAAAAACTATGTAACCATATTTAAGTTGGAATATGAGGTAGCCACTACATCATTGGAGAGATTAATAGTGTTGTCAAACAATAGTGGAAAGGAGATGTTATCTTCATCACCCTTTGATCCTTATGGACTCAACATGGTCATGATTGAGAGGCCTTCTCTAGGAGATATCCAAAGAGTTGCATTTCAAACTTCCATGAAATGCAAGGAGAGAGATTTGGTTTGGGAGGATGGTAGCCCTCATGGGAGGAGTACCAAGGGAAAGAATGCAAGGAGACGTCCACAAGTGATTGATTGGATGTGGATGAGGAGAAAGAGGCTGGTAAGCCATGTGAAAATATATGACACCGGGTAGCAGGAGGCTTGGTTGCGTTGGCTACTCTTGAAAGAGTTTGGCCATCACTTGGCATATACTCTCTCTAAGGGTATATGGATGGAGGAGATGTGGCTTGCATCATTGAGAAGCAAGGATTATGGATGCATGGTGTTGATGTGACATTCATATCATTCATTATGTCTTCATCACATGAGTGGTATGATGAGAGCATGAGGAGGCAACAAGCACTTTGGTTGCTTGAGTTGTACTTGAGAGAGCAAGGACATAATTGCTCTCACGTAGTGGGTGGTTGCAGGAGTAGCAGAGGGCACTCTCATGGTGAAAAGGGGCTACTCCTTGACCTTAGATGATCAGGAAGTACTTCCATCTTGGAAGGTATTCCATCTTTTCAGCAACATTACTGGAGGAACCTTTGACAAGGAGCATGTCAAAGAATGGAGCTTGGTATTGATAAGAACCTATTTTCATGAGCTCACAACACTATCACTTTGGAGCAGGGACATATGGATGAAGTGTCCCCAGGATCACTTCACATTGGATGCACTTGGTGGACATGGAGGAGGTGAGAATGATAGGGTAGTGGATGGAGACATCTATTACTGTGATATGTTCTTCTTGACTTGGGCTTCCAAGCATGAGAACAAGGATCTTCATGCAACACATAGTTCATTCCTCTTCATGGAGGCATACCAAACCACTATGGAGGACTCATTCATGGATCCATGTATCATCTTACTTCCAGCATATGGTAAGAATTTTTTTTTGCACTTATTGATTGGCTAACACAATACTTTCATGCTATTACCATTACTATGTAGTGCATTGCTCCATAAGAGGGCAAGTTTTTCATATTTCTCCATGATAAAAGTTGGGCGAAACTATATGATGGAGGAAGCCATCTTTTATGTGGCCTTGGGAAAATGTTTTATCATTACATGTATGTTCAGTTGTTGCACCCAACCATTTACTATATGATGACATGCATGATTAACCATGTATCAAGAAACATTTTTCCATGTGAATTTCTGAAGCAGAAGTTTGTAAAACTTCGTTGTATCTACTTGGGAGACTGTTGGTACTTTCAAGCACCACATGAAACCATAATAATTTCATTCATTTTGATATCGATCATCATTTCATTTTCTGATATTGTTTTTATTATTGATGAAAGCATGATTGGAAGGTTGACACATGGGTTGGATGTGTCCTCGAGGGAAGGAGATTCCCACATTTTTTACTTTGCATGTTCTAATGGGAGCATGAGAGGAGATATGGCCACCACAACCCAGTACTTATTCCTTTTTGAGGTGGGCCATGAGTTTGATGGTGACATCCATCCATTCTATAACCATGGGCAAGTGTCTGATTATGTCTTGTATGCTCGGTTGATACACTCAGCCATTTACTATTCATTAGTAGATGTGATGATTTTTACAGCAAGCCATTTATCAATATATTACTTGCCATGATATTTTATAAAGTTGCAATGGGTAAGAATATGCTGTGTCCTCTTGAGACATTATTTGTATCATACAGAATCATGTAAAACCTCCAGCAAACATCTCATTTGGATACTCTATGATGACCATGTCCTATTCATCATGGATGAAATGTTTTGGGCTAGCTTGTTCTTCAATGTTGGAGGGGAGATCCTTGGAGGATTGTTCTTCATTTTTCCACTTAAAGGAAATAATTTTGCAGCCCAATATCAACACATACTCTACACTTATCATGAGTGGAGAGAAGGACAGTGTGGGGTAGGCTACCTTGTCTACCATGTTCATATTTTCAGCGCACCTATTTTTCCAAAGCCAAAGGTAGAGGATGATTTTCAGGAGTTGCCTAGTTGGGAGGTGACTCATTTTTCATGGCTAATAACTTGGCGATGGAGGATCCATATGGGGAGGATGATTCCCATTAGATTTTAGATAACATTCCTTAAAGCGACCTCTAGACATCACTTTTCTATCCTCTTGAGTATTTCACCTTTACATTATGATAGCTTTATAGCTAACTTGCATGCTGAAGAGGAGCCATGTGGAGAGTTGATTGATGACACAACATCCTTTTACTTGGAGGAGTTCATCATATGTGGATGCTACAGGTAGAGGAGGAGAAATAACTCAGTCTATCCCTGCACTTGCTAGAGGACAAGCAATCTTTGAGAGGGAAGGACTGTAATATTCCACTTTTAGCATACAGCTAAATGGAATATTAATTTTTTCTATTTTCACTTAGGAGATGAATAAATGGGTAAGGAGGCTCACACATTTCAAAAATAGGAATAAAATCCTTCTTAGTATGAAAGGGTATCATCATTGGAACTGAATTTCACATCCTCATGTGTGAAAAGGGACATTTTCATGAGGACAAGGTCAAGTTTGACCAAGTCAAACAACGCAGTGATAGGAGGTGGAGATCATCTTGTGGGACAGTGCAGTAAAAGAGGAGGGAAGATTCCTTGATGAAGGAAACCCTAATGAGTGGGACCTGTTAGCCACCTATAAATTTTTTTATACCCAATGGTGGCTAATTTTGTTTTTCAAACCTTCGAAGAGATATTTCCTTTTGAAAACTAATCATATTTTTAAGTTTTTATGATGATTATTACTCTTTGAGTTAATCTTCACTGTTGTTTCCCTTTTAATCCTAAAGAACCTGCTGTTCACCAAGAGAAAACTACTTATGAAATCCCATTTTCCATCATTTTCACTCCTCCTTTCACTCATAAACAAATCCACTTTCACCCATTTTTCCCCTCACAAAATCCCTCAAAACCCTTCATTTAACCTTCAGAATCATCAAAAAGCCCCTTTAAAACCTTTATTCCCCCATATTTGGTTTTAAATTCCTTTATTTCACCTACCGAAACCTTATTTTGGCCTTAAAAACCCTTTTGTTTGGCCTTAAAAGCACTCTTTTGCATTTTATAAAGAGTTAAGCCCCCGAGGGCTTATGTCCGTTAGCCCTCCACCTCATGTGGCCCTAGCCCTGCAATCGGGTGCTTAAAGGCCTTAAACCATTTCCCAAACCCTTATTTCCTTGTATTTTTGTTTCCCAACATTTAAATTTTAAAAAAAATATAGGTCGTTTCTCTCCGCAGATCAACGATTGTCGGGCCCCATTCATCCTTTCATCCATCCTGCTTTTCTTTTTCCTCCATCCAATAACCCGCTTTTTCCTTAGATCCTAACCGCCCGTCAGAAAAATCCGACGATCAGGACTAAAACATGATAGCCAATTAACCTGCCCACTCCATGACAAAAGACCACACGTCATCCTGTAGCCCCACTACTTTCCCCACTCGTGCAACTTCCCCGTCGCGTGCGATCCGAACCATTGAATCTGGAGCCTCTGATCCGACGGCAGATGATGTGTTTCGAAATTTTTTTGTGCCCAAGAGTTAACGCCCAAAAATTTTGTGAAATGGGTGGTATTGGAGGGACACGCATCAAACGATGTATCATATCGCGTTCCTTTGTGCAATACCGCCTACCCCCTGATTTATTTTGCGAAAACCATTAATGGTTTTCCACCAAACCACTATCCTTTGGAATGTTATTTTCAACTTAAATCTCAACTATCGATCTTTGAGATCGGATAGTCCTGACTTAATTTCGCCCCCGTGCATTTTCCATCCATCTATTTTCCCAACTGACCCCACCGATTAATCTCAACCGTTGATTATTCTAATCCAACGGTTCCAATTTTCTCTTGTGGCCAAACCTCCAAAGCAGTCTTTGAACCTATTTTTCGTAGGTTTTTTATAATTTTTGTTTGTTTTGTGAAGGATATATGGGTTTTCCCACAGTTTTAAAAATAATGCTAAGCCTAGGGATGACGATCCACAGGCCATTATCCACAAATAAAGGGAATCTATAGGGTTCAAACTATGATTCCACGCATGCCTCATGAGAATTAGTGATATCGTGAAACCCTTTGCACACCTGAAAACATGCAAAAACAGTCAGAATCAATTAATTGAAGAGTATCAACATTGAAGATAGGAGATCAAAGCATAATCAGAAGATTAAAGTTTTTAATCAAATCTTGAAAGGATCAAGGCATAAACTTTGGAATTGAATGGCCTAATCCACATAATGAAGAGAAATATCAGTCGAAGGACACCTCATAGCCACATAAAAGGGGCCAATTGAATCCCCAGCTACCAAAAGTGCCACCTGAAGCCTCTATAAATCAAATGAAGGCATAGTTATTTCCCATTCAGAAGATATTTCCCTAAAAACAGCTGAACACTTATTTCAAACAAAAGAAAATATTTTAAACTGTCAATGAAGTTATTTTAAAAATATAAAAAGAGTCTAAAGTCAATATTTTTACCCACTAAGCCTAAAAAAGTAGAAACAAAGTAAATGAAATGGAGTGGTAAAAGAAATGAATTCCTTCCTTATGTCTTGCATGGTTTTCAAGGCTAGGAGTTGCATTCAGTGTAGAATTAAATACGATTAAATCCTAAAACTCTTCCACCTCCTCATTTCTTCTATAAATACTTCTGAATAAGATGAGAGTTTGGTTGGTTGGTCACTAGTTGTAACACTGAAACTCTCTGAAATAATACATAGCCTGTTTGAACTTGAAGAAGAAATTGAAGTCTTGGAAGATTGATGATGTTGTTACATGCTTGTTCTTTAGAAGGCTCTATCATTGGATCCCTGAGCTTGGCTGTTGATGATGTATTCTGAACTGTCTGTTGTTTTTCATGTTTTCATTATGTTTCATAAATTCTTACTACAGTAGGATGAAAATTTTAGGCTAAGAAATGACTCCTTGAAGCACCTTAGACCTGTTTATCCTTCACTGTTATGTTTTCTTCTGCTAAGCCATTTTAGAGTCTTTAATCATTCTCTTGAACCCTCATTCTTGTTTATTTCTCAAATAGTTCAAACAGTTGGTTCCATAATGATTTATGGTTTTCCCTGCTTGTCTGCTGCCACTTGAAAATTGTTTTAGAAGTCTCCCTTTGAAGTACCATTGTTTATAGTTAGCCAAGGAGGTCTGTTTTGATCATACCCTTTTTCCTTGCTTGAACAATTGTTTTAAAGGTCTTTATAATTGTAATCATGGATGTTTTTAGGTGTTCCCTCTTCTATGACTGTAATTATTAGTGAATATTTTATGTTTTCTAAGTCATTTGAAATAAAATCTTTGAGGAAAAAGGATGTGCTCCCGAATATTAGATTTCATTTTAAAATTTGTCTTGAAGTCATCATTTGCTTAAAGTGTAGTTTGTAGAATTCATGGTTAGCCTTGTCTATAAAATACCTCTTTATGTTCAAGTTATGTTTTAAGTTCCATTTTTTGAGAATTCAAACTCTCTTTCAAAATCATTAATGTCCATCTCATTCACAAAACTAAAGGATCCTGTGACCAAGTTAGATTTTCCCTTTGATATCCCATATCCATTGATGAGTTTGTCATAAACCTCTTCTTTACTCCATTTCCCAATGAATCTGATACTTGTTCTTTCCATTTATACTTCCTAGACCTTTCATGTTCTGCTATGCCAATTCAACCAAACAAACAAACATACAAATAAAACAAACACTTGCACTTAATAACTAGTCTAAAATCAATACTTAAAAGAAAACAAGACATATCTTTGCAAAAAATTTCAGAGATCCCTCTTTGAGAATAGGAGGAATAGATCCTAGAACTCTAAAGATTGGTTCTGATGTTGCCTTTTCTTTTGGTTAGCCAATCTATAAAAACACGGGACCACAACATAATGGTGATCATGGTGGGACCCTGAGTAAAATCCTTAAAAAAAAACACTCACCATCTAGTACATTATAAGTAGATCTCTTCAAGCACTACCAAAGCAAATGGTGATCATAATAGGACTTATTTGAATCAGTGAAAAACTAAGTAACCCTTAGGATTATCATAGAGCCTTATCAAACCTTGAAGGAATCAGCTAGCTAAGCCATAAGAGTAAACTCTGTTTGTTTTAAACACCTTAGCTAAGTGTTGAAATCAGACATAGGACATTCTCATAACCATAGAAATATACAAAATCCAAAAATATTTCAGATTGGCTTCATAATAAACATGGTGGTGGAACCATAAACATTTTACCTTCACAAAAAGCTAAAAAGTTTCCACCTGGCGACTCCATTGGCCCCAGTAGGCTTATTACCCATCTAGATCTCCTGGTTTCCTTAAGATTGTGTTAACCATCCTTGAGGAAGTCTAGAAGCCTAGTCCCATACTAGATAAGACATTATGAGAGGAAAAACTTTCAAAACAATCCCTAAAAAACTTCAACCTCTCTCATTTTTGAAAATCAATCTGGCTTCATATAGGATCAACACTAGATCTCATCCAGACCCTAATCCTCCTACAATAGTTGACAATCTAGAGAAGATTTTGTGGCAAACTTCTAAGTATGGAAAATCAGCTGTTGATAGGAACATCCCAAGAACAAAATCTATCCCTGAAAACCTTGTTGTCTTAGAGGATTCACACTTTGACTTACATCATGCAAAGAACATCTTCAGAACTAGGTCTCAAAGTGATTTAAACCAAGATGATATTGAAACTGTAGACTTGCAGTAGAGCTTTAGTACAGAAGCCTCACCTTCTACTCCTCCTGATTCCCAACTTCTTCACCACTTTAGCCTCTTTCATAACAAATCTTCTCAAAACCATTTTGCTGACTCAAGTGTTTCTTCTACTCCAATCCATACCACCACTATTCAAACCACTCCATTTCAGCACACTTTCCCTCTTGTAAATCCCCCATTATTCCAAATCATGGCAGCATGGTATGCTCCACTAGTATTACCACAACCCATGGTTCCCTTACCAAATGATTATCAGTCTAAAATTCCCCATTTCATTGGAAAAGAATCCACCACAGCTAAACAACATGTAGATAGGATGGAAGATGATTTTGATTATATGGAAATAAAAGAGGAGACCATAAAGATGAGAATCTTTGCTCAAATTTTAGGAGGAGAAATAAGGAAGTGGTTTAAAGGCCTAACTCCTAATAGCATAAATGATATTCCCTCTTTACATCAAGCATTTATAAAAAAATGGGAAATCAAAAGAAACCCTCTCCAAATATTAGCAAAGTATAGCAGTCTTAAAATAAATCAGGGAGAAAGTGTTCATGATTACTCCACCGGGTTTAACAGTATCTACAATGCTCTTCCACCTCACATGAAACCTCCCCAAGGCATGGCCTTAGTAATATATCCTGAGGGTTTCGATGCAGATATGGCCTATCAACTAAGGGAGAGAGATTATTTAACTCTAGAAGACATGCAGAAGGGAGTTGTGAGTGTAGAAGCAAACTTAATTGAGAAAATAGCTAGGTTAAGATCGGAGAAGAGGGTAAATTATAAAGATGATATTTCACCCTCAACCTCATCTTCTGAGACCAAAATTGACAACCTAGTGAAGGTAATGGAAAGGATGTTTGAAAAGATAAATCTGAATGAGAGAGTGCCTCCAAGAGAAAACCAAAACAGAAATAGAAACCAAAATCTTAGAAGAGACCCTAATCAAGATAGGAAAAGAGATAATGACCAATAGGTTAGGCCTCCCTTTCAACAAAACTATGTTGATCAAGAAGAAGGGAAGTTGAAAGGTTGGAAGAAGATCATGTAAACTTGATAGGATCTGACAGTAAGACATATGTTTTTCTCACTGAAGAATAACAAGGATTCTTCTCTTCAGAACAAAATGAATACAATTATGAGGATTCTGAAGATTATAGATTGGGGTTTCAGAATGCAATCATAGAGGTACATAAAAAATATGATCTGAGAATCAAAGGGAACCTAGATAATTCAAAAGATAAAAAAACTAGCACTGCTGTTAGGAAAAATGCGGAAAATCAGCCTAAGAAAACAGCATAGAAACCCAACATTTTGGCAAAGAAAACAGATTTAAACAAAGAGAAAAGTAGCCAACCAAATGCTGAACAAAGCAGCCCTAGCACTTCAGCTAGTGGCTCTAACAAAATTGTCCCAAATAACAGTCCAAACAAAGTTCATCAAATCAAAATTTCTTAAAGGAATTCAATCAAAAAAACAAATGTAAATATGACAAAAACAATTGTTCCTTTCAGCCTTGGGGGAGATATTGCAAAGATAAAAATTACCATACCTCTAGTTGAACTAGTAACCAAAGAAGTGTACAAAAACCAAGTTTTGAAACCTTTGAACTTAGGAAATGACACTGATACATTGAACTTGACAGATGACAAACCTGAGTTGTTGTTTGGTCCATAAGTTGAAGGAAAATACCAAGAAGGAGTTGTCCCTCCCTTCTATGTCAGTTTGAATATACATGATAAGATATTACACAATGCCATTCTAGACTCTAGAGCTTCACATAATCTTATGCCCAAAGTAGTAATGGAGAGCTTAGGCTTAGAAATTACTAAACCATACAAGGATCTGTATTCCTTTGATTCAAGCAGAGTCAAATGCTTGGGTTTAATCAAAGATTTATGTGTGAACTTATCCCCTATCCCTGCCAAGAGTCTAGTTATGGACATAGTAGCAGCTGACATTCCCCCAAAGTATGGCATGTTTTTATCAAGATCATGGGGAGCCAAACTTCGAGGGAGCCTTCAAATGGACATGTCCTATGCCACCATCCTAGTGTTTAACCAAACTAGAAGACTATATAGGGAATCCCACATGAAATACATGGTGAGAAACATAGATAAACCAAACAACTCTCCAATCTATTCCATTCAATCAAGTTTAGATTCATATATCTTGTACAATGAAGATAAAAAAACTCAACAAGAAAAGGAAAACAAAGAGGAAATCAGTTTACCAGAATAATTAGAACCTCCCTCAAATCAAATACAAAACATCAGAAATCAACAGCAACAAGAAAGTGAAAATGAGGCAGAAATACTTTGGACAATAAAATTTGATGGGTCTTGTAATAAAACAAGTGCAGGGGTAGGTGTATGGATTCAAAATACAAATCAAAGTTATTCATATAAACTAGATTTTCCATGCACAAACAACATTGCTGAATATGAAGCACTTCTCCTTGGCTTACAGTTGCTTAAACAATTAGAAGCCCAGAAAATATCAATCCTAGGAGATTCTGAACTTATCATAAGACAAATCAAAGGAGAATATTCAACTAGAACCCCAAGACTTAGAGAATATCAAAATGCTGCCCTTGATCTCCTAAAGACCTTTGAAAAATATGAACTCATTTTCATAACAAGAGCCCAAAATCATCTAGCAAATGAACTTGCCTTCACTGCCAACAATTACCAAGTACCTCAGATAAATGTACATCTTAACATAAAGGTAAAAAACAAGCCTGCAGTGCCTGACACTGAGGACCACTGGCAAGTGTTTGACACTGACAAACACATAGATGATTTCCTAAAATCAGAAAATGATTTTGCCATACCAGTACTAGAAACCAGCCCTAAAGAAAACTATTTGGATAATGAACAAATCCCAGAAACTGAAATGACATATTTTGTTGATATAAATCACTGTGAGAATCTTTCTAAAGTAGAATTAATTGACAACACAGACCAAAAAGACTTGGAAGTTTTACATTGCAAGAATGATACAATTCCAAGAGGTCTCACACCTTTAGAACACCTTTTTGACTTTAATGATGTAGCCAAAGAACCAAGAATGGAGCCTATGGAAACCGATGTATAAGAACATAACATAGGTAGCCCAACAGAACCCAAGATGATCAAACTATCCAGCACTCTCCCATCTCATATAAAATTGCAATACATAGAGCTATTCAAAGAGTTTATAGATGTGTTTGCTTGGGGATACAAAGATCTGAAATCTTATGACACTAGAATCATCCAACACAAGATTCCTCTGAAGGAAAATCAGAAACCTTTCAAACAGAAACTAAGAAGGATAAACCCTATTTTATTTCCTTTAGTCAAGAAAGAAATTGAAAAGATGTATGATGCTGGGATTATAGTACCCATTAGATATTCAGAGTGGGTGTCAAATTTAGTTTATGTTAGGAAGAAAACAATGGAAATCAGACTCTGCATTGACTTTAGAAACTTAAATAGAGCCTCCCTGAAGGGCAACTACCCCTTGCCCAAGATGGACCATATACTTCAAAGGCTAGTTGGGTCTAAAATAATATCATTGTTGGATGGGTTCTCAGGCTACAATCAAGTGTTAGTGCTCCCAAGTGATCAACAAAAAATTGTTTTTACTACACCTTGAGGAACCTTTATGTATGTCGAAATGTCATTTGGTTTGATGAATGCAGGGGCCACCTTCCAAAGGGCCATGGACATAACCTTCTCTGAAGATATTGGCTATTTTATAATCATTGACCTTGATGATATAACTGTTTTCTCAAAAACTGATGAAGAACATTTGATGCACTTAAGAAAAGTTTTTGAGAAATGTAGGAAATTTGGCTTATCTTTGAACCCCAAAAAGACACTCTTTGGTCTCCAAGAAGGTAAAATTCTTGGTCACATAATTTCAGAAGAGGGAATCAAAGTAGACCCTAAAAGGATAGATGACATATTGAAAATCAGTCATCCAAGAAGCCTCAAAGAATTACAATATTTCATTGGGAAGATAAATTTCTTGAGGAGGTTTATCCCCAACCTTGTTGAGCTATTAAGAAACATTACAAACATGCTTAAGAAAGAGGTAGGTGTGAAATGGACTATACAAGCTAAACAATCATTTGAATTGGTTAAACAAGCTCTCACTCAAACATCAGTCTTGATTAGTCCAGATTTCACCAAAGACTTTTATATCTTTTCTTTTGCATCCGAACATACAATAGCTGTAGTATTACTTCAAAAGAATGATTTGTGGCAAGAACAACCAATATCCTTTTTTAGTAGGGCCTTAAGATATGCTCCTCTCAAATATAACATCATGGAGAAGCAAGCCTTAGCATTAGTGAAAGCATTAAAGTACTTTAGAGTCTACATTTTACACTCTCACATAATTTCTTTTGTTCCACATACTGTTGTCAAGGATATTCTAAGTCAAGACCCTGATAGTAAAAGGGGAAAATGAATTGCTACTATTCTTGAATATGACTTAGAAATCAGGCCCACCAAACTGATAAAAGGGCAAGGACTAGAAAAAATCATGGTTGAGTCAAACTTCCAAGCACTAGATATGAATATGGTAGATGTGTTGGAAGAAATAGAAGAATTCACTGCCTCTTTCATTGAAGAAACATTCCGATTTCTCCTTGGTATGCTGACATCATTTATGTGCTTTTATATCTAAATGCCCCTCCTTCTTTGTCTAATACTAAAGCTATATTTTTGAAACAGAAGGCTTTGAATTATTTCATATTAGATGGGGTATTATATTTGAAAAATGTTGTTGGAATTTTGCTTAAATTTTTACTTGAGGATGATGTAGGAAAAATCATGCATGAGCTGCATGAAGGTGAGTGTGGAGGACACCTCTACTGGAATACCACAACAAAAAAAATCCTTATATATGGTCACTATTGGCCCACCATTTTCCCAGATACTCAAAAGTTAGTCATGTCTTGCCATAAGTGTCAAATTTTTTATGGCAAAAGAAAGCTCCTTCCCTTGCACTTACATCCCATCAGTGTTGAGGCACCCTTTCAACAATGGGGCTTGGAATTCACTGGGGAAATTCACCCATCTTCATCAGCCCAACATATGTGGATCATCACTTCCATTGATTATTTTACCAAGTGGATAGAATCCATACTATCTAGGAATGCTACTAACTTTGTCATTATCAAGTTACTTGAAACAAACATCCTATCCAGATTTGGTTGTCCTAGAAAAATCATCACAGATAATGCTGCTGCCTTCAAGTATAAAAGAATAGTTGATTTCTGTTACAAATACCACATCACCTTGGGCGATTCCACTGCCTATTATCCCCAAGGGAATGGATTAGCTGAATCCTCCAACAAAAGCCTCATCAATATCATCAAAACATTGTTGGAGCAAAATCATAAATAATGGCACAGTAATCTGGTTCATGCCTTATGGGCTGATAGATTAACTACAAAGAAGTCAATAAATATGTCCCCCTATCAGCTGGTTTATGGCATGGATGCAATCTTCCCAACATCATTAGGAGTTCTAGTCATGAAACTCCTCCAAGAAGTGAAAATTGAAGAGAATGATATGCAGAGAAGAATCAACCAGACAATTCATTTACAGCAGTCCAGAGAAGAAGTCTATGAAAGAACACAACTAGTCCAAGAAACTATCAAAAAGCTATTTGATAAAAGGACTAATGCAAACAATTTCCAAGTTGGAAATGTGGTTCTTAAATGGGATTCAAGAAGAGAAGAGAAGGGAAAACAAGACAAGTTTGAGAACCTGTGGAAAGGACCCTATATTATTCATGCTGAAAGGGGTCACAATGCATTTTTCCTAAAGGAATTGAATGGAGAAGATTTATATGGAGGTCCTGTCAATGGCAGGATGCTCAAGCATTACTTCTGTCAAGAATCATGAGTTTCAAAGTATTTTGTTTTCCATTGTAAATATCATTGCTTGAACATTGCATTCAAAGTTAGAAAAATGATAAAAATAAAAAAACAATAGAAAAGAGAAAAGAGGGAAGATTTTAAAACAGGAAAGGTACATCCCCATACCAAAAAAGAGAGACAAAATCTGAAAGTGCGCAAGCTCAAATGCCACTCCTAAAAAACACACTTCTAGTAAGTCATACAGCCTAATCATGACTAATTATCTTTTCAATTTACTACTGATAGGTTAGTGAATTAGATCAACCAAACAACACAATCTTGGATTATCAATAAGGTATATTAGGATAGAAAAACAAAGGTTCCAACAAGCTCAAATCTTGAACCTATGAGATTGATGAAGAACTGGTTCTAATAGGCTCAAAACTTGAACTAGAAAAAGAGAAAAGATAGCTCAAACAAATTCAAAATCAAAGCTGAAGAGATAATGAAGAATGTTTTTGTTTTCAGATCTTAAGCCTTCACAAATTTTGTTATAATTGACTGCAAATTTTAGTCTATGTGTAGCTTGTTTTTATGCCATATATCTGCAGCAAGTCAAATTGCTTAATTTTGGCTTAGCTACTTCTAAATTTTCTATTTCAGAATTTAGAGAATAGAAATCTCTCAGACAGTCTAATCTTGACAGATAGTAGTTAGGTAGAAAATTTGTGAACTCAACTATTTAAACTGAGTTCATGGAGAAATAAGAGTAGAAATAGTTTAGTTTCTTGTTTTTTCAAAAGAATAAAATGTTTACGAAGAGAGTTTGCTAGTCAAAATGCACTCTGAAAGAAGAAAAAATGTTAGGATCATTAGGAATGGGTAGGTAGAGATTTTGTTTTGATAGAATTCCACTGTTTCAGATTGCTGCAGAGATCATCAAATCAAAGAAAGGCCAGCCAAATGAAAGAAAGGTTGCCACCCAATGGATTAAGGCACTAGTTTAATGAAAGCCAAAGATTTACAGATGAGCTTCTAGACACCTAAAAGAACCAGCTGTCTTCCCCAAGTGGAGCCACTGTTAGCCACCTATAAATTTTGTTATACCAAATGGTGGCTAATTTTGTTTTTCCAACCTTCGAAGAGATAGTTCATTTTTAAAACTCATCATCTTTTGAAGTTTTTATGATGATTATTACTCTTTGAGTTAATCTTCACTGCTATTTCCCTTTTAATCCTAAAGAACCTACTATTCACCAAGAGAAAATTGCTTATGAAACCCCATTTTCCATCATTTTCACTCCTCCTTTCACTCATAAACAAATCCACTTTCACCCATTTTCCCCCTCACAAAATCCCTCAAAAAACCTTCACTTAACCTTAAAAATCATCAAAACTCCCCTTTAAAACCTTTATTCCCCCATATTTGGTTTTAAATTCCTTCATTTCACCTACTGGAACCTTATTTTGGCCTTAAAAGCACTCTTTTGTGTTTTATAAAGAGTTAGGCCCCCAAGGTCTTATGTCCATTAGCCCTCCACCTCATGTGGCCCTAGCCATGCAATTAGGCACTTAAAAGCCTTAAACCATTTCCCAAACCCTTATTTCCTTGTATTTTTGTTTCCCAACGTTTAAATTTTAAAACAAATATAGGTTGTTGATCTCCACAGATCAACGGTCGTCGGGCCCCATTCATCCCTTCATCCATCCTGCTTTACTTTTTCCTCCATCCAATAACCCGCTTTTTCCTTAGATCCTAACCATCCGTCAGAAAAATCCGACGATCAGGACTAAATTATGATAGCCAATTAACCCACCCACTCCACGACAAAAGACCACACGTTATCCTACGGCCCCACTACTTTTCCCTCTCGTTCAACTTCCCCATTGCATGCGATCCGCACCGTCGGATATGGAGCCTCCGATCCGATGGCGGATGATGCATTTCACAAATTTTTTGTGCTCGAGAGTTAACGCCCAAAATTTTTTCGAAATTGGCGGTATTGGATGGACTTGTGTCAAACGTTGTATCGTATCGCATTCCTTTGCACAATACTGCCTACCCCCTGATTTATTTTGTGAAAACCATTAATGGTTTTCCGCCAAACCGCTGTCCTCCGCAATGTTATTTTCAGCTTAAATCTCAACCATCGATCTCTAAGATCGGACGGTCCTGACTTAATTTTTCGCCCATGCATTTGCCATCCATCTATTTTCCCAAGCGACCCCATCGATTAATCTCAACCGCTGATTATTCTAATCCAACGGTTCTGATTTTCTCTCGCGGCCAAACCTCCAAGGCAGCCTTTGAACCTATTTTTCGTAGGTTTTTTATAATTTTTTCTTGTTTTGTTTTCCCATATTTTTAAAAATATGGGTTTTCCCATATTTTTAAAAATAATGCTAAGCCGAGGGATGACGATCCACAAGCCATTATCCACGAAGAAAGGGAATCTATAGGGTTCAAAATATGATTCTACCCATGCCTCATGAGCATTGGTGATATCATGAAACCCTCTGCACACTTGCAAACATGCAAACACAGTTAGAATCCATTAATTGAAGAGTATTAGCATTGAAGACAGGAGATCAAAGCATAATCAGAAGATTAAAGGTTTTAATCAAAGCTTGAAAGGATCAAGGCATAAACTCTGGAATTGAATGGCCTAATCCACAGAATGAAGAGAAATATCAGTCGAAGGACACCTCAGAGCCACATCAAAGGGGCTAATTGAATCCTCAGCTACAAAAAGTGCCACCTATAGCCTCTATAAATCAAATGAAGGCATATTTATTTCCCAGTCAGAAGATATTTTCCTAAAAATAACTGAACAATTATTTCAAACAAAATAACATATTTTAAACTATCTTTGAAGTTATTTTAAAAAGATAAAAAGAGCCTAAAGTCAATATTTTTACCCACTAAGCCTAAAAAAGCAGAAACATAATAAATGAAACGAAGTGGTAAATGAAATGAATTATTTCCTTATGGCTTGCATGGTTTTCAAGGCTAAGAGTTGCATTTAGTGTAGAATTAATTACACTTAAATCCTAAAACTCTTCCACCTACTCATTTCTTCTATAAATACTTCTAAAGAAGATGAGAGGTTGGTTGGTTGGTCACTAGTTGTAACACTGAAACTCTTTGAAATAATACATAGCCCATTTGAAGTTGAAGAAGAAATTGAAGTCTTGGAAGCTTGATGATGTTGTTACATGCTTGTTCTTGAGAAGGCTCTATCATTGGATCCTTAAGCTTGGATGTTGGTGATGTATTCCGAACTGTCTGCTCTTTTCCCTATTTTCATTATGTTTCATAAATTATTACTACTGTAGGATGAAAATTTTAGGCTAAGAAATGACTGCTGGAAGCACCTTAGACCTGTTTATCCTTCACTGTTTTATGTTTTCTTTTGCTGAAGCATTTTAGAGTCTTTAATCATTCTCTTGAACCCTCATTCTTGTTTATTTCTCAAATAGTTCAAATAGTTGGTTCCAGCATGATTTATGGTTTT
This sequence comes from Pinus albicaulis, assembly GCA_034641835.2. Lineage (NCBI taxonomy): Eukaryota > Viridiplantae > Streptophyta > Pinopsida > Pinales > Pinaceae > Pinus > Pinus albicaulis. The sequence goes on along the minus strand of CM076574.1, from coordinate 460,587,231 downwards.
CCCTACTTGTCTGTTGCCACTTGAAAACTGTTTTAGAAGTCTCCCTTTGAAGTACCATTGTTTATAGTTAGCCAAGGAGGTTTGTTTTGATCATACCCTTTGTCCCTGCTTGAACAATTGTTTTAAAGGTCTTTATAATTGTAATCATGTATGTTTTTAGGTGTCCCCTCTTCTATGAATGTAATTATCAATGAATCTTTTATGTTTTCTAAGTCCTTTGAAATAAAATCTTTGAGGAAATAGGATGTTCTCCCGAATCTTAGATTTCATTTTAAAAGTTGTCTTGAAGTCATCATTCGCTTAAAGTGTGGTTTGTAGAATTCATGGTTAGCCCTGTCTATCAAATACCTCTTTATATTCAAGTTATGTTTTAAGTTCCCTTTGTTGAGAATTCAAAATCTCTTTCAAAATCATTAATGTCCATCTCATTCACAAAACTAAAGGATCCTGTGGCCAAGTTAGATTTTCCCTTTTATATCCCATATCCATTGATGAGTTTGGCATAAACCTCTTCTTGACTCCATTGCCCAATTAATCTGATACTTCTTCTTTCCATTTATACTGCCTAGACCTTTCATTTTTTTCTATGCCAATTGAACCAAACAAACAAACAAACAAATCAAAAAAACACTTGCACTTAATAACTAGTCTAAAATCAATACTTAAAAGAAAACGAGACATATCTTTGCAAACAATTTAAGAGATCCCTCTCTGAGAATAGGAGGACTAGATGCTGGAACTCTAAATATTGGTTCTGATGTTGCCTTGTCTTTTGGTTAGCCAATCTATCAAAATACAGGACCACAACAGGACCCATGGAGAGGGAGCTTACATTTGTTTAAAAGGAGGGAAAGGCAACCATTGTTACTCATGTTTATGATTATTGATTTTCATGTCTGTTTCTACTTGGAGCATCTTCTTGCTATTTAGCAGAGTTGCAGTGTTGTTTAGCACAAGGAATTCCTATTTAGGATTCCTTATCCTTCTTGAGAGGCCTCTTGAGGGACTGCACTTCATTTCTCGACATCCAAGCTCAAGACCAAGCCACCTCCTTCAGCTACAACATTATTTCTACTCAAGTATAATGTTGTGTTGCAGAGTGTTGCAATGGAGGTTCCACAACACCATTCCTTGGCTTGTTTTTCAGAGGAGGACGCCTTATTTCCTTTGGGATATCAGTGAGGAAGGATTTAGAGCATATTTCAGATCTTGGCAATTGGCCATCACATTCTATTCCACCTACAGCGCAGTATCCCACAGTGACTACATTATTTTCAGTGTGCATCTGCAGTGAGGGTTTGTAGTATTGTTTGGAGGGTTAGATATTTACTATTAGGATCAGACTTTCACTTGGAAGATCCATTGGAGGAGGTATATTTAGCATTGTGCATCATATATAGCCATCTCCATCCAGTTCATGAGTTGTAGCTACTATTCAGTCTTTGGACTGCAACTCTAGCATTTTTCCATTTTTGTATATTTCAGCCAATCCTTCTAGGATTGATGTATTATTCTTTTCAAGGGTTTATAGCTTTTCTCCCCCACTTATTTGAGCCATACATTGCCATATCTTTGCATTGATATTATTTTTTTAGCAGTGCCTCCTATAAACTTCGCAGTCATAATCTAGGGCATTTTCAGTGTAACAGTGTATTTCACATTTCATGTACATGATCTATTGAGGCTTGTATTTCCTATCTTGAGTGACTCTTTCCTCAACATATTGTATACATTTTTGATGCTATGATCTAATATGGTGGCTATTGAGATCTTCTAACATTTTATGCATTAATATAACGTTGCTACTCCACATGTGTTATTACATTGCTGCATCTCCAAATTTGGAATACCTTAAGGTATTCTTATTGTTGTAGAAAATCCCTGTTTCGGAATATTACATATTATGTAATTATTTCAGCAACCTTTCCTACTATTTCGTCATCCAAATAGCCTTCAATATTTGCTAACTTTGGTTGCTTGTTAGATCCAGTATTCACTTGCCACATATTTAGAGGTTTGGTCACATTTAGTGAAGTAATAAAGGGCCTAACAACTGCACATTTTCCCTCAGATTCTAGAATCATGATATTCCTTGTATCTTCTTCACTTTCTTCAACTGTCAGATTTCTACAATTCACAATATCCTTCATCTGAGCATCCCATGTTGGTGGAGCACACTCGATCATTGGCTTTGTTGTATCAAAAATAACTTCTTGAATGTTATGCAATGCTTTACCAATCTTATCAAATCCACTCTCAAAGCTGAATGTCAGAATGAAACTCTCTATCAGCGTGGACCATTCACTAGTACCTTGGCATAGCTCTGTCTCCAAATACCAATTAGTAGGTACTGTTTGTGCTCAACCTAGTGTTCCTAAATTGAGTTCATTAATTGTCAACCAGGGTTGGTAAACTACTGAAGTGTGGTGCACTATATGTGCCTAGGTATTTGTTTCTCACTACGTTGTGTTTAGTGTTTTATGATGTTTTTGGTTTTATGGTTTTATGTTCAAAAAGGGAAAGAACTTAATGCTGGTGAAAAGAAGCTATTGGTTATTTAAAACAGAAAAAATCCTAAACTATGGATGACAACAAAAAATGCAAAGCTTGATAATGACTTCATTGCAAGAAAATAAATCACAACATGAGCTTGAACTTATCCAATTCATTCATTAAAAGTGTGATGGAAGAGCTTGAGAAATGGACAAGTTAAGTGTAAATGAAGTTCTCCTAAATAAACAATCAACTCACAATATTACAAAATGATTATTTGTAACACAGTAAGGTTTCTATTATAGATTAACCTATGATTTTGAAGTTACCCTATTCTGTAACTTGACTTATCACTTCTAGGCCTTATTCATAAGTTTTGAGATTTTCTAAAATGATGCTTGGGAAAAAGGCTATAAGTGAGTTTGTAAAATATTTGCAGAGTGATCAAAGCCTTAAACTGGTATTACTGACCCCTGTTCATGTGATGATGTATCAATATAGATTTAGAACAAAAGTAAGTTTGTAAATAATGAAGGTCGAGAGACTAATTTTGACAACTAATACTACTTGAAATACAATGGATAACCTAGGCTAGAAAGTGGTCTATCAATCTTAGAAGACAGTGACTACAACTTAAACTAGAATGCCATTAATCTTTTCTTGAAACAAAATGAACTGAGACTGAACTAGAGTGCTTCTAATCTACTTGAAGTACAGTGAACAGAGTTAAACTAAAATTCCATTATAAAACTGGAAATGTAGTGACAGAGCTAAACTAAATTCAATCAACCTCCAGAATGCTCTAACTAAATTAACATGAAACTAGTCTATGGAATTCTACAACCCATCTCGTTCAATAGGAATGATATTTTTGAAGAGTTTGTAAAACAAGTATGGTTGTATTATTCAGTGCAATTGAACATAAACATAAAATTGAAAGCAAATACAACTAGAATCTAAGACACCACAGTTGTTTCTTATTCATTGTTAATGATGTTTTGGAAGAGTTTGTAGGAGTAAGACCGGCTGTGACACTTAGTGTAAACAAGCATAAATCATAAAATTCGAAAGGAAATGCAACTAAAACCTACAATACCACAGCTATGCCTTATTCATCGTGATCATATTTTGGAAGAGTTTATAAGAGTAAGTCTAGCTGTGATAATTAATGTAAACAAGTATGAACATAAACTTCAGAAACTTGCCTAAGCTAGAAATGAAAACAAGACTAAAATACTTATCTAAACCATATAAACAAGGCTGCTCAGGTAGCAGGGGCCCTCTACCACCGGAGTAGCATGAAATCTACATCAAGATTGACTAAATTCTTTCAAGGAAATGGTACTTCTTTCATTAAAAGAGAAATTACTTCAAAACAGAGTGTTTTCAGACTTCTGCAATCTAGCAATCAACCACAAAATCTAACCTTGTCCCTCGGTTTCCCGAGCCATATTTGTAACAAATTTACATAACTGTCTTGAGATAACCTAGGGATAATTGTCTTTCCAAATAAAAACCAAACTAGGACTCTGCTAGTGGTCACGTAATATAATTAAGGACATCTGGACTGTCCTTGTCCTATTAGGAGTCTCTTTCCTAGTTTGAGTTCCCACATACATAACCGCCTACAGAATTTCGTTCAAACTTCGTGGAGAGCAACACATGATGAGGGAATGATGTGGAATACGACCATATGTGTTTTCCTCTGAGATGACACCTGGAACCTACGTAGACATGAAGACAACTGCAAAATCAACAACTAGCTACAAAATGTCTACATTCTGTAGCTAGATCTAGTTCAAAAAGTACTACAATGACAAAATCATAAAAACATAGCAAGTTAGTTATGATATTAATTCTTAAAGTAATTTTAACTAATTCTACTGATCATTTGAGCCTGTGATTAATAATGGACAAAGGAAATGGAGTGGAATGTGGTGGAAGAATGAACATCTTTGGAGCTCGACATACCCCCACTGCTAGATTCTTGCATGTCCTCATGCAACTATTCCATGAACTCTGAGACCTCTGCAAGGACATCCAACCCTCTTCTTCTTCTTTTCCTGGTAGTCAAAGGCCATCTGGGCTTCCTTATGACTAACTTGAATCTCAAATTTGTGAGTGCCCTGGTTAACTTTGTATTTCTCTTCTTTAATTTCTCACTGGCCTTTTGTAACTTTTGCATTTGTAAAGACAGAGTTGAATTCATATCAATTTTCAGTTTAACTTGCTCTCTCAGAATTTCATTCTCGTTCTTGATATGTTTTTTGAGGATTTCTAACTCATATTTATCCCTCCTTAGGATATCAACTGCAAATTTTGGTGGACTAGGAGTTTTGTCTCTTCCTTTTGAAGCTCTTTTCTCTAATGTCTCAACATAGTTGTAAATTTCTTGCTGTGTAGGGTCTATTTCAGGAGCCCCTTCATCAAAATCCCCCTCAGTAGGTGTTTCTTCGTCCTCTATTTTTATGACTCTAGTTTGTTTAACATTTTTTTCTTTAGTATCCCTCTAAGTCTGTGCCTCCTTCTCGGTTGAGATGGCCCTTCTCCTTTTTCTCTGGAAAATTTTCTTATTATCCTATCTTTCTTGAGCTGCTTCTTAATCTGAGTCAATTTCTCAGAAACAATTTCTTCACTACTTTCTTGTATTGTTTTACGAGTTTCAGTTTTGGAGGTTTTCCATCTTCTACTTCTTTTTGTATGTTTGTCTTCAGGTGGAGGTTCCTTGGGTTCTTCAAAGTGATTTCTCACTAAGAACTCTTCCCAATTATCTCCCATTTTTCTCAAATGATGTTCAATCAAAATTTTGAATAAACCATGGTGGTATAAGGTTGTTTCCAGAAATTGAATTCTCTTTTGAACACTTGAGGCCATTTTCTTTAAACTATGAAGCAAGAAAAAGGGCAAATTGAGTTCTTCTTCTAGGAAATGCATTATCAACCGAATATGATAGACATAGAAAGTACCATATATTCCTTCACAAGTGATGAATTTTTGCAAGATAAGCAACATGTTCCTCCATTTGTTCTTTAGTGCAGAGCTAGGGATACCCTTTTTAAAAATGGTGACATCCATACCTGGTGACTTGAGTATCTGCTTCCATGCTTCGTTATGAAATTCTCTATTCTTGAACCACCTTTTTCCTTGTCTCTGCAATTTGGTTGCTTCTGCAATGAAGGCTTTAGTAATGGTGAATTTGATATCTCCTATCTAGACCTCAGCTTTTTTGAAGGATCTTGCAAACATTTTGGTCACCTCTTTGTGAAACCCACTGAATTTTTCAAAGAATTGCAACCACCCTGCTTGTTGTAACATTTCTCTGACTTGAGGATAACCTTCCAATTACTTAGTGCCAACAGGTTCAGTCCTCACTATAAGACCCATAACTCCTCTTTCCAACCTTCAAATTGTTGCTCCTCTGTTCACGGTGACAATGGTTGTTATAGAGATGCCTCTGTTTCACAGACCGGAATGGTTAAAAATTGGCTACGGGAAAGAGTGATATGGAGTGGTTACGGAATGAATATAATAAGGTGAGGATGTTGTGTATGAGTTAAAAGATATCATAGAAGAAAATACCGCGGAGATATTTTGTAACGAATTCAAAATCATCATTAAATGCTTTGGCCTAGTGACGTGACTAATCCAATCACTTCAACACTTTAACCATTTAGATTTTTAAATGATGATCGGATATGGGATTTGAAATGGTGGAATAGAAGGAGTTTTATCCAAAGTTTTTGCGGGAGGTTTGTTAGGCATGATCAACAAAATTAATTAAAACAACTTTTTGAACTATTCATAACTTAACTATACTAAAATCTTTCATGATATATCATTATAATCAAAAATTTTACCTTTGCCTTTCCTCTGATTTTTTTTTTTTTCATATGCTTTGTTCTCTCCCTGAAAATCATTAATTTTTGAGTCTTCATAACCTTCTTGATTTTTCTTGTTGTCATGGATATGCAGGATCATTTTATTGCAGATTAGGTGATTACTAGACAGTCCCTTCAGGATCTCTGGCTGGAGAATGTCTGTCTGGCTGGAGAATGTCTGACTGGCTGCAGAATGTCTGATTGATTGCATAATGTACCTGTAAAGAATTTGAAACATGAAATGGAATGGTTTGGAGCATGAGTGAGGATGGATGATGAAATATGATGTAATGGAATATGAATGAAGTGAATAATGGAGTGGAATGGATCACAACTTATGAAATGGAGTGAAGTATGAGAAGTGGTCTGCAATTCATGATATGTATTATTCAATTGCAGAAAGACATCAAAATTTAAAAATCTGGAATGGAAATGAGGTGGAACATGGAGTGAAATGAATGAAGTGTGTATGAATGAATGAAATGGAGTATGGATGAATGTAATGAAATGGACCATAAGTGAAATGGATCTGCACTTATGATTTTGTAACAATTGCTTGCAAAAAAAAAAAAATTTGAAAAGCTAAAGTGTCAGAAATATTATGATTTTCACTCTACCTTTTCTGTATAAACATGCTAATCAATGATTAGTTTTCATGTTTATACTTATTTTATTTTTTTTCAATAAAATTACTTCAGAAAATTCAATTAAGTTGATGAAGAAGAAAGATTCTTCTTCATTAACTTCACATCATTGTTTTCCTGGAACTTCTTGACAAATTCTTCTCTTGAAAGTGGCTTATGATACAGCTTCAATCTATGACCATTCACAAGAAAAGTGACCTCTTCTTCATCTATTGTCTTGATTTTTATTGCTCCATTGTCAAAAAATTTCACAATTTCATATGGCCCAAGCCAATGTGTTTGGAATTTACCTTGAAAATCTTTGAACTTTGAATCAAACAAGAGAGCCCAGTCACCTTCTTTGAACTTCTTTTCTTTGATGTACTTATCATGCCATCTAGTCCTTTGCTGTTGGAATATACTTGTTTTCTGAATTGCATCTTGTCTGATTTCATCCAATTCATTAATCTGCTCCAATCTGTGTTTTTGTGCCTCTATTAGATCAAGTCCTAGCTGAACTGCCATTTTGAAAGTTTGAATCTAGAACTCTATGGGAAACAAAACTTGCTTTCCATAAACAAGCTCATAAGGAGTATGGCCTGTTGTGTTTCTCCATATAGTTCTATAGGCCCACAAGGCTTCAGGAAGCCTATCTACCCAATCTCTTCTATGTAAATGAACAGTCTTTGTTAGGATTCCTTCAATGATCTTATTAGTAGATTCCACTTGACCATTTGCTTGTGGATGATAAGGATTAGATTTTCTATGTCTGATTTTGTACTTCTCCATCATTTGCTCCACTAGCCTTGATGTAAATTGAGCTCCTTGATCTGTAACAATTTCCATTGGGACACCAAAACGAGTAAAAATATCCTCAAAAAGAAAAGTAACTACAGATGATTCATTAGCAACAAGTAATGGTTTAGCTTCTACCCACTTAGTAACATAATCAGTGCAAACTAATATATATTTCTTTTGTCTTAATGGAGGACTAATAGGTCCTACAAAATCCAAAGCCCATTTTTCAAAAGGTTCAATGTGTACCTGAGGTTGTAATGGCATCTCACCTGAAGGAGAAGGTTTCTCTACCCTTTGGCAACTGTCACACCTTTTGACATACTCTTTAGCATCTTTAAACAAGGATGGCCAATAATATCCTAAATTAAGGATCTTATAGGCTGTCCTCTTATCAGCAAAGTGTCCGCCACAAGGTTCATCATGACATGCTTTGAGAATCTCATGCATCTCATCTTCCCGAACACATCTCCTAATGATCAAATCTGGACCTGTCTTGTACAACTCATTAGCAACCCATGAATATTTTGCACTGTCATAAATGATTTTTCTTTTATCTCTTGCATTCATTATTGAAGGAAATTTTCCTGAAACTAAATAATTAGCAATGTCAGCAAACCAAGGAGTTTGGGTAGAAATTGCAAAAAGATATTCATCAAGAAATTGATCTTCAATTGGAGTGTCATATTTGATGTTTTGGAGTCTAGATAGGAAATCAGCTACTGTGTTTTGTTTACCTAGGCTATCTAGAATAGTAATGTTGAATTCTTCTAAAAGAAATAACCACCTTATGACTCTGCCATTAGTAATTGATTTATTCATTAAATATCTAATTGCAGACTGATCTGTGTGAAAAAAAGTTTCATAGCCTGTTATATAGTGTCTGAATTTGTTTATGGCATGAACAACAGCTAAAAACTCTTTTTCAGTTACAGTATAGTTTAACTCTGAAGGAGTCAAATTTTTACTGGTATAGTAGATGGCATAAGGAATCAGGTCTTTTTGTCCCAATACTGCTCCTAGAGCTGTATCTTAGGCATCTGTTGAAATATGAAAAGGTAACTTCCAGTTAGGTCCCCTTAAAATAGGTGCTTTAGAAATTTTTGTTTTCAGGGTCTCAAAGGCTAACTGGCAGTCAAAACTCCATTTGAATTCACAGTCTTTGGTAAGTAATTTGAAGAGAGGAGATGCTATCTTGGTGAAGTTTTCTATAAATCTTTGATAATATCCTGTAAATCCTAGAAAACTCCTAACATCTTTTTGAAAACTTGGAATAGATAAGTTAGAGATGACTTCAACTTTTGACTCATCAACTCTAATCCCATCCCCTGAAATGTGATGTCCTAAAACAATTCCTTCAGTAAACATCATAAAAAACTTCTCATGACTAAGTGAAAGATTTGCTTCTTTACATCTTTTTAAAAAAAATTCCAAGTTTGCTAAGGCTTCTTCAAACGTGTTTCCATAAACTGTGAAATCATCCATATATACCTCTACACAATCATGTATTAGATCTGAAAAGATTCCTAATACTGCCCTTTGAAATGTTGCAGGTGCATTGCATAATCCAAATGGCAATACTTGGTAAGCATAGGTACCCCAAGGACAGGTAAATGTGGTTTTGTCTTGATCCTCAAGTGCTACTTGAATTTGATTATAACCACTAAACCCATCTAGAAATGAGAAGTACTTTTTTCCAGCTAAGGTATCTAACACCTGATCTATGAAAGGTAGGTGAAAATGATCTTTAAGAGTAGCTTTGTTTAATTCTCGGTAGTCAATACATACCCTCCATTTACCATTTTTCTTTGGCACAATTACCAAAGGAGAAACCCACTGACTATCTGAAATAGGATAGATAAAGTTGACATTCAACAATTTCTGCAATTCTTCTTTAACAATCTTCCTAAGATTTCGATTCATCCGTCTTTGAGGTTGTCTGATTGGTTTACAATTTTCCTCTATGTAGATGTGATGAGTGCAAGTCTTGGGGCTTATCCCTTTCATATCAGTGTACTCCCATGCATATGCAGAAGAATGTCTCCGTAAGATCTTGACTAGCTCTTCTTGTTGAGATTTTTCTAGGTTCTTGTTTATGTTTAAAGTTTTTCCTAGAAATATCTCAATTATAGAGCTGCCAAATTTATCGATGGAATAAAGAGACATCTGTCTTGATGAAAAAAACTCAATGTTGTATTCTTCTTGAAATTGTTCATGTTTGTATTCCGAAGAGGATTCAAAGTTTTCTAAAGTATTCATAATTTGACTATCTTCACTAATTTCTGAAATTGTGAAGAGAGGTTGTAAGTCTTCTTCATCCTCTATCCATTGAGTATCATCTAAATCTGTAATTGTCCTTGCTGGAGGATACAAAGTGAATTTCTTAGTTGAATTACCATCAGAGATGTACATATCACCGGATCTACAACTAATGAAAGCATCAACTGTAGCTAACCAAGGTCTTCCTAATATAATAGGATGCCCTCCTAGATTATTCTTAGGAGTTAGGATCATGAAATCCACAGGGTACTCCCAAGAATCTAGGGACATTGGAATGTCTTCTATTACCCCATCAGGTTTGATCACAGATCTATCTGCTAATTGTAATAATGTGGGTGTAAAAAGAATATTAGGAAGTTTCAGTTTATCCATGATTTGTCTACTCATGATATTGATTGCTGCTCCTAAATCAATGAGTGTGTTTTGGATCTCAATTCCATTGATGTGAATTTTAACAACTGGATTTCCTAGGTCTAGATACTTTGGAATAGAAATCTTACCCATCATAATGTCTGTTATTTTTCCTGCCAGTTGAATTTTCTTTGTCTCTCTTATTCTTTTTCTTGTTTTCTTCATGCTCAACTCCTTTATTGTTTTTTCTAAAATTGGAATTTCCTTGATAGCTTGTAATAATGGAATCTTAATGCAAACATTTCTCAGCTCATCTAGGAAATCATAATTAGGCACCATAATTTGTTTTTCTACACCCCTATCAATTTGTAATCTTTCTGGAAAGGGAGGTGTAGAAGTGGATGTTGATGGCTGCTCTAATACAGGAGTTGAAATTATCGATTATTTTTGTTTTAGTTTTTCAATGTTTGGGTCCTGAAAAGATGTGTCTTCTTCAAGACTTTTATTTTCCGGTAGAGATTATTCCTCAGAGTTGTCTTGTTCTTGTATGATCACAGAAGGTTTCCTCTTTTCAAGTATTATTCCAGACCTAAGTTGAACATCACTAAGGTCTAGAGGAGTGATTAAATAGATTGGAAACTGTTGGCCTTCTATCATGTATGTATTCTGAGGATTTTTATTGTTGGGGTTTGGTATGGGTTGAGCAGGAAACTGATTTGATTTCTGAGGAAATGGTAATGGAAGTGGTTGATTTTTATGTTGTGGGTTCTGAGGATTTTGTTGAGGACTTTGAGGGGAAAAATGTAGGTATGGTGGATAGGATGGTGGATACTGATAGTATTGAGAGTATCTTCCATAGGCATTTTGTACTCCTTGTGCCCAAGCTTGAGATTGATTTTGAAATTGGGGCCAAGGTTGCTGCCAAGAATTCCAATTTTATGGAGGTTGGTTATACATTTGATCATGGAATCCTTGTGTTTGAGGTCCTTGCCAAGGCCTTCTAGAGACAAAATTGAGAGATTCTGTGGAATTTGTAGGAGTTTCCTCTTGAAAGACAACTTTAAGACCAGGAAGTGAAGGACAACTTTTGGTCTCATGTTTTTCTGAACAAATTACACAAGTCTCTACAACTTTTGCATCCAAAGGACATTCTCTCAAGGCATGCTTCCTTCTACATTTGGGACAAAAGATTGCTAAGGCATCAGATTCAGCTTTTTGCTTTTTTTGTAACTTAAGGGTGTCTATTTGTTCACTAAGACTCCCTAAGATGTCAGATTTGAATTCATCAAGCATATGTCCTATCTCTGCCCTACTTACTGTCCCAGAAGCAGACTTACTTTCCCTTGCAAGAGCAGGGTCTCTTGGACCTTTTACAGTTTTGGATTTCCCTCTTGAAAGGTTGATACATAGCTCAGATATCTCAGGTAATGTGAGCTGAGATATATCCCCTTTTCCCATCATGTTAAGGATATCCAACCATTCATCCCTAATTTTCTTCAACAAGAGAGCTTTTAAGGTGTCTTGATCTAAGATCTCCATTTTTTCTCTTTTGATGTTGTAATGAAATCTCTCCAACAAATCTTCCAGGTTTTCATCTTCTTTTTGTAACATCTTAAACACTTCCTCCTTATGATTGATTGGCATAAAATAATCCAAATACCTCTCTAGAAATTCTTGTTTCATGTCTTCCCATGTCCTAATAAAACTGTTAATCAAACTCATAAACCACTTCAATGCTACTCCTTTCAATGTTGAAGGAAATAGTTTAAGTTTTTGAGCATCTTGTAAGTAGTAATAAGTTCTACATAGGACTTCAAGTTCAAATAGGAAGGTTTCAGGATCTTCAGTTTTAAGTCCATACAAGTTTGGAAGGACAGAGGGTGAAATGTTTTTCATAGTTGTATTGGTTTCTTCATCTACTGTAGGAAACCCAAAAGAGTTTCCCATTTCTCTTCTACCTCTTCCTCTACTTCCTTCTCCTTCTGCACCTCTACCTCCTTCTCCTCTACCTCTACCTCTACCCCCTCCAAATAATGTGTGTTCTCCATTAAAGACTCCTCCTCCCCCTTCTTCTGCCATAGTTGATTCTTCTGTGGAAGTGGAAAAGTTTGTATCTCTAGCAAGGGTCCTTGAATCTTCTCCTAAGATAGGTTCAATGGATGAAGTGGAAGGTATTTCTAATGGAATATCTGATCTTAATTCTTCTGGAAGTCTAGGATCAGTAAAGGATGGAATGTGGGTCTGAGTTGGAGGTGTACTGGCTCTTCGTCTAGGCAAAACAAGTGGTGTTCTAGGAATCAAACTTCTACTTCTGCTTCTTATGCATCTATCCCTTGAGTCTCTCTCTCTACGCATATCATTGTTTTTGGGAGTTAAGAAACAAGGCTACCTAGTTACACTTCCCCGGCAACGATGCCAAAATGTTTGTGCTCAACCTAGTGTTCCTAAATTGAGTTCATTAATTGTCAACCAGGGTTGGTAAACTGCTAAAGTGTGGTGCACTATATGTGCCTAGGTATTTGTTTCTCACTACGTTGTGTTTAGTGTTTTATGATGTTTTTGGTTTTATGGTTTTATGTTTGAAAAGGGAAAGAACTAAATGCTGGTGAAAAGAAGCTATTGGTTATTTAAAATAGAAAAAAGCCTAAACTATGGATGACAACAAAAAATGCAAAGCTAGATAACGACTTCATTGCAAGAAAATAAATCACAACATGAGCTTGAACTTATCCAATTCATTCATTAAAGGTGTGTTGGAAGAGCTTGAGAAATGGACAAGTTAAGTGTAAATGAAGTTATACTAAATAAACAATCAACTCACAATATTACAAAATGATTATTTGTAACACAGTAAGGTTTCTATTCTATATTAACCTATGATTTTGAAGTTACACTATTCTGCAACTTGACTTATCACTTCTAGGCCTTATTCATAAGTTTTGAGATTTTCTAAAATGATGCTTGGGAAAAAGGCTATAAGTGAGTTTGTAAAAGATTTGCAGAGTGATCAAAGCCTTAAACTGGTATTACTGACCCCTGTTCATGTGATGATGTATCAATATAGATTCAGAACAAAAGTAAGTTTGTAAATAATGAACGTCGAGAGACTAATTTTGACAACTAATACTACTTGAAATACAATGGATAACCTAGGCTAGAAAGTGGTCTATCAATCTTAAAAGACAGTGACTACAACTTAAACTAGAATGCCATTAATATTTTCTTGAAACAAAATGAACTGAGACTGAACTAGAGTGCTTCTAATCTACTTGAAGTACAGTGAACAGAGTTAAACTAAAATTCCATTATCAAACTGGAAATGTAGTGACAAAGCTAAACTAAATGCAATCAACCTCCGGAGTGCTCTAACTAAATTAACATGCAACTAGTCTATGGAATTCTACAACCCATCTCGTTCAATAGGAATGATATTTTGGAAGAGTTGGTGAAACAAGTATGGCTGTATTATTCAGTGCAATTGAACATAAACATAAAATTGAAAGCAAATACAACTAGAATCTAAGACACCACAACTATTTCTTATTCATTGTTAATGATGTTTTGGAAGAGTTTGTAGGAGTAAGACTGGTTGTGACACTTAGTGTAAACAAGCATAAATCATAAAATTCGAAAGGAAATGCAACTAAAACCTACAATACCACAGCTATGCCTTATTCATCGTGTTGATATTTTGGAAGAGTTTATAAGAGTAAGTCTAGCTGTGATAATTAATGTAAACAAGTATGAACATAAACTTCAGAAACTTGCCTAAGCTAGAAATGAAAACGAGACTAAAATACTTATCTAAACTGTATAAACAAGGCTGCTCAGGTAGCATGGGCCCTCTACCACTAGAGTAGTATGAAATATACTTCAATATTGACTCAACGCTTTCAAGGAAATGGTGCTTCTTTCATTAAAAGAGAAATTACTTCAAACCAGAGTGTTTTCAGACTTCTACAATCTAGCAATCAACCACAAAATCTAAGCTTGTCCCTCGGTTTCCCGAGCCATATTTGTAACAAATTTACATAACTATCTTGAGATAACCTAGGGATAATTGTCTTTCCAAATAAAAACCAAACTAGGAATCTGATGGTGGTCACGTAATATAATTAAGTACATCTGGACTGTCCTTGTCCTATTAGGAGTCTCTTTCCTAGTTTGAGTTCCCACGTACGTAACCGCCTACAGAATTCCGTTCAAACTTCGTGGAGAGCAACACATGATGAGGGAATGATGTGGAATACGACCATATGTGTTTTCCTCTTAGATGACACTTGGAACCTGCGTAGACATGAAGACAGCTGTAGAATCGGCAACTAGCTACAGAATGTCTGCATTCTGTAGCTATATCTAGTTCAAAAAGTACTACAATGACAAAATCATAAAAACATAGCAAGTTAGTCATGATATTAATTCTTAAAGCAATTTTAACTAATTCTACTGATCATTTGAGCCTGTGATTAATAATGGACAAAGGAAATGCAGTGGAATGTGGTGGAAGAAAGAACATCTTTGGAGCTCAACAGGTACCTTCCCCAATATATGAATGAACATGTGAACCCATTCCGGCCTTGGTTCTATGCCCCATACTTGATTCCATTTAGCCAAATTTCTGCGTGGATCATCCTTTCCATAGTAAACGTACTCCATTCTGATAGTTGGAAATTCAAGGCGTAACCTCATCATGTGTGCGCATTCATCCCAAGCTCCCATGTTTTCTTTATGAGTATCCGACCATCGTGTTGGAGTAGCGCACAATCCCAGATCCAAGACATGGAATCTATGTCCTTCTGGGAAATTTCCTTCAACCTCTCCTAAAAACATGTTTACATTAGTTAAACCATCATAATGCAGTAATTTAAATGCTTCAGATGTTATGCATCAAATAGATTGGGTCACTCGATTACAGCACAACAAAGATACTTCATGCAACTAGTTCTGCCAGTTTTCCAATTATTCATCAGAATATGAAAAATAAAAGTTTTCATTTTCCAAATTATAGTTTCCATCAGCCGTTGGGTTGATACAATATTCCTCATGTAGAGTAAGCTTATAGATCTAATCAATATCATCATCAGCGCGCACAGGCTCTATGTATCTTTGTCCTTATGTAAGGTATAGGGGAAATATGACTTTGGTTCCATTGCTTTCAAACTCCATTCATATTTTCTTCAAATTTATGACACCACCCATATAAATAGCCCAATCCAATCCCAACATCATAGGATAAGGATCAATATCATCTACAATTTGTATAACTTCAAAATCTGCAAGCACCTTAACACCTTCAATTCTGACTACGGCCTGCGACAACCTTCCTAACGGAATTATTTTCTACTAATTTTCCATGCGCAATTGAATGGTAGACAATTCCAGCTTGGGCTCTCCCATGTGCTGCTAGGTTTTCTTAGGTAGGATATTTGCATCTAGTTCTAGATCTAAAATAACCCGATCCATCACATAAGCATCGATATGCGTGGTCATATGCATTTCTCGACCTGTCCTCTTCTTATTCTTATATATTTTGTTGACAACTTTTTGTTCTACCAATGGTTGTTCCTTTTCTACAAAGTTATCTATTAGAGCCTCAAGGTTCTCTACCGCATTTTTGTTGCATAGTTACTTAATACAAGCTTGTAAAAATGGCTTGATTTATTCATCTACCCTACCCTCCTTCATGGGTCTACCTGATGTTTATGTGCTTCCTTCTGCAAACTCCTTTCGCTCTTTAAAAAAAGTGTTCTTTATGCACTGTAAATCGAATCCCTCTTTGTTCTCAGGTGCCTTACGAATCCAAAGCTCAGTATCTGGCTACTTTCCCTCATCTTTATTAGTGGTTCCACCTCTCCTAATGGTTGTTAATTTCAATCATTTTTGCCTATCACCAGTGATCAAATTGACTCTTTAAAAATGTTTATTAGGGTGTTGAGTCAAATTTTCATGGTTTTAGTAGATCTTCAAATACAAATTTGGTCACTGGATAGTGTCTCTAGGGATTTTTCCACTCATTTCTAATTTTTTACATGCCAGTCCTTGTCATCACTTAGTTGATTGTACCATCATTGAAAGGTAATCATCATCACACTAGTTAACATCATCATGATTTCATTCATTTCAGTGTCTCCATTAGGTCATTAGGGTTTCAGCCACCAAATATGTTTTTCCATGCATAAAATCCAGTAATGGAGGAGTTGTAATAGGTAAATTTGTTCAATGAAGTTTGGTTTCAAATGTAATTTGTATTTTAATATGTAATAAGTTCATCATGTTTTTAAATTTGTAGATAAAGTGTCAAAGTTACAAGTTTACAAAAAAAATGAAAAGGACATGTAGTGGGCCAACCCACTACTATGAAGAACATTGACTCTTACAAGCTATAAAATACCATTTCATTATTTTATCATTCATCCTATTGAATAAAAACTCTTTCTCACCTACCAAGGAAACCTCATCACTTCAGCATCAAAGAAGACCCTAAACAAGTGTCCACAAGGTGCCATGTTGCGTTTTATGGGAGAGCTTCTCTTTTCCAAACTTTGCAAGTAAAATTAACCTTCTGATAGTGATTTTCTATTTCCTCACACTCAAAGACACTCCCTAAATCAATTACACCCCCTCACTTTAACTCCGTAATCTTCTACATCCAAACCCTAGCCCCTACACCACACCACTAGCCTAATACTGCATTTTTGGGATCCTCCTAGACCTAGACCTGTAATAAAATTCCCTAGCTCAATTACCTTACCCATTTCACTTCATAAATTTTCCTAATACCCCTTTCCACCTCCCTAAATTCTCCTACTCCTATCTCCCTTCTGTAGCCCCTCAATCCTACTCCATCTCTCCATTCCCCTATTTTTCACTATTAGGGTTTTCCCCTTGCAAAGTACATATGGAGGGAGATAGGAGGCCTTACAACAAGGGATGCCAAATGTAAATATATGAACCAATCAAAACACATGATATGATGTCCTCTCCACTTTCCAAGTAGTGTCAAATTCCTATAAATCATAGCTTCACCTTTCCAAGTTATGGGCTCCCTAGGGTTTACAGTGCACACATGAACAATTTTGCTTCAAAATGTGTTTCTAACCAAATAGAGATGAATTTTATCAATGAAAAATAGGTTTTCATCCATAATATACCAAGGAACAAAAACCTCCTTCATTTTATACATAGGTTTTATGATTTGGGATAAATTCCAAAAATACATTTTCCACTGGAGATTTCTGCACTTTTGTACAACTTAACTTTAAGACAGTTTTTCAGGGGTTTGGAGACATTTTTTGCAGTTCTTGATGACTCCATTGTATAGCATAAATCATAATATTTCTAATGGTACATTCATATCTTCATTTTGACCTCACAAAGGCCTCCAAAATTAATTGTTTCCGAGCTCGCTATGCTTTCTCCTGCATATTACACTTTCTCCAATTTTTGAGCGATCAACTTTAAACTTTGATTATGACCAAATGGGAAATTATTTTTGAAAACGAGAGGAGTTGTGTGATCAAAACATGCCACATAACACAAACCTCTCTCATTTTTTCAGACAACATTATGGTTAGAGAGATATTTATCCACCTTTGAGACCTATGTTTGCAAAAAACACAGAATTTTTGCATAGTTTTGGTTCAAAAAGCGCAGTGTGGGCCACACTATGATTTTGATAGGGGGGTCCATTAGATGAAAAATCAGCATTTTTGGATTCCTCTTGATGAGTACATAAAACCTAGTTAGTAGTTGAGCTATTTCAACCACTTTTGGGGGGTCAAAATGCCCATAAACATGAAAAAAATCACCTTTTTGCCCTGTTTTTGGAGGCCACGCAACACTTTCTAAGTACTCTTGGGAGAATGAACTTCCTCATTAAATTCCTCTACCTTTTCAGACTCACCACTATACCTACAAAACCCTAAAGCCATCATACATTTTCTTCTACTTGGATGCTTCATATCTTTGAAGTTGTAAACCCTTTATACCTAGACCTAGCTACTTGGTTGTTGAGCCACTAATATGACCACTTTTTAGCACCTATTTCATCCATTTCTATTCTTCTTTATCATGTAATTTATCATAATTTATCATATAAATCCATTTTATAATTATTTATGCTCTTATGGATAAATATTATTTCTTCTCCTTTATTTTTAATAAATTGATGATTGTTATGCATAATTTTATCAATGATGGTTTATTAATATATTTTGTAACAACACTCACCATTTTAGCCTCCAATATATTTGCTAGATTATAGATTTGATCTCCAGCACATCATTCAATATTTCAACTCAGAAATTCGCTGGAATAAGAAGTGACAGTTTTAAGGTTGATATTTTGGGAAAATGGAGAAGAATCTGGAAAATCTGGAACATGGGTTTTGTCCAGAATGGACCAAATTAACTAAAACATAGCTCAGTTTACCTAAATTCGGCTTGTATTGAGAGAAACGGAAGGTTATTTGAGCATTATTTTCTCAGATTTACTATTGCGGCTGTCTTCCAAATTATTTCAGCTGCAAATCCAAATTCGACTTGTTCCTATTGAAAGATTGATGTAAATATCTTTTCTTACTAATCAAGTTGTTGGGGACAATCCAATATTGTTATGAGGGATCACATTTACTATTTATATTCGCTTCTTTTTTATTATAAAAGGAGAAGCATATATTGCCGTTGAGGAGAACTATGGATTGAACATTCCTTTTGTAACTCTGTCATTTATTATTGACTCTCGTGATCAGAGAGCGACTGTTGTAAACATTATTATTCTTTATTAATACAAGATCTTATTTCCGTTTAATTTCTTAACTCTGGAGTAAAGACCAGCGGCGTTTCACTGGTGGTTATGGGCCCGACCCTAGTGGATCGATCCACTATTTGTATCATTACCTTTCAATTATCGTTGTGTGATAGTTTGTATTTTCTTTTATTACAGTTTGCAAGTTAATTACTTTACTGTTGAATTGTCTATTGATATCATTGTGTTACATTGATGAATTTCATTGATGTTCCGTTCTAACAAGAATCTTAATTCCTGTATCATTTATCTTGTTATACTTTACAGAGCTTTTTTGTTTAGCATTTGATTCCATTTTCTGTTTCGTTTGACTATTGTTCATTTGCAGATTGTTGTTTAATAGAATTTGCCAATCGATTCCATCAGTTAAGATTTTGTTGTTAGGATTTATTAAATAGGATTTTCTATTCAATTCCTTTGATTACAGTTTGTTGTTCGTTTACATTTCTGTTCAATTCTAGAGCTGTTGTTCATTGCAGTTAATCAATTGCAAAGAGTTTGGTTTTGAGAGTTTTCCTAGTTCACTTTCATTAGCAGCTTTAGTTCAATTTCTATTTCCTTTTAATTGCTTTAAAGAAAGACTGTCAATTGTAGAGAATATTGGTTATTGCTTCCACGTTCCCAAATTGATTGTCTTGTTCCAGTTTGATTTCAATTGCATCAATTTCTAGAGGAATGAGTTATCACTACTATATCCTTGATTGATGTTTGTTGAGTGAATGATTGTATTTCAGAGCATTTGAGTTTATGTTATTGTAGTTATATTTCTTTTCCAAGCATCCATTTACTCTTTTATTTAGAACATTGTACTACATATTACAAAGAATTACTCTTAGATTGAATTGCAGCCTCAGACAAAGTACATTTTTGAAATAAAAAAAATTTCCTGGATTGATAATTAATGTAGGATAAATAGGCGTTAAAAAGGACACCTTTTATACCTCAACATTTTTGCGCCGTTGCCAGGGAGAGTGTATGCCATTTAGAAAGAGTGATGCATATTTTATTTTTTCTGCTCGCGAAGAATTGGGTATTAAGGAAGGAAGGTAAGAACCTATGCACTGAGCAAGGAACATACTTGTTCACTGGCCCGCTTCACAATAGAATTGAGTGAAAGCTTAAGATAGGAATGAATTCTTGTGTTTTTTTTTTAAATTTTAGAGGTAGAATTTTTGAAAAAAATCTTGTAATTCTATTCAAGTGGTGATGTAAGCACCACCCATTTCACTAACCAATTGACAGGAACATTGGAATGAGGATCCTTAAAGAAACAAATGAAGAAAATATTCTATTATGGTAAGAAATGGCTCACATTGCAACTTTTTAATTCCCTATCAAAGATCTAGGAGGAGTGACACAAATGCACATAATTCCCCCACCGTCTCTACCAAATTTTCATGGTTTGACAAATGAAGATCCAGATACATTCTTATTTGAGTTTGGAATACTTTGTAGAGGATATGATTATTGTACTAATGATCAAAGGTTGAAACTGATTCCTCTTACTCTAAAAGGAGTAGCTCTCTGATGGTTCATGAGCCTAGGTGGGAACTGCATCCAAACATGGGAGGACATGAAGAACATATTCTTGAAGATGTACCAAGACTACTGCAAATCCAATGAAGATATTTTCGGTATGATACAAGGAGAAGATGAAATCTTGGAGGACTATGTAGAGAGATTTCAATATAACCTTCAAAAATCAAAGCATAAACATTTGGAAAAAGAGATCTTGAAAACATTCCTTAAAGGGATCAAAGATGAATTTTTAGAACTCTTAAATCTGATAGGAAAAGGTGATGTTTTTCAGTTATCATATGATGATGTTTGTGAGTTGTGCATAAGGTATTCAAGAGGAATTTACAAGGTTGGTAAGAATTCTAGAGAAGTTTCTTCTTCCTTTTCCAAATTTACTACAAGAACAAGAGACATAAGAGCTGAAATCAAGATTTTATTTGAAAATTTTAAATATGATTTTATTAACTCTCTAAGTTCACAATTAAATGATTTACAGGTTCAAAAAAATCAAGAATTTGATGAAGTGTTTTGCCCTCATTACCAAAAGGAGCATCCCATAGATACTCACTCTTCCATATCTAAGATGGAAGTAGCATATCAAAGAGATGGGGAAGCTGCAACAAGGTAAAAACCATGGAAATGGTGGTCTACAGGTATGGTTCAAAACACTTCCTCTCCATTCTCTTACTTGCATAATTTGTGATAGAATACTCATATGTTAGGGCAGCCATGCCAATTTCAATCTAACCACCACCAATCTTGTCTACAAGTTTGGCATGGTTCATATTATGATTGCATAACTAATCTCCCTCATCTTGTAGCACAAACACATCCTCCATATTCTCCACCAACTCTTCCACAACACCTTGCTTTCCTATCAAAATAATCCACTCAACTCAATCAACTACATCATCAAGAGGCTCCATTCCCTATACAATCTCCTACTCAACTCATTCCACACCCTCACCATAATAAACCAGTACAACATGCTTATAGTGTTGAACTGAAAAATGTACCCACCCTTCCCACCCATTCTATCTCACATGCACCATTGGAGAAAACTTACACTGAGATTCAGAATGTATCAAATCCAAAAATTGTAGAAGTTATGAAAGAAAATGAGGTTTTTTCTAGTTTGCACCAACAAACCATTTTAAAATCTCAAGAACTTCATGATACGATGGCTATGGGAAATTGAGAAAGTAAGGGATACATTGAAAATTGGTTTCACTCCAATTTTTTGCAGCATTACTCCATGCTTCAACAATTTTTGGCACCATCTTTTCAAGGGAAGTTGGCTTCTCATACCCTATTTTTTATTAACATGCATTTTTCAAATTTGGGTATGTACATACTTGAAGCCCTATTTTGAAAATGGTTTCACTGGAAATACTCTTATACATAATCATATTCATTTTCCAAACCAGAGTAAGCTAGTGTAAAAAATTAAAATAAATAAGGAAATAAAATAAACACATGTTTTATTTTTTTTATTTTTGTAAAAATAATAGTTTTTGTTGCAACACGTTGTGGAAATCAACATCGGTGATAAATATTTTAATTTATATATGTATGTAGATGCATTATATTTAAATTAAAAATTCTACAAATACTCATATTCATTTTTATCACCAATATGGAAAAATTGCTTGAATATCATTTTTTTGCTTGCGAGCTTGATCAAATTTCTGAAACCAGAGTTGAGACAGTCATGTTTTGGGGGACCAAAAGTGAATATTTTTAAAACCAATTTCTATCCTAAGTATCCCTTGATGTCTAATTTCCAACCCAATTTTAATCACTCCGTTTGGATTTGAAATGAAAAATATAGAACCAAAACATTGACAGGGATTCTAGTTGGCAGCTCAGGAACAGAGTTGGGACAGTCAGTTTTTGGAGACCTAAATGATTATATTTTTAAAACTTGTTTCTATGGTAAATTTATCTATGAATCTAGTTTACAACTCAATTTTAATCACTCGATTTAAATATCGTATGAGGAATTTATGACCAAAATACTGACTTCTTATCATGAATCAACACTCTTGAAACTCTATTTTCTCGGCTGTTTACTAGCGTATTTGACCCATAAATTATTCTTCTCTTCAAAAATTGTTTCTATTGGAGATAAATAAATGACTCTAATTTCATTTCTAATTTGAATCATCTTAATCCGTCATCAAACGAATAATTTATGCTTGAAATATCAACAGTTGGTCTGAGCTAGAAAATCGAAAATGACTCTATTATGCAAGTCGTTCTAAGAAAATTTGACATATCATAGCATTTAATTTTTAAAACTTGTTTCTATTAAAGATAAAACTTTGAGTTAGCTCTCATTTGGCTTTGGAATCACTCAAATCGGACAAAAAACGAAGAAGGTATCATTGAAACACTGCTGGTTAGCATAATTGGCCACTGCTCTCCCACAAGTAATAAATTAATTTTACTTTGTCCATGGATTTGTTCTACAGAGTAACTACTTGCTAGTTTTTTTGAATAATTCTTGGATTAGGGGAGCTGTGCACCTCTCTTTCTCCATGATTTAATGTTTTATTGCAGGTAGACACTCGTTTTTTGCAAGTTTTAGCAAAACAAAGAAGGTAAATTTATGGACGAGCGGTTCTTGAAAGAAATTTTAGTGAAATAAGGGAATTTCATCCAGTTCATTACCTAACAGATTTATAACAAGAAGAAATGAAGAATTGGCTTCGATTTGAAGATTCATGTCACTGCTGCCAAAACATTTTTCAAAAAGATCATTTTTTTTCCATTAACAGATTGATATTCCCTTAGGAAAGAACATCATAGCTGTTGTAACTTAATAAAGTGTTGTTTATTTTCTGATTTCTTTTATGTTTTTTTGTTTCAGGTGTTGATCCCTTAAAATTGTAGTTTCCGCTCCATTTCCAATTGAACAATAAGAACCCCACCATGCAAGTTTCAGAAGGTAATTCTTCGGTAGCCCCAATTCTGTAAAAAAATATTTTTCCTTGAAACTTGTACATAAATTTTCCTTTCTAGTTGATTGGATTTGCTTCACAATGGATTGTACATTTTTTTTCCTTTTCTCTATTTTTTCCTTTGTTGTTCCCTACAACAATTTATGTGTGCATTTTCTTTGCTGTTGGGAACAACACTTTTTGTGTGCATTTATTTTTCATGTTGTTCCTCTTAAGGAATAGCAATCTTGCATGCTTATATTTGTTTGTTGTTCCTCTTAAGGAATAGTAGTCGTTCATCTGAAGGAACAACGCGTTTGTGTGTTTCTTTTTGCTGTTCCTTTCAAAAGGAACAACACTTTTGCTGCTTTTTTTTGCTATTCCTTTCAAAAGGAACAACAGTTTTGCAGATTTTTTTCACTATTCCTCTTAAAGAACAACAACTGTTCCATCTAAAGAACAACACTTTTTGAGTGCATTTTTCTTTATTTAGAAAAATATTTTGAGGATTTTTGTGAATTCTTCATGACTCTTTTAAAGGAAAATACACAATTTATGCAAGGACACAAAAATTAGAGGTTATTGGAATTAACAAATCAAGAGAAATTGTAATTTTTAAGAAATATTTTTGTAGTGATAAGAAAAGGAAATGACACAACCATCTATATCACTTTGCTGTCTTTATTTTCACTAAAATTAATATGATCGATTATCTTTATCATGTTGGTTCTTCCCTAAATATTCATAACTCTCTTTGATTTTTATTTATTGAATAAGAATAAAGACATAAATTCTCTATTGAGATGTTCAGACTTCTTCCACCATCCCTACTATTAAGTAGTGTTGAGCCATCCTCTATACATAAATAGGGAAGTCATGAAAAAAAAGAAGAAAAAAAAACTCTATATGATTACTAACAATTCTATGATATGGAAGATGGAGGATAGGGGGTCTCATCAAGAGCTAGCCTACCATGATCATAAGGGAGCAGTGAAGTGTCATTCCTATTATGGCCACCACACCAGGGATATGATCCAATGGACAACTCAGAAAAATAAAAAGTCCTTGGAACAGGAGGTCTCATCACGAGCTAGCCTGCCCACCTTTCACTCCTTCATGGTGAATGGCATTATGATTCATCTAGTTCCCAAGCCAGCACCGTGGCCTCCATCATGACATCACACAGCACTTCCCTAGGCATAAATAAAGGATAATGGTTCCAAGGCTGAGAAAGCAACTTTGTCAAGGTTATAGACACCTGTGGGTAACAGAGCTCTGCTAATGGTATTAGAGTCATATTTTAACACCGTTACCGATGAAATAGGTAACCTGACCTCAAAACAGGAACTCTAGCCCAAAAGGACTCAAAAAACATGAAAAAACACCCCAAAAACAAAAAAAATGTATTCCAGAACGCACTTGATTTTTTTTGAAGGTCAAATTTCAACATTTTATAAAATTATGCTAAAAGCAAATTTGTTTCTTGAAAAAGGGATTGAAAAAACACCCTCAAAACAAAACTAGTAGATGCTGGAATAACAAAAAAAAAAAGTGTCATATTTTTGACATTTTTAAGAATAGAAATAACATTTTTTATTTTTAAAATTCAAACATTAAAAAAAACCTAAAATTTAAGAAAAAAATAAAAACATTTTAAAACTTCAAATTCAAAAATATATAGGAATAAAAAAATAAAAATAAAAACAAAATAAAAATTTTAATTCAAACATTAAAAAAATACCTAAAATTTAAGAAAGAAAAAAAATTAAAGATTAAATTTTCAAAATATATAGAAATAAAAAAATAAAAATATTAAATTAAAAAAAAAACAAGTAAAAAAAGAATGAAATTATAAAAAATAAAATATAGAAATTAAATTTAAAAAATAAAAAGAAAATGTTTATTAAATTAAAAAATTAAAAATTAATTTTAAAATAGAAAATTAAATTTAAAGAAATATATTAAATTTTAATACATTTAAAACTTAAAAAAAAAATACATTATTTAAATTAAAAGTAAAAAAATGAAAAATTAATTAAAAAAAAATAAAAAATAAAATACAATAAAGATATTAAATTTAAAAGAATATATATTAAAAAAACAAATAAATTTTAAAAAATGAATTAAATTTAAATTATAATATATATATATATATATATATATATATATATATATATATATATGAATTGAAATTAAAAATATATATATTAGATTTTATTAAATTAAAAATAAAAATGTTAATATTAAAATAACAAAATAAATTTAAAAAATAAAAAATATTAAATTTTAATAAATAAATGAATAAACAAATAAATTTTGAAATAAAAAATAAATTTTAAATGTAAAGAGAGAGACAAAAAGAAAACATTGTTAAAATAAAAAGTTAAAAAACTTTAAAAATCAATTAAAAATGAAAAAATGTAAAAAATATATTAAATAAAATATATTAAATAAAAAACAAATTAATTTGAAAATATTAAGTTTAATTAAAAAAAAATCTAATTTTAAATACCCAATTTTAATTGAAATAAAAAAAATATAAAAATTTTATGTAATTAAAAAAATTATAATAAAAAAATTAAAAATTAAAAAAAAATATTAAATTCAAATAAATTAAAAAAAAATACAAAATTTATTAAATTTTAAAAAATTAAATGAAAAAACTAAACATAAAATTTAATAATAAAAAAAATCAATTAAATAAATAAAAAAATACAAATTTAATAAAAATTATTAACAAAATTTAGAAAAAAAAAAAAATTAAAAACAAAAAAAAATGAATAAAATTAAAAATAAAAATAAAAGAAAAAACAAAAAAAATAAAACAAATTAAATTTCAAATACAAAAATTAAATTAAAAAAAAAATCAAATTTAAAAAAAAAAAAATTATATATATATATATATATATATATATATATATATATATATATATATATATATTAAAAATATTTAAAGAAAAAGAAAAAAGAATTTTTCGATTGTGGTGTTGTCATGAATCGCCCCCGCCCAGGTGGTGGCGAGGCTAGTTGTCGGGCGAGCTTGAGCCAACTATGTGCCCCCTCGCCCATCTGAGGGCCGCCTTCCTCCGCCCCTGGGTGGGGAGGCCGATTCCGGAATCGCTCTCCCGCCTGCGATGGCAGAGGCCGCCCACCGGGCGCGCGCGGGGCCGCATGCAAACCTCCGCCCGCTCGCGGTGCCTCTGCCGCCACCTGGGCGGGAGGGCGATTGATGGCGCCACCACGATCAAAATTTTTTTTTTTTTATATTTTTCTTAAATTTTAATATTTTTTTGAATTTGATTTTTTTTGAATTTTTCTTTTAAATTCAAAAAATTTAAAATTATTTTTTTTTAATTCAAATTTTTTTATTTTAAATTTAATTTGCTTTAAATTTTTTTTGTTTTTTGTTTTTTTTTAATTTTGTTTTTAATTTAATATTTTAGATTAATTATTTTTTAAAATTTAAAATTTATTTATTAAATTTATTAAATTTTAATTAATTTTTTTTTTTTAATCTTTTAGTTTATTTCCGCCCAGGTGGCGGCAGAGGCCGGCCACTTGGCGGGCGAGGAGGCTGCATGCAGCCCCCTGCGCGCCCAGCGGCTGGCCTCTGCCATCACTTAGGCGGGAGGCCGATTCCGGGAATCGGCCTCCCGCCTAAGTGATGGTAGAGGCCAGCCGCTGGGCGCGCAAGGGGCTGCATGCAGCCTCCTCGCCCGCCAAGTGGCCGGCCTCTGCCGCCACCTGGGCGGGAGGGCGATTGATGGCGCCACCACGATAAAAAATTTCTTTTTTTTTATATTTTTCTTAAATTTTAATATTTTTTTGAATTTGATTTTTTTTTAATTTTTTTTTTTAAATTCAAAAAATTTAAAATTATTTTTTTTTAATTCAATTTTTTTTTATTTTAAATTTAATTTGCTTTAAATTTTTTTTGTTTTTTGTTTTTTTTTAATTTTGTTTTTAATTTAATATTTTAGATTAATTATTTTTTAAAATTTAAAATTTATTTATTAAATTTATTAAATTTTAATTAAATTTCTTTTTTTTTAATCTTTTAGTTTATTTAGTTTTTCATTTTTAAAATTTATAAATTGCTTCATTTAAAAAAAACAGTAAATTTATGGATATTTGTTTTTTAATTATTTGCAAGTGGTTTTTTTCATTTTTTTGTTTTTTAATGATAGTTAATTTTTTTTAATTTTAATTCTTTTATTTTGATTTTTTTTTCAATTTTAAATTTTGTTTTTTTTTTTAATTTGTTTTTTTTGTTAATTTTAAAAATTGTATTATTTTTCTTATTATTATTATTTTTTTAATTTAAATTTTTAAATTTAATTTTTTCTTTCTTGTATTTTATTTTTTTTATATAAATTTTAATTTTGTAATTTAAATTATTTTTGAATTTTCTATTTAATTTTTTTTTTAATTATATTAATTTGGAAGAAAATGTTTTTGATGTTTTTTTTTTAATTTTTTTGGTTAAATTTTGTTTTTTTTTCTTTAAATTATGTGTTTTTTTTCAAATTTTGTCATTTCTTTTGATATATTTTTTCAATATTTTTGTTTTTTATTTATTTATTTTTGTTTAAATTTTTTATTTTTACGAGTTAATTTTGTTTTTTTTTACATTTTTATTGGTTTTTTTTATTGTTTTTATACATATTTTTTTATCTAAGTTTTGTGTTTTATTACCAACATGAAAATCACCACTTAAAAAAAAAAGGTTGATGCTGCATCAATACGTTTCAAAATTAGCATGAAAATCACCGCTCTAAAAAAAAAAGTTGATGTTGCATCAATACGTTTCAAAATTAGCATGAAAATCACTAACATTTTAAAACAAATATTCATACTTCATAAATAAAAATATTAGAGTGTAAAAAATGTGCACAAAAAAAAGGGGTGATTTTGCATCACCACTTTTCAAAATCGGGTGCTTTTTATGCTACCAAAAAAAAGTTGGTAACAGTGCGGTTACCTATTTCATCGGTAACAATGTTTTTTTTCACAAATCAATAGTAATGATAAATCATTTTCTTATATCTTTATCTAATATCAAACGAGAGTATGCTCTTAAAACCCTTTGTTCGAAACCTCTTATGCATGAAATTTATTTATAAATCGATCATAATGGTTTATGTGGATAGTGACCACATAAGTACTTTTTCACATCAGTTGTCTTTTTCCCTTATTTTTGAATCATTACATAAACATTTCCATATCTACTCACGATTTCGAAATATGCATTGATTTCAGTAATGCGATAATTTGTTAATCATATCATAAGTATGTATGCCTTTCTATGACTGTACAATTGTTATGCAGTACGCTGCTCTTCTATTTGCCACAATATTCATACTGCATTTCTACAGAAGTTTTTCTACTTAAAATTTTTTGCATGCATCTTATTTGTTTCTCTTCAAAATTAACACTGTGGATTCCAGAAAATTGCATGTAGAATCGTGATTTGTTTACAGGAGCACAGTAAGTATCGGGGGAAATTCTATTCGCAGCACACAGCAAAGGCTCACGGAACTCGGGAACATGCACAATTCTTCAGACATAATGTGCTTGCATGGCTTCCACCTTTTGCATCACTTTCAGTATCTACTCAGCCTACATCAGCTTCAACAAAGACCAGTCCCTACATGTCACTCTACATTTTTTTTCAGAGGTAACACTTGAGGTAAAATAACATATTTTTATTTATTTATTATGAATTTAGGAGAATTTCACGAAAATCCATTGAGCATTATTTATCATCATTCATTCCAAATCTTTAACACTTCCCATTTTTTTAACGACATATCATCTTTCAGTTTGGGGGAGTGTTGTTTTCTTTCATTTCTTTCTTATGACCATGTTAGCAATATTCTTTATCATCCATTGATATTATTATCATTCTCAACACCTTCCTTATTCCATGTTGTTTTACACTAAGCATAGATTTGAACATATTGTAGCAATCACCTCTCTTTGTTTTCTAGCATTGCATGAGGACATGTTAATTCTTCAGTTTGGGGGAGGAATTGATACACATGATGGATGTTTTCTACTTTCTTTCTCATTTAAGGCATACAATTTCATTTTTATACAGCGCAAAAATTGATTTGCATATATCTTTAAAACTATGAACTGAATTCTTGTGATTTCTGGATAACAAGGAGTTATCATTAAAATACACAAACCCAGATAATTTCACGCTAAATTAGTTTATAAAATTTCAAAAACTATGCACTATCACCTACAACCATTTTGTTTATATCTCATGATCCGTACATCAAAACGATCTGATTTTTGAGAAAATAGTTAATGAAGTTTGTTGTTACTTATGTCACATTTTTCTACAACTTCATATACATATAGTTGAATGTCAACTGTAAAAATTGTTACGCCTTCATTAATATTTCTAAAATTGAATATTCATTATTTGAGGAAAAATTCATTTGTTCCATCCATTTCATGAGTTGGGATGAACAATTGTTTTTTGCTTGGTTAACACATGTGTTTTTTTTCTTTGGGTTGCATGAGGACGTGCAATATATTCAGTTCTGGGTTGCATGAGGGCATGAAATATATTCAGTTTGGGGGTATGTTGAGCCGCTAATATGACCAATTTTTAGCACCTATTTCATCCATTTCTACTCTTCTTTATCATATAATTTATCATAATTTATCATATAAATCCATTTTATAATTATTTATGCTCTTATGGATAAATATTATTTCTTCTCCTTTATTTTTAATAAATTGATGATTATTATGCATAATTTTATCAATGATGTTTATTAATATATTTTTTAACAGCACTCACCATTTTAGCCTCCAAGATATTTGTTAGATTGCAGATTTGATCTCCAGCATATCATTCAATATTCCAACTCAAAAATTCACTGGAATAAGAAGTGACAGTTTTGCGGTTGATACTCTGGGCAAATGGAGAAGAATCTGGAAAATCCGGGACATGGGTTTTGTCCAGAATGGACCGAATTAACTTTTTGAAAGAACGGTTTGTCAAAATTCGGCCCATATTGAGAGAAAAAGAAGGTTATTTGAGCATGATTTTCTCAAATTTATTGTTGCAGCCATCTTCCAAATTCGACTTGTTCTTATTGAAAGATTGATGGAAATATCTTTTCTTTCTGATCAAGTTGTTGGGGACAATCCAATATTGTTATGAGGGATCACATTTACTATTTACATTCTCCTCTTTTTTATTATAAAAGTAGAAGCATGTATTGCCATTGAGGAGAACTATGGATTGAACATTCCTTTTGTAACTCTGTCATTTATTATTGAATCTAGTGATCAGAGAGCGACTACTATAAACATTATTATGCTTTATTAATACAGCATCTTATTGCCGTTTAATTTCTTAACTCTGGAGTAAAGCCCAGCGGCGTTTCACTGGTGGTTATAGGCCCAGCCCTGGTGGATCGATTCGCTGTTTTTATCATTACCTTTCAATTATCGTTGTGTGATAGTTTGTATTTGCTTTTATTACAGTTTGCAAGTTAATTACTTTACCGTTGAATTATCTATTGATATCGTTGTGTTACATTGATGAATTGCATTGCTGTTCCGTTCTAACAAGAATATTAATTCCTATATCATTTATCTTGTTATACTTTACAGAGCTTTGTTGTTCAACATTTGATTCCATTTTCTGTTCCGTTTGACTGTTGTTCATTTGCAGATTGTTGTTTAATAGAATTTTCCAATCGATTCCATTAGTTAAGAGTTTTTTGTTTGGAGTTATTAAATAGGATTTTCTATTCAATTCCTTTGATTACAGTTTGTTGTTCGTTTACATTTCTATTCAATTCTAGAGCTATTGTTCATTTCAGTTGATCAATTGCAAAGAGTTTGGTTTTGAGAGTTTTCCTAGTTCACTTTCATTAGCAGCTTTAGTTCAATTTCTATTTCCTTTCAATTTCTTTAAAGCAGGACTGTCAACTATAGAGAATACTGGTTATTGCTTCCACGTTCCTAGACTGATTGTCTTGTTCCAGTTTGATTTCAACTGCATCAATTTCTAGTGGAATGAGTTATCGCTACTGTCTCCTTGATTGATGTTTGCTGAGTGAATGATTGGATTTCAGAGCATTTGAGTTTATGTTATTGTAGTTATATTTCTTTTCCAAGCATTCATTTACTCTTGTATTTAGAACATTGTACTACATATTACAAAGCATTACTCTTAGATTGAACTGCAGCCTCAGACAGAGTACACTCTTGAAATAAAAAGTCGTTCCTGGATTGATAATTAATGTAGGATAAATAGGCGTTAAAAATACACCTTTTATACCTCAACATTGGTTTCATCTCTGATCCAGTACCCTAAAATTCTGAAAACCTACCTGAGCCTATCATATATAACCTAATATCATTCATGTCATAGTCAATCCATGACTGTGATCTCATAGAGAAAGCCATCTCAGCCTGTCATGGCTAGCTACTTGGTCAAAGTGGTATGTGGTTACCTTTTTTAGTCTCCTTTTCAACCTTCGAAGAATTGGTGGAGTGCTAACAGTGACCACATTCATGCTAAGATCTTCCACGCGGGTTTCTGATCTAACCATATGAATATTATACGTTGGATTATGATTATTTTTCTCCTGCATCTTAGCTATAAAAGTAGGGAAATATTCTATTACATCGTCAAACAATCTACAATACCTGCATGATTGTCGTACCAGATTTGGTCAGTCACGCGCATAGTGACCATCATCTCCGTAGTTGTAGAAAATAACTTGCCCCCTTCCTTTTCTAGTTGATACACCTACTCATCCTCTTCCTCTGCCTTGAAATCCACCATACCCAGAGGGGGATGCTAGTGAGGTAGGTTCGACTTTCACTCTATATATTTTAGCTTTCTCCAACATTATATCAGAAGTTCGACAATGTTGCTCATCATGTCCCAGTGGGCCACACTACTGATCTTTTGTTGGAGGGGGGGGGTGAGGGTCCATTGGATGAAAACTCAACATTTATGGATTCCTCTTGATGAGTACATCAATCCTATTTAGTGGTTGAGCCATTTCAACCACTTTTCGGGGGTCAAAATGCCCAAAAACATGAAAAACATCACCTTTCTGCCCTATTTTTGGAGGCCACGCTACGCTTTCTGAGTACTCTTGTCAGAATGAACATGCTCATTAAATTCCTCTACCTTTTCAGACTCACCACTATACCTAAAAAACCTAAAGCCAACATAGATTCGATTCTACCTTGCTCCTTCATATCTTTGCAGCTGTAAACCCTTTGATAGCTAGACCTAACTACTTGGTTTCATCCCTGATCTAGTATCAAACCCTAAAAATATCAAAACCTACCTAAGGATATCATATTTAGCCTAATATATTTCATGTCATAGTCAATCCTTAATTTTGATCTCATAGTGAGAGCCCTCTTAGCCTAGTAGGGCTAGCTACTAGGTGAAAGTGGTTTGTGGTTACCTTTTTCAGTCTCCTTTTCAGCCTTCAGAGAACTGGTGGAGTGCTAATAGTGACCACATTCATGTTAGGATCTTCCTCACGGGTTTTTTCTCTAACCATATAAAGGTTCTACATCGTATTCTGCTTCTTTTTCTTCTACATATTATCAATAAAAACAGGGAAATATTCTATTACATGGTCAAACTGTCTACAATACCCGCATGATTGTTGTGCTAGATTTGGACAGTCATGCGCATAGTGACTAGTATCTCCATAGTTGTAGCAAATAAACTACCCTCTATCTCATCCAGTTGATACACCTACTTATCCTCTTCCTCTGCCCTGAAATCCACCGCACCCAGAGGGGGATGCTGGTGAGGTAGGTTTGACCTGCATTCTATATATTTCCTATTTTTCCAACATTATATCATAAGTTAGACAATGCTTCTCACCATGTCCCAGTGACGAACATAATCTGCAAAACAACTGCTTCAGCTGAGGTTGATATTTTCTGACCCTTGGGTAGAAATATATTTCATGGAATCTCGCAACTTGAAATATTGTGCTCCATACTGCATTCTTCAGCGGGATAGGTCCTCCAGTGTTCAGATAATTATTGAAGACGAGAAATTGATCCTAATGTTGCCCGACAGCTTTACATTTTATGCACCAAAGCTCTGCGCTTACTGCCTTACCCTTATCTTTACACAAATTTTGAATCTCCAAAATAATTGCTTCCAACTGACTCTAAATCTATTGAGTTCCAAGCACAACAAGTATTGGGGTAGCTTCTAATTTCATCGCAATCTCTACAGCCTCAGCCTACGTGGCAATATTTTGTTGACCCAAGGGTTGGCAAAGATGTGGGAGAAGCATAGATATAAAACACTCCTTGTGTTGGGCATCATCATTAGTAAATCCACCATCTCTGATAGTGTGCTTCAGCCTTTGATCTACCTCCCACACAGATTCATTTACCTCCTAGTGAATCTCTTTCATTTTTGTAACCAACTGCGCATATGACTTAGGCTTCTTGAATTGTTCTTTTAGGGCATATTTCACTTCATCCAGAGTGGCATTAGGGTTTTCTTTGACATATCTAATATACTAATCCAATGCACAATCTTAGAAAGTAGTGGCTAATTGCACTTTATTAATATCATAATTATTAACCTGTACAGCTCTCCATATAGAATTAGCTACAAACCAAAATTTCTCAGTGTCTTCATTCCCAATACCTTTGAAAGTAGCTAGCTTCATAGAAGCGACCATATCTTTGCCTGGGGGAGGTGGAGGTCGATATGGACTGTGTGGTGGAGTGGATGGGATATGAAAGTGGAGTGGATGGGATTCAAAAGTGGAGTGGATGGGATATGAAAGAGCATTAAGTCTCTCTAATCGTTTTGATTTGATGAAATTTCTTCTTGTGAGACTTTCTCTTCTTCAGAGTGCGCAGATTCACTAGAGCTACTAGTTTCTAGTTCATCATCACTATCGGATCTATGCTTGAGAGGGCTATAAATAAATCATTTCTCTGGGTATTCGCAGTAAAATCTTCCACTGCACGTAGTTAGGCCTCTTCGGGACATTCACGTAGTATGCTGGCATAAAGAGCCCAGTTCACATAATAGCATCTTCAGTAGTAATTTTAAAGATCACAATAACTTACCTCTAGGATCGTTGAAAAATATTCTTTCTGCTTTAGAGTATGACACAAACTGATCAATGGAAAATTCAGTCACAAATCCTCCCAAGACATAATCAATCCAATGATCTATCGTGCGAGTGATCTTATTGTCTATATTTTCTAATTGTTGAATCAATTCAGGAGTCCACTTAGTAATTGTGTCATCCTTCATGCAGGTATTGAATTTATTCAATCACAAGAACCACTCCTACAACTCAGTTGCAAAGGAACAAAATAATATCTCATGAACTTCTGTATAGATGTAATTCTGAACCCACTTTTTAGCAGACATCTTAGAGCTTTGATTCTCTTGGATCCTGAATTCAAGGATCTTTCTATCCAACCAATCTTGAAATTCATTCTATGAAGGGTGCCACAACATCAAATCTCCCTCAAAATGATCCCAGTCCCAACAATGGAACCATTTTCTATCTTGAGGGGTCCTGACCAAGGTTCAAAGTTTATTGTGTAACCAACAAACCTTGCAACTACTGGCCCTTTCAGCAATGATCTTCATGCGAGATAAAATTCTCACCTGAAGTATTATGGGGGTGTTGTAACCAGATTTTTGCACCTTGAGGAAGAAAATAATGTGGTGTCCCTAAAAATTTGATTGCAAAACCTATACAGATCGGAAAAAGATGCACGCAAATACATAAAAATACTCAAATAATGTATAAAAAGATAGATCGCAGATAAATTTGTCACATATGTACAAGAACATAATAATATCTATGTAATTCACAATAAATTAAGCATATGTATCTATGTATTCAACCATAAATATATATTCATGCATAAATAACTGATATACTCGCGTAGATAGGATTACGCATAACAAAGGTAAGTGAACTCAAAGAAGGAACAATAAACCAAAAACACAATGCTTCTCTAAAACCAGTCTTTGTATTAGATTAAAATAGTTCCATAAAAAAAAACTTTTCCCTTACAATTAGCATTCTATACACATAGCCAGTGGAGTCTACACACACACAGGACTAGGTCTCCATGCACCCAGCCAGCAGGAGGCTTTCTACCCAAAAACTCAGACTTACAAAAGTGTATTACATATGCATAAACTCTTAGATCCAAAACATTACATGATTAAATTCTTACTTAGGCTCAATCTATCTATTTATATCCATCTTAGTGCACATATACTATGGTCTTAAACCATGGTTTGAGGCCCACATTTTGCGCTTGAAACCATTTTACATAAAAGAGGGACTTTCACCCGCCCCAAATCCCCTTGACCTTTCCGCGCAGTGCACATATGAAAAAATATACAAAAAGATACTAAAAAATGTACCCCAAGAGACTCTGCTCCAAAAATTAGTATTTTTTGATGATATCCTAATCTACAACACGAAGGATCATGTTCAACATGTTGACAGGGTGCTCAAACTATTGGAGGAGAAATAATTATATGCAAAAACCTCCAAATTTTTCTTTGGAGTACAGGAGGTGGAATATCTGGGTCATATTGTATCTCATGAGGGTGTTAAGGTAGACCCTAACAAAATGAAAGCCATTAAGGAATGGAAAATCCACACAACAGTAAATCATCTACTAGGATTTCTAGATTTGACATGGTATTATCACAAGTTTTTTAAGAATTATGGGAGAATAAAAATACCTCGAACAAAATTACTGAAGAAATATGCATTTCTTGGAACCTAGAAGCAACTAAGGTCTTTGAACATCTTAAAGAGGGAATATGCCAAGCACTTGTCTTAGCTATGCCATATTTCACAAAAAACTTTATTGTGGAATTTCATGCCTCGGGAAATGGAATTGGTTCCTTTTTAATGAAATAAGGAAGACACATTTCTTTTGAAAGTCATCTTATCAAAGGAAAATATTTACTGCACAAACCTATTTATGAGAATGAAATGTTGGCAATACTACATGCACTAAAGAAATGGAAACCTTACCTAATGGGAAGACACTTCAAGGTAAAAACAGATCATGATAGTCTTAAATAATTTTTGGAACAAAGATTATCTTCAGAAGAGCAGAAAAAATGGGTCACAAAGATGTTTGGTTATGACTTTGAAATCATCTGCCAAAACGGGAAGAAAAATGTTGTTATAGATGCACTCTCAAGAAAGTATGAGGATGTGGAAGCATTGCTTTGTGGAATTTCTATTATGCAACCAGATTAGATAACTGAATCAAGGTATTAATTGAAGAATGATGAAGAAGTGTGGACAGTCATTCAATATTTGCATCAAGATCCCAGTATATCCGATACATTTATCTGGAAAATTGATTCATTATGGTACAAAGATCGCTTATATATTTGTAAGAATTCCCAACTCAAATAAAATATTCTTTTGGAATTGCACACCTCTCCCTTAGGAGGGAACTCAATATTATTGAAAACTTACCATAGGGTCAAGAAGGATTATTTTTTGGATGGACTTAAATCTAATATTAAAAATTTTGTGGCGGAATGTTAGGTTTTCCAACAAAATAAAGTTGAGACAATTAAGACCCCGGCTCTGTTACAACCTTTATCCATTCCAAGTCAACATTGGGAGGAGGTTTCAATGGATTTTATCATAGGTTTACCTAAGTCCAAAGGAAAGAGTTCCATCATGGTGGTATTTGATAGAATTACCAAGTATGCACACTTTTGTGCATTATCTCATCCATTTAAATCCAGTACTGTTTCTACTACATTTACGTAAATAATTCAAAAGCTACATGGAAACCCAAAAATTATTGGAAGCTACAGAGATCCCATTTTCACTAGAAATTTGGATAGAATTATTTTCTTGTATAGGTACTCAATTAGCTCATAGCTCCTCTTATCATCCTGAATCTGATGGAAAAACTAGGATAGTGAACATGTTTTTGGAAGAATGTCTTCATCACTTTGTATATGATAAAAAACACAATGGGTCAAGTGGTTACCTTTGGCTGAATGATGGTACAACAATTCCTTCCATACTACAACAAAAATGATACCATTTATGGAATTTCATGGATATCATCCACCGTCCATTACATCATATTCAAGAGAAAAATATAAGGTTCAAGTAGTGGAATATTATATTGAACATCAACAACAAGTTCTCCAACTCTTAAAGGATAACCTCACTTTGGTGCATAATCCAATGAAGCAACAGGAAGATCAACATCACAGTGAAAGAATTTTTGATGTAGGAAAATGGGTATTTTTACGGCTAAAACCATATAAACAAATTTCCCTCAAGAAAGCTAATAAGGACATAAAGTATCACCACAGTACTATGGTACTTACAAGGTGTTGCAAACGATTGGTACTATGCCATAAAAATTGGAACTTCCTGCATGTTCCCGAGTGCATCTAGTTTTCCATGTTTCATGCTTAAAGAAATTTATAGGTGATGAGATCCAAATTCAAACAATATTGCTAGAACTTGACGAGGAAGGAAAAATCATATTGGACCTTAATTAGACACATAAACAAGAACTTGACAGCTATGAAATCGATCAATTTCATAGTATCTCATCAAGTGGAAGAACTTACCTGCTGAATATTCCACATGGGAGGATGATGATTTTTTACAAAAGCATTTAGAACTACTCAAGCATTGAAGATAACCATTTTTTGAAGGAGAGTGTAATTTTAGGTCCCTATAATACTATTACATCCCCTTATTATTATTGTTAGTGTAGCCCCCTTATTGTTATTATTATGCCCATGTAGTCCCCATATTGTTATTATTGTGCCCCATAAAATCCCACTACTTTTATTTTTGTTCCCTTACATTATTATTGTTAGGTAGGCTTTGATTATATTGTGACCCCTTAGAATCCTATATATATAAAGGAGGTTTTTTCATTTGAATCATCCAATAATTTTTCATTTATGTAATGTAAAGGAAGTTTCCCCCTATAAGAGGCTAATTTTTAAGTCATTGATCTATATTTTCTTCTATTTTGTGAGATGGTTGCATAACATACTCTACATAACCACATTCTTTGCAACCTTCCTTACCTTCAAATGATAATCATGTCCCAATGAATGTCCTCCTTTCCCTTTTATTTTTGACCCTTTTTCCTTCCACTAACCCTAGTCTCCCTCTTGTATGTTGACCATCCAATGCACCCCTCAAGGGAAGAGGTGGTATGTTCTTTTCCTTCAATCAGGAAGCCCATACTCAACCTCCATACCTACTATCTAGGTTGGTAAAAATCAATAATAAAAAAATTGTGACATATGAAATGAATTACTCTTAGTTGAAACATTTCCCAAGAAATCCTCCTCAAACTATGAATTTGTGTCTACTCCTCTCACCCAAATCATTATGTTTACATTTCCACAATGTTTAGATGAATTGTAGTTCATTGTGACATTTATAAGAGGGATAAAAAAAATGGATATCACATACCCCACCCCCTTAGAGAAATATTATCCTTAGGATTCTATAACCAAACATAAAATTTAATAGTGTTCTATACTCGAGAAAAAAATTCAACAGTGCTCTATACCTATGCAAAAATTTCAATGGTGAGCTTTATATATACATAATTATTTTTCATTTATTTTCCTAATGGATATAAATGGGTAGTCCAGGTGGCTTCATCTGGTTCATAGTTTTTCCATTGTTCCTTTACCTTCTCGGTCACTACATTCTGGAGTGTGATCCATCTCCAATGTCTATCCATGTTTTCCATTGTACTTAGTGCTCCTTCGGGGAACAAATTCAACTCATTACCTCCCGGGACACACCTAATGCATCTCTGATCCTGATGAGTATACACATGATTCTCTAAAAAATAATTCACTTTCCAAGTTCCACCATCCCCTTCTCTAATTCCTCAATCGCTCGAGTGATATATTTTCCTATTTCGTATAGTCACTCACCTTCCAAGCTCATGAATCCCCTTCTCTAATTCCTTAGTTCCTCAGTGGATACATCCCTTGGAAAGGCATCCTCACACAAGAAGAATATTCTCAGCAAAGGAATACCCCTACCTTTCTTTAATAACACAACACATGTGTCATAGCATACCTCTTTCCAATCAATGCATATCATTGGGTTCTAGTGTCACCATAATGGCCTAGTTACTAATGTCTTCAACTCTATTATATTTTTGTAGCATATGTTGATATTATTGAGATGATGTTATTTGCCTTATAGTCAGCCTCATATAATCGTGTTGGATAGTTCAATAATTATCCTACATCAAGATCACATGAGTATTATGAGTTTCATCATTTAAGTGAATTCAAAGATAACTTCATTAGTATATTTATTTATGAGGTTAACCATAAAAAATTTAATACAATTCAAACCACAAATTTCAAAGAGAAATTATTCGAACTATAATTATCTTTGGTTACTCTTTTCTTCCTTGAATTTTAAATCACTGAGTGTTGTATAAAATCCATAGTTCCACATAGTATTTAACTAGCTCTGTCTTTACCAAACAAGCTCAATAAAATACACTACTAAGAACTACAAGAATCTAGAGAATTCATCCACCTATTAAGCATTATATGAATCCATAACACATCTCCACTTGTTAAGCGGTAATGCGTCAAATTATCAATGTAGTCTCCATCCAACTTCTTCTTTAAATCTGGCTCACAGTAATCTAGATCACACCTTTGCTTGTAAATCACTATAGAGAACATCTCCACTTATGGATACACTGCTTCATGTAGTCTTTCAAACAAATAAAAAATAAGCTCCCTCATGCTCATATCATAGTGAG
Organism: Pinus albicaulis; assembly: GCA_034641835.2. Taxonomy (NCBI): domain Eukaryota; kingdom Viridiplantae; phylum Streptophyta; class Pinopsida; order Pinales; family Pinaceae; genus Pinus; species Pinus albicaulis. The sequence goes on along the minus strand of CM076574.1, from coordinate 460,546,707 downwards.
CATGGGAATATTATATACCATCAAGGTAGGAATTTTTTGACACAAATATCATCACATGTCCCTTGCCATCCTTATTTCCATCTTGGAAGATATCATCATACCTTCCCTGCCATACACGAAATTATCATTACACCTCCCCTACCATCCCATCATAAATCATCACACCTCCCCTGTCATCCCAATATATATCATCAGACTTATAGGCCTAGGAAACCCCTATTCCGAGAACTTTGCATATCCTAAGTTTTTCCAAGCTTGGCGTATTCGTTAGTCTTATGTCCAAGCACCCTCCTAGAATGCTCTAATTACATGTGCATGGAGTCTTATGGCCAACTACCCATTTAGCATGCTCCACTACACTACTTATGGAATATTATAGTCCATGTACCAGTTATGACTTGCTCCCATGAGATAAACAAGGTTCCATAGGATAATTCCTTCATGGAAATATTCTTCCTGAGCTCCCAACTTCATCATGCCACTTGTGTCACAATATTTAATTTCCCAAGAGATAAAAATTTCAAACCAGAAAGTTTAGTTTCTCAATCCTTTCTTTAACCAAAAGTTTGATCTCATAGGCATGAGACATATGGTCATGTCATTGGGATCCCTTAAAGGTATTATTGATTTTTCATGGTGGTTTAATATCACACACCATTCCAATTATTTTTCTTGCAACTTGATGTTTCAATCATACAACACCTTTCAATGGTATATACATGCATATGTAATATCATTTTACATAAATTCATAATAGCCCAATGTGGCTTCTGAATTATTAGTTTCGTAATAATTCTATCACTCCAACTAATTTAAAATACATTGAAATGAAATTGTTGTTTCACTATACATGTGCATCATATTTATGTCAAGCATTTGATAATATGATTATCATTCATTCTAATAGAATAATAAATCAAGACGAAGAATTCATATCTCTAAATTAATTAGCATTTTAATTCTCCATTTCACTCCATGGGAATTGTAATTCATACCGAAGGCTCCCCTCTTGCACCATACCATTTCCTGGTATCCATGAAAAACATGCATTATTTTGAAACAACAATCAAATTCACCTGAAGGAATTCTTACACAATTCCCTTCACCCTTTTTACCCTTATTTACTTGGTTGTTATTAACAAAACTTTCACTTGAATCTTTTTGAAGGGTCTAGTTGGTTGGTAACATTCTCCTTATTGTAATGCGCAACAATTCCTAAAATGATCTCATCCTCACACATTAGCCATATATTAATAAACTCAACCATTCATAGATTTCAATGAAGAACTCATAAAAATATCTTAATTTGCATTCAAATCTAACATTTCCTCATCCATGTTATTCACATTTTGTTATTTTCCATCCTTTATCATTTTCTTTGATTGTCACAACAAATACCAAGAGCATAAACATAATGTATTAATAATAATTATTATTATTATTAACAAAAGGTCATTTCTTCCCACTTTCCCAACACATATTCCATAAAACATGGAATCCATTAATAACTTCATTGTTTTATTCAAAATATGGTAAGTACCAACTTTATTTCATATGATTCACATAGTGATAATATTTTAAATATTAATCACTTATATTATTACTATAACGGTTCTCAACTAATGGCCTTTCAGACCGATTATAATCCTCATACCTTTATTTCACCTTCCCTTATTTCTCATATTCATGAAAGATAGAAAACACACACACACACACACACACACACATCATCATCATCATCCATGCATAGCTCAGTTAAGGAAACTCCCTTATTATGCTATTTTTCATAGTTTTCATGTCATTGCCCATTTTATTCATGTGGACCCAACCAATCCACCTAGTTATATCTTCATCTTATTTTGCCTTATATTTCCGTTTATATTATGTGCAGGGTTTAATTAGGGTCTTTCACTTCCAGTTGGGTTTTATTAAACTCTTCCCTATATCTCCTTTTCTTTCCTTTCATGCACCCAACAACCCATCAAGACCAAAACAGAAAAGGAAACAACAAAAAATGAAAAACAGAGGAAAACCATGATAGCAACACATGATAATAATATAAAGTAGCATGGTCATTCTCAAGGCTAAAAAAAATGGAAAGATAAAAATATGTATCCAATAATAACAAAAAAACATATAAAACATCCCCTTTACACATCATTCATTATCCCATAATAACTCAATCCCTTGAGTTTTGGTGGTTAGTGTGTCCATCATGAACATGTGCAAAAATTTTAGTCAAATTCCTTTCCAACGTTTATAGCAAACTCAAAATTCCAACATCCCTTTAAATATTTTTTGAGATTAAACAAGAAGATTTAGCACCCACACTAGTGCATTAAGCACCTGGTTGCATTAAGAACCTACACTAGGGTGGGGCCCACAATGCTATTTTTGGGTGCATGTCTATTTTTATTATCCCTTAATTTAGATGGACATTAAACTATAATCTACTCTCAATGTGGACTTGAAGTAGTTAACTGAAGTGGAAAATTCGGTTAGCTAGTGAACTTCGAGTTAGAGTTTAGTTGGTGGGTCATGAAGAGTAATTCTAGTTGTAATAGAGTTTGAAGTGAAGTGGTGCATGAGTTGGTGCAAGTTGTAAATAGTTTAACTTAGTTAAGGGAGTTAAAATTAGTTGTGCTAGTTGTAACTGAAGATACACTAGTGAGAGATCTATTTAATTAAATATTAATTAATTCACAATCAGTGATCTCACATGCAATTGAGGATGTACTATTATTAGTTGCATGCATCTCAGATCCAATGGAGACCTAGTTGAGTTCTAGGTGAAATGGAAGTTGACTATTAGTTGTGACATTATCTACTTGCACACATGAAGGCAAACACCCATTGGAGTGCCCATGATACTTGTGAAATCAAGGAAAGATAGGAATTCATTCAGCAGGGATTATGTAGTGAAGGTAGGATATCTAGAGACAATAAATTGGCTAAGGAATTTTCCAATTTTTGTATGACAATGTGAGACAATTAGCTGATGTTATGAGGGCTCTTGTGAGAATAGTTTTTTATGTAATTATTTCAGGGTCCATGATATAATATACAATATAATATAGTGGGTTTTTTAGCTAAAATATTTCCACGGGAAATTATCTGTGTTGTGTGTGACTGATATTTCTTCATGTTCATGTGATTAGCGATTGTGTTTTTAATTTCACAAAATATTTGTAGAAGAGATTCAGTATTTAACTTCAGCACATTGTTATATCGTGTGAATCCAAGATATAAATTATTTTTGTATAATTTCTACATGGTATCAGACCACAAGAAATTGTAGAAGTCAAGTAGGAGCTATGTTTATGATTGGATAGAATTCGAATTTGCAGAAAGACTTTCTTGGTGCTATAGTTGATTCAAGATTGAAATGGATTTCAATGGCTTGAGGTTAGAGTATGCACTCGAGGGCATCTTAAACTACATTTCTTGGAAGGACAAGATTTAAATAGTACTCTAAGACAATGGCTTGAAGTAATTCATTGGAAAATATGTTCCTAGACTATATGTTGTAAATGATGCCAATCTTGATGCATGGAAAAAGAAAGTGGAAAAGGCGAGGGGGATCCTATTGGAGGGAGTACGAGACCACATTGTCTCAAGCCTAAATGGGAAAGCCACATAATATTCTATGTGGAAGGATTTGACAGATATATTCCAAAGCAGCAATGACCATAGGAAATTGGCGCTCAAAGATAAACTCAAGAAGATCATGACGGAAATTGGCGACACCATTCCAAAATATCGCACAAAGTTTTTCCAATGCCAGGATGAACTAGGGAGTGTGGGAATAACATTAGTTGATGATTATTTGGTGATCTTGTCTCTCCTTAGACTTCCTAATAGTTGACACAGTTATTAAGACTCTGTCAACGAATGAGAAAAATTGTCGGACTGGGAATGATTGGGGTTGGATCTGGTGCAGGAGGAGTTCAGACAGAACACCAAAGATGGATTTTTATCTAAGAATGAGGATGAAGAGGATTTTTCTTTGGCTACCAAGGAAAGGAAATGGAAAGGGAAGAAATTTCCTTCAAAATCCGAGTCCAAAGGCAAGAAGAAGGACATGTCCAAGGTGAAGTGTTTTCAATGTCATGAACATGGGCATTTTGCTACTAACTGTCCACAAAATAAGAAGAACAAGAAGGCTATTGTATCTGAAGATGGTGAGGCCCTCACCTCACAATTTGAGCTTGAATTATTCTTTATTGCATGCATGATTTCAAGTTCATTGGGACCAGTGTGGTATTTGGATAGTGGCACTTCCTTTCACATGACGGGAGATAAGGAACTTTTCAATGACTTGGAGGAGAAAGATCTCTAGATGCATATTGAGATGGGAAATGATGGATGACACAATGCTACTGGGATTGGTACCATTACCTTTAATAGGGATCCAGGTAAACCATTTCAATTAAAATATGTGATGCATTTACCAAGTCTAAAAGAAAAATTTGGTCTCGGTCGCAATGCTGGAGGACAGGGGCTATGATGTTGTTTTTAGTGATGGAAAATCTTTCCTGTGACATAAAAAAAGATGTCAAGCCAAGAGGATAGGGATTTGAGTTAAGAATCTCTACAATTTTGAGTTATATGGCTACACTGCCATGATGGGCAAGGTAGAGAAAGTGGTGAGTCGGGATTAGGGAAAATTATGGCACAGGTGATTGTGTCATCTTCATCATGGAGCCTTGAAAGTCATGCAGCAAATTTGTACTGGAATTCCAATGGGAAAACTTGTTCAATTAGATCAGTGCAAGGGTTGCACCATGGGGAAGTATGTAAATTCCACCTTTCATGAGAATAAAAACCATGCTTCAAGGATCCTTGAGAGATTTCACACATATGTGTGTGGACCATTATCGGTTGCTTCAACAACAAAATATAAGTACTATGTAATATTTTTTGATTAATTTTCTCATAAATGCTGGATATTCTTTATGCATAATAAAGATTAAACATTCTCTAAGTTCTGTGAATTTAAGGCATTGGTGGAGAAATAGTTGGGTAAGAAAGTGAAGGCTCTTAGTAGTGATAATGGTGGAGAATACATCTCTAACGAATTCAAGAACTTCTATAGCAAATAAGGAATTCGAAGGGAACTTATATCGCATCATAACCCACAGCAGAATGGGGTCGCGGAGAGGAAGAACAGAACGATCATGGGTGAAACACGAGTGATATTGCATGATCAGGGCCTACTAATGCATTTGTACATGGAAGCATGCAACACTTGTGGTTTATGTGCAAAACCATTGTCCTCACAGAGTGCTTGGCATGAGTACACATGAGGAGGCTTTCACTAGTAAGAAACTTGATGTTTCACACTTTAAGATTTTTGGCTCATCTGTTTATGTGCATGTGACCAAGGACGCCAAGAAACACCCCATAATTATCGTGTGTATTTTCCAAACAACAAAATTATTTTTGTGTGACAAGATACAAAATTTGATGAGGGGAAATCCATGCGGTTGTCCCTTGAGAGGGAGCTAGAATTGCATGCTAAGGATGGACTTTTGGTTCCCAAATATGAGTCTCAAGATGTGGATAAGCCATATGAGGAGGTTCATGGAGTGGAGGAAATCACTCATGTAGAGCCATCCATAAAAAATGGAAGAAGACACACCACAAAAGCTTATAGGCTGAGACTTGACGTTGCACAGAATATAGGAGCCCCTACTTCACAGTGCATATAAAGACAATTTCTTGACCGATTTACTAGATACATGGCTCTTATGAGAAATTTTTTTGTGAATGAACCATCTTCCTTTCAAGAAGAAGTGCAACAACCTACTTGATTTGATGCAGTGGTGGAGGAGTATGACTCCATTGTCAAAAACAGTGCATGGGAGGTAGTCCCAAGACTGGTTGGAAAATCAGTGGTAGGTTCGAGATGAACCTACAAGGTAAAGCAAGTTTTTGATGGGAGTGTGGAGAAATACAAGGCCATATTTGTGGCCCCGAGATTCTCACAGATCGTGGGGATATATTATGATGATACTTTTGTGCTTGTCGCGAGGTACTCTTCCATAAGATCCATCCTTACACTTTTAGCGTAGATGGGCTAGCACATTCATCAGATGGATGTGGAAACTGCAGTTCTCAATGGGATCATTGAGGAAGATGTGTACATAGAGAAGCTTGAATGTTTTGAGATCTTCAACAGTGGTTCGTATCTATGTAGACTCAAAAGAGCGATGTATGGGCTGAAGCAAGCACCCCATGCTTGGTACACTCAGATAGACAGTTATTTCACCAGACTAGGCTTCACCAAAAGTGAAGAAAATGAAAACCTGTACAAGATTGTGGTTAAGGGTAAGCTATTGATCATTTTTATTTATGTTTATGATCTAATTTTGACTGGTGATGAGCATCTGATACACTCATGCAAGGAGAATCTTGCAAGGGAGTTTGAAATTAAGGATATGGACCTCCTTCATTATTTCCTTGGATTGGAAATATGGCAGCAGGATGGTGAAATTTTTGTGTCTCAAGGAAAGTATGCAAAGGAGATACTAGGCAAGTTTAACATGGACAGCTGCAAACCCATGGATATTCCTCTTCTAGGAAACTAGAGGAAAGAGGATGCTACTTCTGGAGAGGTAGTGGATGCTACTGTCTATTGATAGTTAGTGGGTTCGTTAATGTATCTAGTGAACACGAGACTAGACATTTGCTACACATTTAACTAGTTGAGTCAAGCTATGGTTAAGCCTACCAAGTTCTTTTGGAAGCCAGGGAAGCATGTCCTAAGATACCCGAAGGGCACATCAGAGTATGGTCTATGGTACAAAAGGATATATGGAGTGAAGCTTCATCACTTCACGGAAGCAGATTGGGATGGAATTCCATTGGACAGAAAGATAACATCAGGGGGGATCTTTAGCATTGGATTGACAACAATTTCTGTTACAAAAGGAAACAATGATCTGTGGCACTCAGTTCAACAGAAGTAGAATACATGGCAGAAATTCAAGCTGCATGTGAGGCTACCTAGATGAGAAAGATCTTGGTTTGTTTGTTTTGTTCTCAGATGGATCCGACAGTGATTCATTGTGATAATCAGAGTTGCATTAAAATCTCGATTAATCCTATGTTTCATGATATGTCCAAGAATATAGATATCTGGTACGAGCATATCATAGATTGTGTGCAGAGGAGGATCATATTGCTTCAGTACCTTCCCACAGAAGATCAGGATGCAGATATTCTGACGAAGGCGCTCACTAGGAGAAAAATCGAATACCATAGAGACATGATAAGGGTGAAGGATAATCCCTTTCTTGTTGAGAGGGAGTGTTGAGATTCAACAAGAATATTCAAAACCCATTCTAGTGCATTAATCACCTGGTTGCATAAAGCACCTACACTAGGGTGGGGCCCACAATGCTATTTTTGGGTGCATGTATATTTCTATTATCCCTTAATTTATATGGAAATTAAAATGTAATATATTCTCAATGTCGACTTGAAATATTTAACTAAAGTGAAAAATTCAGTTAGCCAGTGAATTTCGAGTTAAAGTTTGGTTGGTGGGACATGCAGAGTAATTCTAGTTGTAACAGAGTCCGAAGTGCAGTGGTTTATGAGTTGGTGCAAGTTGTAAATAGTTTAACTTGATTAAGTGAGTTAAAATTAGTTGTTCTAGTTGTAACTGAAGGTGCACTAGTGAGAGATCTAGTGAATTATATATTATTTAATTCACAATCAATAATATCACATGCAACTGAGGATTTACTATTATTAGACACATGCATGTCAGATCTAGTGGAGACCCAGTTGAGTTCTAGGTGAAAGGGAAGTTGAATATCGGTTGTGACATTATTTTCTTGCACACATGTAGGAAAAAAATATTTGGAGTTCCCATGATAATTGTTGAGTCAAGGCAAGGCAAGATTTCATTCAATCATGGATTGCATTCAACAGGGATTGCGCATTGAAGGCAGGTTGTCTCAAGATAGTAAATTGGCTAAGGAATTTTCCAATTTTTGTATGACAGTGTGAGACAATTAGCTGATGTACTGAGGGCTCTTGTGAGAAGAGTTTTGTATGTAATTGTTTCATGATCCATGATATAATATACAATAGAATATAGTGGGGTTTTTAGTTGTAATCTTTCCCCGAGAAATTATCTGTGTTGTGTGTGATTGATATTTTTTCATGTTCATGTGATTAGCGATTGTGTTTTTAATTCCACAAAATATTTGTAGAAGCGATTCAGTATTTAACTTTACACAATGTTAGATCGGTTGAATCCAAGATATACATGCTTGTTGTGTAATTTCTACAATAGTTAATGAAGAAGTAATTTTTAGTATCATGAAGATATTTAGAGGATTCTCCATCATATATTTATATATTACAAATTGTTGCTTCACGTGCCCGAAATTCGTGTGAACTAATCTTCTTATTCTTTCACTACCTGTTAGTACAATCTCTTCTCAAGTGTTCCTATCCATAGTGCCGACATGAAATGGATTTGTTTTCTCTATAGCTTGATGGTGCCCCTTTATTTCCTTGTCATCATGACATTCCTCTATATCTTCAGAGGTTGATGCATGTTGCATATGAAAAGTGCATATCAGCATGCTTATATACATATCGTCACTAATTTTGACATTGACCTCTTTACTATGACTAGCAACCATTACATCTACAATTTACTATGCCAATTAGAGAACCACTAACATATCAAAATCTTTCATTCTTACCCTTCCCAATTTTGGTATCGAAACATGCATACCATACACAATCACTATTCAAATTCTACAATCAACACACGTTTTCACATAAAAAACAATAATCCTTCAAATTAAACTATGGTATTCGATAATGAAATAGAGGTATTAAACATATCCTCCTAAGAAAATTCAGTTTGAGTGTTGAACCTTGATTCTCTGATACTTTGTATCAAAACTCCAAATCTTGTATCCAATGTCCAATGTAGAACCTTCACTATTCATTTCATTTGTTCTTGATCCCATCTAGGTCAGTGTTAAACCATGCTTTGATACCACTATGTGACACTCCCTCCCACCCCCTTAGGCTTTCCCAAGCTAATGGGAGGTGTTACTTTTAATTAACCCAACCTCCATGGTCTCATTATGGAAACGGGGATACAAATTTATCCTTCACCAAAGTTAGCAGAATTAACTTTGGATAATACCATCATGTCCAACTCTTCAAGATTTTAGACAATATAATTTTTATCTCGATTTGATGCATGGATGAAAATTTATTCCCATTTAATTTTTGGTATTTTAATCCTTTCCACCTCGAAACCAAGCACTACCACATTGTATCCATGTGTGTTACGTGGCATTGCCACGTCACTTGCGATATAATGTGGCTCCACCATGTCACTGCACCCTTACACCGTCATGCCATAAAAAGAGGTGATCACCATTTCAAGCTACTCCTCAAAATATTTACATCACCCCAGATATCCAGCCTTGGTCACTTATCTAGGCCCTGCACAGATTAGCCAAACTAGATAGAACTTGACTTAACCCTTTTGTAAATTTATCTGGCCTCGTCTATATCAAAATTATCCATGAAATTCATCACAATTATTCTCCTAGATATATATATTCATAGACACGTATGAATCACCTAAAATATATATGGCCCAAATACACCTAAATACAAGGAAAATTACTCCCTGTTTAACTCAAAACTATTTAAGTTTTTTCCTTAATATTTTTAGGGAGCTAACCAAGGTTCTCCTTGAAGCCTAGATTTTCCCAAAACATCCACATTATCAACATCACATTCTCATACCAAGTACAATCAATCTAATAACTTACCAAAGTTAGAATACATTCACAGATATGTGAATCCACCTATTAATAGGCATTACAAATAGCCAGTCTGTGGCTAACAACACTATGATTTCAACTACAAAACACTAGATCCTTCTGTAGAATGGATATGAATTATTACTATAATATTTCATACTTTATCATTCATTAATTCAATATTCCCTTTTACTACATGCTTAATCACAGTCTTTAAACTACCAATATCCATGATATTCATAACATATGAAACAATGGAAATCCCACATAATGATATCTTATCATAGCACATCAAGCATTCATACACAGCCATGTAAATATATATATAACTCAGGAACATACCAACAACCATAGAGATCTGAAAGTCCCTCATAAACATGATAAAATTCACATAACCTTCACATTATAAGCAACCAAGAATAACCCATTCTTTTACAATCAATCCAGATGCCTACATTGTTATAACACATAGAAATACATTCAGCATTCAGATTGTAATATATATATATATATATATATATATATATATATATATCTGTGTGTGTGTGTGTGTGTGTGTGTGTGTGTGTGTGTGAATATATACTTATTTGATTATCTTAATGAAGGTAAATTGAGGGAGGTATTTCAACTCTCCACCCAACTATGGGCCTATTGCACTGCAATATTTCTTGTAGTTGAGCACCCTCGAGATGGATTCAGAGTCTGAGGAGTTAAATACTCAAGGTAACTTCACACAAATGCCAAAAAAACAGTTCAAAAAGTAATCCAGAGCTCACCCCATATCCACCTTCTTATTATAGGGCCAGACGTCATTGTGTCTCTACCTGCTCAAACAAGAATCTAGAACACACTCTATTTTTAGCCGCTAACCTTTTCAAGTATCCAAACTCATAAATTTTCCACTCTATTATGTAGGTATCTATAGAACATAGTGGTTCCACCCACTAAACCAATGAGTATCAGGGATATAGTATGTCTCCATATACTCTTATATGGACTTCTCTTCACTCCTGCACTCCTTTACATATACTATGTAGGTATCCAGAGCACACAATGGTTCCACCCACTAAACAAGTGGGTATTTAGACTACACTGTGTCTCCACCTAATTTTCTCTTGCCTTTCCTTCAAGCCACATAACCCTACATTCTTCCACTGTTGTTCCTATGTTGTGCCTCATCTTCCTTTCCTATTATTTCTCTTGCAATCACCCAAATCCTATCCTAACATTGTCCACATACTCAATCCACTCCCCTTTCTATATGCTTTTGTTTGTCCAAATTTATATTATCCAATAGTCTATCTACTCTCCTTTGTATGTTTCCTCGCATAGCCCACATAACCACATTCTTTACATCCTTCCTACTAAATGGTGGAATATTAAAAGAGGTAGCCTATGTTTAACCACTTCACAAGAAAATCCTCCACCTCAAAATCTGAATATGTGTCCACTTCTCTTAGCCTAGTCATTTTGTTTACATTTCCACAATATTTACAGGAATTGAAATTCATTGTGACATTTACAAGAGGGGTGGAAAAAAGCGTTGTCATAGAAGGAGCCAAGGTAGGAACTTGATCCTATAAATATTATTGAAATTGGGAGAAAAACAAGAGAGAAACCAACACAAATTTGTGCTACCAAATCATTAAGACAATTAGCATTCCTTTATGTTCAAAGACCTCACCATTGATAGCTCCAATAGGACTTATTTGAGGAGATATCATTCTTTCAAGGAGAGGGAAAAGGGGTCGTCCTCTAGGAGAGTTGTAGATACCATTTTCTCTATCACCTCCCTTTAGTGTCTCTGCGATGATTTGTAACTCTTTTCATTATACAATAAGGAGAATTATTGCTTCCCTAAATATTGTGTTTATTTCCTTTTTTTCCATTTTTCTTGCATTGTATCTAATTTCTTTAATAGATATAGTTGCATTTCTTGTTTATTTTTGTATTCACCTATATACTCATATAATTTTTAGCTCTATGAAAGGAACAAAAACCTTGCAGTATATTGGTTTTTTGTACACCATTGCACCAAAAGGAAAACAACAAATTGGCAACTCCACTTTCTTTTCGTTCTTCTTTATGTTGTTTATAGGCTCTACTATTAGCTCTATTGCATTCTATTTTTTATATTATTTTATTTTACACTCAGTTCAGGCTACCTTTAGGCCTATGTGTTCCAGAATTCATGTATTTTTTATTTTTAGGTTGGTTCATGAAATTTTGAATGAACAGTCCCTATGAGTTCCCTGCAACTGGCATCATAGAAGTTGCACAGATGTATAGAACCATAAATCATTATAATTTACTTCTATTATCTAATTTGGTGACAACCCCTAATGCCATATCCCCACTACTGCATGTTTTAGCAATTTTGTTAATCTATTTTTGGTTTAATTAGCCACTAAAATATAAGAATTTAGGTTTTTTTGCCACATGGATGGAATTTCTCTATTGACTAACTGACTGTAGTATTGGGACTAGAAGCGGACTTAGTAAATTATGGATTATGCTCTTCCCTTTGCGCCCTAAGAAAAATAGGGGAATCAGAAACATCTTTGAAAACCCATTATCATCTTTCTTTAATATTGGAGGAACAACCACATAGTATAATAGTGGAAAGTAAGCATCACATTATATGTGCATATTTCCTTTCATGCAACGTACAATTCACATAGTTTAATTAGGCTGCAAAGTAACAAATACAATGATATCCACATTTGCTACAATCTCCTAAATATTTATGATAACTTAAACACTATGCACCCATTACACCTAGCACATGAATTTCATCTAGTGTTTACTTGAGTATTATGCTCTTCCCTTGCACCTAAAGTGATAAGGGAGAACCAAAATATCATGTTTAGACTACTTGAAAATCACCAATTCCACACCCTATATTAAAAGAGATTTGGGCCATCATCCCAAAGTCTAAAATTCTCTTAAAATAAACCTAACTCAAACACAATATTTTCCCTCATCATGGGACCACAAAATAAATTATAGTCTAAGTTAGGACTTTGGGATAGGCATCCAAATAATCCACCTTGGTCATTCTCATTTGAAACATAACATGTTTTATTTTAGGAAATTTTGAACCCTCCATAATATAGTGTCACAAAGCCAGTAGTGAAAAGAAACCCATGAAGGGGTTAAGGCTTAGAAAAAATATTATCGTGGCCTCCTTGAGTCTACCGACTCTTGGTAGGAGCTCTATATCTATGGTTGATACCTAGAAGCTAAGATTTTTTCACCCACACTAGACATAGGTAGCTTAGTGGAAAAAACTTAGGGAATATTACCAAAGGTGGTGAGTGTAGGAGAACTTGTATCTGGAGGTGATTTTGAAAAACTACTGGAAGTGTCACTAGTTTCTTTTGGATGTGACCCAATAACCCTAATCATAATCCTACTTTCATAAATTCGCTAGTTTTTTTTTGGTGGCTTGAGACCCAATTGTTGTAAAAATTTTGAAAGGTCAAATGATTTTCCAGTGGAATGATATTACATCTTTTAAGATTTCATATGCAAAACTCTCACATTAAAAACTTGGATTTTTATCAGACATTAAAAAGTCATTAAAGAAAATTAACCCTCGATTTTTTCATCTATTTTATGTATTGATACTTTTTTTTTTAAAACCCCCCTCATCATTCACACACTTATTTGGGAACCATAGGGGGGCAATTTTTCACTTCATTATTCTATATTACTTCAAGGCCTCCCACCTATAGTAGGAGGAGCACAAGTTCTTGCAACATCACCTACTTGACCTTCCCCTCAAAGATCACTTCTTCATCAAGTTTTGTTAGGCCCTTGCATCCTTGGAGCTACTTTTTAAAGGGCCTAATTACCTCAAGATATCCATTCATCCATACAAGTCATGATAGTATGGCCACCCCTACATAAAACCTATCATTCGCCACTTCATCGAATATCCTTGATCTTTCAAAACTGACAAATTATCCTATAGCCCATAACACTATATGGCAGGTCATGCCTATAAAACTTCCCTTAAATATATCAAAATGTGAAGCAAAACTTGGGGACTGTCCCAAAAACCATGTGATTAATTTTCATCTATGGTGTTCTTATAATAGAAACATTGATGACACAATTAAATTGAGGATTTTCAATGCACCCTTTGTAGTGTTCCTTTTTCAAGATTTGCTAGAATAGAGTCCTCTAGGATGTTGTATAAGGAAGCCAATGAAAAAATAACTTGAACTGGGACTTGGATCCATTTTTTTACTCTTCATACATTACACTTCCATAATATTATCTCAAAGAAATGGCCCTAGGAGGGTTATTCAGATCCTCCAATCCTATGTATCTCAAACAATGCTCAGAATGGAGAGCTACAACAATACATGAAATTCAACAAGCAGCAGCAATGAAATATCAATACATGAGGTGCAAGAAGAGTGCATAGCCCTTATATTATGTGCAACAGCAAATAAATATACAAGAACTTTAGGAAATTCCTCTGAAGCTAAGCTAGATTATCCCCAAGACAATTGTACATACGAAAGAGAAAGTACACAGCTACACAACCTAGCAACAAGATATGATTGCACAGTATATGGTGAGAAATGAATGCAAACTGATATAAATAAAATTATATAGCAATAACAGGCTCAAATAAAGTGGGGGAGCAAGATCCCAACCCCAAAAAAAAATACTACAATAATCCTCCAAGGGATTGGCCAAAATACACTAAATGGCAAAATGCCGGAGTTGCTGGGTAGCACCAGCAACTCAATAACAATACAAAAATGGATAAGGATGGAAATGCTACAAATGATGTAGAAACCTCCTCCAATGATCTTCAAAGTGAAAGGCTTCTCCCTTCACTGAAGATTACACCCTCCAATCCACAGTGTGAACCCCTCCTGCAAGTACCCTCTGAAAATAACGCAATATGGGGAAGAGACTGCGCTGTGAATGAGATGAAACATATGGACCAATGAAAAAATTTGTAATGAAGCTCCGAGATCTTCCTCACTGATCTCCCAGAGAAATAATGAGCTCCTCCTCTGCAAAACTAGCTCCGGAAGTGGGTTATAATGAATCCTCACTGCAACCCCTAGCAACTCAACGTTTCTGCCAAGCTGGAAAAAGTTGTAGCTGAAGATGGTTACCTTGGCCTCAAGCCTGGATGTGAGGAGAATGAATATTAGGTCCTCCAAATCTTCCCAATTAAGGAGAGTAAAATTCTAAACATAAATCTCCCTTGTGCTAAGCAGCAAAAGCTATCCCAGCTGCTCAACTGGAGAGAGCAGAGAAAAATCGAAATCTTCAACATAATGAGCAATGGCTCTCCTTCCCTCTTTTATGCCAAGAGGAGGCTTCCTTGAGATGGACCCCACCCATTAGGTTTTCTCTCATCCAATAATATTCCTTCTATGAAAACTGCGTTGTCCCACTTGGTGACTAACTCCCTCCATGCAGCGCTGTTTGACTTGGTCAAACTAGACCTAGTATTCTTGTATTTTCCCCTTTTCACACTACGATATGAAAAATAAGCCACTTAAGTGACCCCTTTGCACATTAGGAGTGTTTATTAAGCTTCTTCAGGGCCCCCCTTAACCATTTTTTTCTTTTTATTAAAAGGAAATTAAAATTAATGTTCCAATTAACTCAATGAAAATTTTGGAACATTACATTCCTCCCCTCCCAAAGATTGCTTGTCCTCAAGCAAGTGCAAGGGTAGACTGATTCTTCTTATCCTCTCCTGTAGCAACCATGTATGATTATCTCCTCCAATAAATAGGATTCTATTACACCAATAAATCTCCCGCAATTCCTCTCCTCAGCATGTAGATTAGCTAACAAGCTATCATCATGAAAAAGTGAGGTGCTCAAGAGCATGGAAAAGTTTTGTCTAGAGGTCCTCCCAAGATATGGAGTCTGAAATGTGATGGGGGACATTCTCCCCATGTGTATCCTCCAACCCCAAGCAATCAACCATGCAAAATGAGTCACCTTCCAACTAGGCAACTCTGGGAAATCATCCTCCACCCTAGGCTCATGTAGAATAGGTGGGTTGGAAATCTGAACATGGTAGGCTTTATGGCCTACCCTATGTTGTCCTCTTCTCCACTTATGGTAAGTGTGGAGTGAAAGCTGTACTTGGGCTGCAATAGTGTTGCCCTCAAGTGACAAGATGAATTCTAGATCTCCAAGGATCTCTCCTCCAACGCTACAAATCAAGTTGGCCCAAATCATCTCATATGTGATGAGTTGGAAGTCATCAACATATGGCATCCCATCAATCATATGGTTCACCTCATCGAGAAACAATTGCCTTATCATGGTGACCATATCATCTCCCATACTCCCCTTAGAGCATGTACTACAAAAAGTATGGAGGTCTTCTCCCCCAAAGAGCACATCCTTCCAATGTGTCCCTCCTTCCTTATGATACATATGGGGCTTCTGCTGATACATGGCTAAAACATAATGATCTTCAAGAGAGACCCAATCCATCCCATCAGATATTACACCCATGGGGTGCCTCCCCAAAAAACTCAAGCTCTCCAAATGGCTCCTCCCATTTGAAAGCAACAGCTGTAACATGGAAATCAAGGCTAGCCCACTTTTTTTTCTAAAGCATACAATGTGAGAAGTATGGGGAACCATACTCCCTATGGGCATCCTCAACTCTTGTACCACTCCTCCAATGGTGCTTCCCATGTCCAATGTTCTACTAGCAGAATATGGAAGCATAAATTTGTGAGAGCAAGGAGGTGAAACATAACTCCACACATGGAACCAATGCAGGGCATCATTGGCTTGCCTCAATATATAGTGCGAAAAGTTTCCTTCCAGCCACTTTCTTGCTGCCACATTCATCCTGCAAGATGAGATCATGAAAACATAATCTGGTGCCAATGGTGCATACCAAAAATCCTATGGCTTTCCCCCACAATACACCAATAAGATGGCCATCATAATTGCTGCAATCAACAACAAAACATAATGTGAAAGAAGGAAATATCCTCCTTGATATGATATGCTACTCAAAAAGATAAGAGAGTGCAAAAAATAAAGCAAATAGTTACCTCCCTCATCATGTATTGCGGTCTTTGAGCTGAAATGGCTCAAATGAAAATTCTCCCTTACTGTAACAGAGTAGGGAAGTGGTTGTGCCAACCATATAATCATCTCTCAGGCTGTGCATCTATCCATATTCTGATATACATCCATTAGGATTCCCTCCCAAGTGGACTCCTCCATCAAAAAATAGTATGCATAAGAATACATGAAAAGAGAATCCATAAATGCTACATGTAGGGGTCTCCCCTTGTGCTTGTGAACCCAATCCAAGAAGATCAAGATATAGTAAGGGATTTTTCCATCCATTACTCCCTCATCCTCATCTCCTACATGTATCCAAGGTACATCACTTGTGCAGTGGTTTTGGAAACACTTCAACAAGCAATCCCAACTCTGAAGTGACAACGCTGCTGGCCTGTGGAGTAGGGTCACTGTCATCTCAAAGCTCAAATATTTGACATGGATCTTGTCAAAGACTCTACTCATCATGTTGCTGCACATATAGATTCCCTCCCATAAATAAGGTACTTCTTGGGCATCTAAGGCTAAGGAGCAACCCCTTTGCACTATGCTAGTGCCTCCTCCTGCTCTTGCAACATCTGAATATAATCTGAGAAACAAGAATGTTTGTTGCTCCTCCATACTCCCACCATACAAAATATGTGATGGTGACATAATGAGTGGTAAGAAGAATTCCATCTCATCATAATTCACCCATTCTCCTCTCTTCCCCATGGTGTAAGTATCCTACCAGTCCTCCTCCTTCTCCATACCCCATGAAAAAGGATTGGTCCTATGCTGGCCAAACTCTCTCAAGAGTAGCCAACGCAGCATTGCCTCTTGTTGCCCTATGTCATAAACTTGCAAAAGGCTCACCATCCTCTTGCCTTCCATCCACATCCACTCAACTCCTTGTGGATTTCTTTCTTCATCCTGCATCTTGGCATCCCTCCAATGAGGTCTACCATCCTCCGAAAATAGATTTTGGCCTTTGCATTTCATGGGACATTGAAATGCAATCTCTTCCATGACAAGGTTTCTAATCCCCAACCTCAATGGTGGTGCACAAAAAATCAATGATGTATAAGGATGATGGCATAGCGCAGTGAAAATTTCCTGCTCTAGACAATCAACATGCAATGATATACAATCCTCCATGAGAAATAAAAACTTAGGCATACCTTGGAGAGTTTCGGAAGAATCTTGTGTTGCTGCAAGAGCCTCTTCCTCAATAGTGTTGGATGCCTCAATAGCTAGAGATGAAGGTTTCTTCTCCATCACTATGATAGCTCTGGTATGTGCCTCTACAACTGGTGGTGAGGGCTCCTCCCTCCTTTGACCAAATTTTCTGATAAATCTTTGAGAAAAATTAGCAAGAGTAGAAACCCTTGCATGGTCCCAAGGGCTGAACCACCAAGTCTTTGCTTCACCTTCAAGGTGCAACACTGCAACTTCTACATCCTCTCTATCTACTACAAGATGTAGTAGGAAGAAAGCCTCTAGTTTCTTCACCCACACCTCTGTTGTACATGTGAGTGATCCATCAAATGTGGACAATAGAAATCTATTGCCTCTCATCATCCCATAGCTGTGGGGTTTTCTTTATTATTTATGTTGAATACATTGTGGAAAATATGGAGTCTCTTGGAAGGATCTAGGTTTTTCTCAGTACTCATCAAGATACTCAGTTAGAATTTTGAATTCCAAGTGTTTATCATGCTCCATTTCTCCTCCTTGGTGAGAGTAGGAAGTGCATGGTCCTTCCTCTTCTATTTCTTCAATATTCTCAACCTCCTTGGAGACGCCTTTGCTAGATCGAAAAAATCATGAGAGTAATATCATCCTCTACATCATCTTGATCCCTTTTGTCTCTGCAATTCAAACTTCCACAGGCTGGGCCAAGTTCGAAGCTCTGATACCACTGTAATGTTACTTTTTAGAGATTTTCTAGAATAGGGTCCTATAGAACATTGTATAAGGAAGCCAATGAAAAAATAAGCTGAAACGAGACTTGGATCCCTTTTTTACTCTTCATAAATTACACTTCCAGAATATTAGCTCAAATAAATAGCCCTAGGAGGGTTATTCAGATCCTCCAATCCTATGTATCTCAAACAATGCTCAGAATGGAGAGCTACAACAATACATGAACTTCAACAAGTAGCAGCAATGAAATATCAATAAATGAGGTGAAATAAGAGTGCATAGCCTTTATATTATGTGCAGCAATAAATATATATACAAGAACTTAGGAAATTCCTCTCAAGCTAAGCTAGATCAGCCTTAAGACAATTGTACATACGAAAGAGAAAGTACACAGCTACACAACCCAACAACAAGCTATGACTGCGCAGTCTATGGTAAGAAATGACTGAAACATGATATAAATACAATTATATAGCAATAATAGGCTCAAATAAAGTGGGGGAGTAAGATCTCAACCCCAGAAAACAATACTACAACAATCCTCCAAGGTATTGGCCAAAATACACTAAATGGAAAAATGTCGGAGTTGCTAGGTAGCAGCAGCAACTCAATAACAATACAAAAATGGAGAAGGATGGAAATGCTACAAATGATGTAGAAACATCCTCCAATGATATTCAAAGTGAAAGGCTGCTCCATTCACTGAAGATTACACCCTCCAATCCATAGTGTGAACCCCTCCTGCAAGTACCCTCTGAAAATAACGCAATATGGGGAAGAGACTGCACTGTGAATGAGATGAAACATATGGCCCAATGCAAAAATATACAATGAAGCTCCGGGATGTTCCTCACTGATCTCACGGAGAAAGAATGAGCTCCTCCTTTGTAAAACTAGCTCTGGAAGTGGGTGAATGAGCTCCTCCTCTGCAAAACTAGCTCCGGAAGTGGGTGATAATGAATCCACACTGCAACCCCCAGCAACTCAATGTTTCTGCCAAGCTGGAAAACAATGTAGCTGAATATGGTTACCTTGCGCCTCAAGCCTGGATGTGAGGAGAATGAAGACCAGGTCCTCCAAAGCTTCCCAATGAAGGAGAGGAAACTTATAAATATAAATCTTCCTTGTGCTAAGCAGCACAAGCTATCTTAGTTTCCCAACTGGAGAGAGCAGAGAAAAATAGAAATATTCAACATAATGAGCAATGGCTCTCCTTCCCTCTTTTATGCCAGGAGGAGGCTTCCTTGCCATGGACCCCACCCATTAGGGATTCTCTCATCCAATAATATTCCTCCTATGAAAACTGCGTTGTCCCACTTGGTGACTAACTCCCTCCATGCAGCGTTGCTTGAATTGGTCAAACTGGACCTAGTCTTCTTGTATTTTCCCCTTTTCACACTAGGAGATGAAAAATGAGCCACTTAAGTGACCCCTTTGCACATTAGGAGTGTTTATTAATCTTCTTCATGGGCCCCCTTACCCATTTTATTATTTTTATTAAAAGGAAAGCAAAATTAATGTTCCAATTAACTCAATGAAAATTTTGGAACATTACACCCTCATTTTCCCCTTAGCTAGATGGTATGTTAGAGAGAAATTGGGAAGTACACATCGCATTTGAATCCCTATCCAAGTCATTTATCACATTTTTTTAAATACATGTTTTTCATGAAATTAGGTTAGACTTATTGTCTATATTTTAACAAAAACCCTCCACTGACATAGGGACCACATCCACAAGTGGTGCAGATGCCTTAGTACCTGCAAGTTCTCAAAAAAATTCTTTTATAAAATTTTCTCAAATCCCTTTTTCCTACCATATAAAAAGGTGTTTCAACCATTATGTAACATAATGTGGAAGAAGAAATAAATAAATATCAACAATTTGAACTTATTTATGTGCATTGGGGTACCTCTACACGATAATTATAGATTCTCCATGGCCTCAAACTTTCAAAAAATAAAACCTATAGAAATCAAATATTTTTGATTGATTTATTGGGAAAACTACTTAATTCTAACCTAGGAACAAAAACACCTATCAAGGGAATTTGTATGGACCTCCTCCATCATTCCTCTGAATAAGTAGAACATCAATAGCACCACCAACAACCACCTTAATATATTATCATAATACACCTGTACAAGAGAATAACCACCCATGTAGGCAGAAACTTACCCTCTTCATACATCTAATGAAGTTTCAACACCCCAACCTTCCTATGTGTTAGCGTCAGTTAGTTCTACCTATCACCAGTGATCAAATGAGCTCTTTCAAAATATTTTTTATGGTGTTGATTCAAACTTTTATGGTTTCAGTAGGACTTCAAATAAAAATTTGGTCACTGGTTAGTGTTTCTAGAACTATAACTGCTCCTTCCAAAAAGCAATTCAGCTATTGGTCATTATCATCTCTCAGTTGGATGAGTCATCATTTGAAGGTCTCCATATTCATTTTAGTCATGTCTTCATAGTCTTCATTCAACTCAATTTCTTCATTAGGTCATTAGGATTTAGGTCACCAAAATCAGTCATTTCACCAATAAATCTGACAAATGAAGGAGCAGTAATCAGGGTTTTGCTCAATAAAGTTTGTTTCAAAGTTTAATTTATGTTTGATATGATGTAATAAGTCCTAAATGTTCCTAAGCTACATTGTATTCAAAGAAAAATTAAAAAACATGTGGTGGGCCACCCCACTACTATCAAGAAAATTGAATTCTACAAGTTATAAAACACAAATTCAACTCATTTTATCAATCATCTCATTGATAAAGAGCTCTCACTTATCAACACATGTTTCCCAAGAATTTCAAGCTCAAAACATACTCCAAAAGTGATGCTAAGAAGCCACACTACGTGGCATCAAATCAGTTTCCAAGGGTTTCTAAATGCCATCAAAGTGTTTATCAATGTTCTACAAGTAAATTATAAGTTCTTCACCCCTCCCTATTAGCTTAATTTCCTTTTTTTCGTAGTATAAAGCCTCCATATAGCCCCAAGTAATGTTTTTGTGGGAAGACCATCTTTGCAAGTTTGCATGTAAAATACACCTATCCCATAGAGATTTTACCCTCCCACACACTCAAAATCACTCCCCATAGCCCTCACACCCCCTCACTCTAATTCCCAAAGACGATACCCCTAAACCCTATGTATATGTTATGTTTTGGGAATCATTTAGGCTTATTAGTATGTATAGATTACCTAGGCTAACTCCTACACCCTTTTTACCCCTTTTCACTTCCAAAATCTCATAAATACCCCTGCCTACTTCCCTAAATTTTCCTATCCCCATTTCCCTTCCCTAACCCCTTCATCCTATCCATTCACTTTCTTCCGCTAATAACTACTTGTGGAAAAACATGAGGTTGAGGTATGTAATGAAGATGTGAAGGGAAAGGAAATAGTTGAGATTGATGATTCTAATAAGTAGGAAGATAAAGTGACAAGGAAGAGGCCAAGGACTAGAGACCTTAAAAAGGAACTTCAACTGGTATCTCTCTATAATTCTAAAGGCTGAAGATAGAACCACAGAAGGAGACATCAAACCGCTTTGGAATCCAGGACCTAGCCTTCCAGGACTTAGAGAAGGCTCTCTATGTTAGATATAAATTTGTTTACATGGGCATTTTAGGCTAGCTATTAGTGCACAGGGGTTTGTTTGAAGATTCAATTGAGGCAGTAGAAAGGGGCCATTGTGTTATGGATTCAAATAGGTGTAAACAAACTAAAATAGATGAATAACTGAGGTCAGGTGCAACCAGGCAAGATAGCCATGTCAATTGATCTTTATAGCTTGTGAAATGAAAAAGAAGAGGAGATCAATTTTTAACATGAATGTATAGCAGACTGTCTCTGAATTCTACATTTCGGTCTCAACATGGATGCAGAGAAAACCATCTCTGAATTCTACATCCAAGTCTTAGAGGAAAACATAATGTGTTGTTTCAAGACTGAGCATGGTACCCTATGGTAAATCCTACACAAAATTTCTATCCGCTATAAAGAAAGAAAATAGTATGTAAAATAGAAGAATCACAAATTACATGGGAGAAGCACTTCACCATAGATCATAACGTAAGAATCTAGAAAACAACATACTTATTCATTCATCCAAAAGAGCGTGCTTACAACCAACATAATCTATTACAATGGTTTTTTCCCCTTCCGGGCCTCCTTCATACTCCTAATGTATGGAGTATTTATACAAAAACTTAAGTCGGTTCCTCTATGTGTTACAATGATAGTTCTTAATTACAATCAAACTAAACCTTTTCCAAGTGTAACCGTGCAGGTGGTGATAAGACAAGTTCGGTCACAATAGTGGCTTTAGCAATACGTTATTAATTGTACAATGATTAGGATCTTACTGGTGTGATGCCGAAGAGGTGAGGAAGGCTCTGACACCTAGGCTCTTCATCTTCAGAATGCTTATTAAATTGATGAGGTGTTTGTATCAGTAGTTGCGTTGTTGTGTTCTCTGCCCCTTCAGCTTATGTTGTTATATCACAAAACACCTGACTCAACCTTTTCTATATATTTCTTTGTGACATTCAACCTCGCTCTTCTTTTTACTCCTTGTCGGGTTCTACCCGAGTCCTCTTGCCATGTGGAAAAAATGGCACACAAACCCATAATCATGGATGTGAAGGGGTTGTGGTTGGCCGATGTGGACAAATGATGGAGGACGTGGTGCGATGGAAATGTTTTGGGGGACAACGGAAAAACATTTTTGTATGAGGTCTCAAATGGTAAGAGATAACGGAGAGGGGTGAAAAATGACGAGGGGAAGACACGTGGAGGAGTGGGTGGTATTGGATACCACCCATTCTAGACCTAACCCCCCCCCCCCCATGTTTAAAGTTTGAAAACTATGGGGTTGCGAAAAGTGCTAAGGATTGTCAGACATGGAGATGAGGAGTGGAGGAGGCGAAAACGTGGAGGGTGATTAGAGGTGGAATGACCTGGAAAGGAGGTGTGCCCGCCCGTAACCCACAAATCACAAAGTTTTGTTAAGAGCAGCGGGAGGTAAGTTCTAAGATTTGCAAAGTGCGAAGTGCGGGGAAGGGGAGATGATGTGGCAAGAATGTGGGACCTGGGCCACATCGCAATCACAAGTCGGAAAGGTTTTGTTGTGGGTGGCAGAGGTAAACTCTAAAACCTATGAAGTGTGATGTGAAGGGAAAGGTGGGGCCCAACCTGCATCGCAAATCGCAGATCTTAAGTTTTTTTTATGAGCACGGGGAGGTAAGTTTCTAAGATTTGTGAAGTGTGAAGTGCAGGGAAAGGTGGGACTGACCCACATCACAAATCAAATATCTTAAGGTTTTGCTATGAGTGTGGGGAGGTAATAATTAAACTAATGTGAAGTGTGAAGTGTGCTGATAAGGAAGTGATGTGGCAGGGAAGGTGGGCCTTCCCGCAGCCCACAGATCATAATGTTTGTTAAGAGAAGTGGTAGGTAAACTTTAAAACCTGCGCAGTGCCAAGGGCAGAGGTGACGTGTCAATGACGGAGATGGGGCCCATTCAATACCACAAATCACAAAGTTTAAGGTTTATGTTATGAGTGGAGAAGGTAAATACTAAAACTTGCGACATGAATTTTGTGATGAGAAGGTAAGGGTAAAAAAATGGTTAAGTGCGGAAAGATATCATATATGAAATATATGATATGTTTCAAAGGCTGGATGTGGGGGGTGGAGCTGCGGGAAATAGCATAAGTGGTAAGTTTTATATGATACGACTGTCATTGGGTGGGTGGAGCTGCGATAAAGTCATGAAAGCATAAATATTAGATTTGAATGGTTTTAATGGGATTTCGAGCAGTGGAACTCAGAATTTGGGAAAAAATGAAGGGTAAGAGTGGGTAAAAGATATGAAATGAGGGCATAAATGAAGTTTGCTCACCATCACACCTTATCAACAACATTTTCTTCTTTCAACTGAACTAAAAAGGTAGATTGTTTCCTTTGAATCTCTTGGCACTCAGGATCTCACTTTCTTTCTATGAAAATAAATGATTGCCATAGAATATTATTTTAAGTATGAAAAATATAATCAATACTCAGTCACCTTGTGATACTGTGAAATACAAGATTCTAATAGTGGCTCCAGCTAGGAGTAGCAACTCCTTCAGGAGGTGTCAAGAACATCGTAGACTAGTAGCCCAATCCATTGGGCTAATCCGAAATATGCAACTTAGTTAGCTAAAAAACCTCTGTGGCTTACAATCTTCAAGCTGAAATTAACACTCGCTACAAAATTGAAGTCTGGAACATACTTGAACTGAAAAAAAAAACAGTTTTCTAGAACTAAAAATGGAAAAATGCTCAGATTAATTGAGCTTTATTTGCACACCCACCTACCCTATTCTACTGAAATTGTTGTTGTTCTAAATGATACAATAATGCCAGTGTAGCCAGTCAAGTAGCAATAGAAGAAAATGGAAAACTTGACTGTTGGTTAGTAAAATCAAAATTATAACTTGATCATGTGTCCATGTGATCAAAGTTATAATATTAAATGGAAACTGCTGGTGTATTTGATCCTTATAGAAAATACATGTTTGAAAAATTGAGCTAAAAATAAACTCCATATAATCTGCTATAGGATCAATAAAAAACATGAGGTATAATACTTGCTTCTAGGCCTTCAACAAGAACTCTTGGTTAGTAGGAACACTGGTAATCATGTTGTGGAGTCGTCATGAATGCTCAAAAGTCGGGTTCTTTGAATCATGGAATCGCCAGGTGAAAAACGCAGCGTTCTTGTGTCTAGTCACTATCCACCATCAGTAATTAGATCTGAACTTTGATGTACTTTCTTAGGAAGATAAATTTCATCCTTAGCATGGTAGCCATTATGTTAGCTCTCTGTAATTCTGAAGGCTGAAGATAGAACCACAGATGGAAACATCAAACTACTTTGGAATCCATGACCTAGCCTTCCTTGACTCGGAGAGGGCTCTCTCTGTTAGATTTAACTTTGTTTACAGGGGCATTTTAGGCTAGCTATTAGCACAGGGTTTTTTTTGAAGATTTGGTTGAGGTAGCAGAATGGGGCCATTGGGCTATGGAGTTAAAAAGGTGTAAAAAAACTCAAATAGATGAATAAATGAGATCATGTGCAACCAGGAAAGCTAGCCATGTCAATGGATCTTTACGTCTTGTGAAATGGAAAAGAGGAGGAGATTAAGGTTTAACAAGAATGCAGAGCAGACCATCTCAGAATTCTACATTCTGATATCAACATGGATGTAGAGCAAACTGTCTCTGAATTCTACATCCAAGTCTTAGAGGAAAAATTAATGTATTGTTTCAAGACTGAGTAGGGTACCCTATGGTAAATCCTACAAAAAAATTTCTATCGGCAGTAAAGAAATAAAACATTATGTAAAATATAAGAATCACAAATTACATGGGAGAAGAACTTCACCACAGGTCATAACACAAGAATCTGGAAAAAAACATACTCATCCATTCATCCAAAAGAGAGTGCTTACAACCAGCAGAACTTATTACAATGGTTTTTCCCCCTTTTAGGCCCCTTCCTATTGCTAATGTATGAAGTATTTATACAAAAACTTAAGTCGCTTCCTTTGTGTGTTACAATTATAGTTCTTAATTACAATCAAACTAAACCTTTGCCAAGTGGAACCATTCGGGCGGTGATAAGATAAGTTCAGTCATAACAGTGGCTTTAACAGTCTGTTATTAATTAGACAATGATCAGGATCTGGCTGGTGTGATGCCGAAGAGACGAGGAAGGCTATGACACCTTGGCTCTTGATATTCAAAATGATTATTAAATTGATGAGGTGCTTGGATTAGTAGTTGCGCTGATGTGTTCTCTAGCCCTTTGAATTTTGTTGTTATATCACAAAATTCTTGACTCGGACTTTTCTATTTGTTTCTTTGTGACGTTCAACCTTTCTATGCCTTTTTACTGCTTGTCAGGTTCTACCCGAGTCCTCATGCCATGTGGAAAAAATGGCGCACAAACCCATAAGCCTGGACGTGAAGGGAATGTGGTTGGTGGACATGAACAAAATATGGAGGACGTGGTGTGGTGGCAGTGGTTTGGGGGACAGCGGAAATAATTTTTTGGAGGGGGTCTCAAATGGAAAGCAGTAAAGGAGAGGGGGTGAGAAATGACAAGGGGAAGACACGTGGAGGAGTGGGAGGTTTTATATACCACCCATTTCAGACCCCCCCCCCCCCCATGGTTAAAGTTTAAAAATTGCGGGGGTCGTGAAAAGCATTAAGGACTATCAGATACAAAGATTAGGAGTGGAGGAGGCAAGGTGGAGGGTGATTAGAGGTGGAATGATGTGGCAAGGAGGTGGGTCTACCTGCAGCCCATAGACCGCAAAATTTTGTTAAGGGTAGCGGGAGGTAACTTATAATATTTGCGAAGTGCGAAGTGCAGGGAAGGGGAGATGACGTGGCAGGAAAGTGGGACCCGACTAGCATTGCAATTGCAAGTCAGAAAGGTTTTTTTGTGGGTGGTGGAGGTAAACTCTAAAACCTGCGAAGTGCGAATTGCGGGGAAAGGTGGGGCTTGACCCGCATCAAAAATCGCAGATCTTAAGGTTTTTCTATCAGTGCAGGGAGGTAGGTTCTAATATTTGAAAAGTGCGAAGTGCGGGGAAAGGTGGGACCTAACCCGCATCACAAATCATAGATCTTAAGTTTTTTCTATGAGTGCGTGGAAGTAATAGTTAAACTGTGCAAAGTGCGAAGTGTGAGGATAGGGAGGTGACATGGTAGGGAAGGTGGGCCCATTTGCGGCCCACAGATCGCAATGTTTGTTAAGAGAAGTAGTAGGTAAAATTTAAAATCTGCACATTGTGAAGGGCGGAGGTGATGTGACAATGACGGAGATGGGGCCCAACCAATAATGCACATCGAAAATTTTAAGGTTTATGTTCTGAGCGGTGAAGGTAAATACTAAAACTTGCGACATGCATTTTACGATAAGAAGGTAAGGGTAAAAAAATGGTTAAGTGTAGAAAGATATCATATATAAAATATACGATATGTATCAAAGGCTAGATATGGGGGGAGGAGCTGTAGGAAATAGCATAAGTGGTAAATTTTATATTATATTGCTATCAGTGGGTGGGCAGAGCTAAAATAAAGTCCTGAAAGCATAGGTATTGGATTCGAATGGTTTTAATTGGATTTCGAGCATTGAAATTCAGAATTTGGGAAAAAATGAAGGGTAAGAGAGGGTAAAATATATGAAATGAGGGCAGAAATGAATTTTTCTCACCATCACACCTTATCAAGAAAATTTTCTTCTTTCAACTGAACTAAAAAGGTAGATTGTTTCCTTTGAAGCTCTTTGCAGTCAGGATCTCACTTTCTTTCTCTGAAAATAAATGATAGCCATTAAATATTATTTTCAATATGAAATATATAATCAATACTCATTCACCTTGTGATATTGTGAAATACACGAGTCTAACAGTGGCTCCAGCTGGCGGCCATATCTCCTTCAGGAGGTGTCAAGAACACCGTAGACTAGTAGCCTAATCCATTGGGCTAATCCCAAATCTACAACTTAGTATGCTACAAAACGTCTGTGGTTTACAGTTTTAAAGCTGAAATTAACACTCTCTGCAAAAATGAAGTCTGGAACACACTTGAACTGAAAAGAAAAACAATATTCTAGAACTAAAACTAGAAAAATGCATAGAGCAATTGAGCTTTATTTGCACACCCACCTTCCCTATTCTACTGAAATTGTTGTTGTTCTAAATGATACAATAATGCCAGTGCAGCGAGTCAAGTAGCAGCAGAAGAAAATGGAAAACTTGACTGTTGGTAAGGAAAATCATAAGTATAACTTGATCATGCGTCCATATGATCAAAGTTATAATATGAAATGGAAATTATTGGTGTATTTGATCCTTATAGAAAATACATGTTTGAAAAATCGCAGCTAAAAAGAACGTCCATATAATCTACTATAGGATCAATAAAAACATGAGGTATAGTACTTGCTTATAGGCCTTCAATAGGAACTCTTGGTCAGTAGGAACACTGGTCATCATGTTGTGGAGTCTCCATGAATGCTCAAAAGTTGGGATCTTTGAATCATGGAGTCGCCACGTGAATAATGCAGCCTTCTTATGTCTGGTCACTGTCCACCATCAGTAATCAGATATGAACCTTGATGAAATTTATGAGGAAGATAAATTTTGTCCCTAATATGGTCGCCATTATGTTAGCTCTCTCTAATTTTGAAGGTTGAAGATAGAACCATGGAGGGAAACATCAAACTTCTTTAGAATCCAGGACCTAGCCTTCCTAGACTCAAAGAGGGCTCTCTCTGTTAGATATAACTTTGTTTACAGGGAATTTTAGGCTAGCTATTAGTGCACAAGGGTTTGTTTGAAGATTTGGTTGAGGAAGAAGAAGTGGGCCATTGGGCTATGGTGTCAAATAGGTGTAAACAAACTCAAATAGATGAATAACTAAGGTCAGGTGCAACCAGGAAAGCTAGCCATGTCAATGGATCTTTACAGCTAGCCAGGAAGAGATTAAGGCTTAACCGGAATGCAAAGCAGATCGTCTCTATATTCGACATTCCAGTCTCAACATGGATGCAGAGCATACCATATCTAAATTCTGCATCCAAGTCTTAGAGGAAAAAATAATGTACTGTTTCAAGACTAAGCAGGGTACCCTATCGTAAATCCTACAAAAAAAATTCTATCCATGATAAAGAAAGAAAAAATTATGTAAAACAAAAGAATCATAAATTACATGGGAGAAGCACTTCACCACATATCATAGCACAAGAATCTGGAAAAGAGCATACCCATTCATTCATCCAAAAGAGAGTGCTTACAACCAGCATAATCTATTACAATGGTTTTTTCCCCTTCCGAGCCCCCTTCATACTGCTAATGTATGAAGTATTTATACAAAAACTTAAGTCGGTTCTTCTGTGTATTACAATGATAGTTCTTAATTACAATCAAACTAAACTTTTGACAAGTGGAACCATGCAGGTGGTGATAAGATAAGTTCAGTCATAACAGTGGCTTTAGCAATCCGTTATTAATTGTACAATGATCATGATCTGGCTGGTGTGATGCCGAAGAGGCCAGGAAGGCTCTGACACCTTGGCTCTTCATCTTTGGAATGATTATTAAATTGATGAGGTGCTTGGATCAGTAGTTGTATTGATGTGTTCTCTGCCCCTTTGGCTTTTGCTGTTATATCACAAAATACCTAACTCAACATTTTCTATATGTTTCTTTGCGACGTTCAACCTCGCTCTACCTTTTTACTCTTTGTCGAGTTCTACCCGAGTCCTCCTGCCATGTGGAAAAAATGGCGAAGAAACCCATAAGACCAGATGTGAATGGATTGTGGTTGGCAGACGTGGACAGATGATGGAGGACATGGTCCGATGGCAGTGGTTTGGGGGACATCGAAAACAAATTTTCGAAGGGGGTATCAAATGGTAAGCAGTAACGGAGAGGGGGTGCGAAATGAAAGTAGGAAGACATGTGGAGGAATGAGCGGTATTAGATACCACCCATTTCAAACCCCCCACCCCCCCCCCCGCCCCACCCCCCATTGTTAAAAATCAAAAACTCTGGGGGTCATGAAAAGCATTAAATACTGTCGGATACGGAGATGAGGAGTGGAGGAGGTAGAAAGGTGGAGGGTGATTAGAGGTGGAATGATGTGGCAAGGATTTGGGCCCACCTACAGCTCGCAAATCGCAAAGTTTTGTTAAGAGTAGCGGGAGGTAAGTTATAAGATTTGTGAAGTGCGAAGTGTGGGGAAGGGGAGATGACATGCCAGGAAAATTGGTCCCAGCCCATATCATAATCGAAAGTCAGAAAGGTTTTTTTGTGGGTGGCGGAGGTAAACTCTAAAACCTACACAGTGCAAAGTGCGGGGAAGAGTGGGGCCTGACCCGCATTGCAAATTGCAGATATTAAGGTTTTTCTATGAGCGCAGGGATGTAAGTTCTAAGATTTGTGAAGTATGAAGTGTGGGGAAAGGTGGGACCCGACCCACATCGAAAATCACAGATCTTAAGGTTTTTTTTTTAGTGTGGGGAGGTAATAGTTAAATATGTGAAGTGCGAAGTGCGCTGATAGGGAGGTGATGTGGCAGGGAAGGTGGGCCCACTCGCAGCCCCCAGATCACAATGTTTGTTAAGATAAGAGGTAGGTAAACTTTAAAACCTACGTAGTGCAAAGCGTGGAGGTGACATGGCAATGACTGAGATGGGGCCCATCTAATACCGCACATCGCAAAGTTTAAGGTTTAAGTTATGAGCGGTGAAGTAAATAATAAAACTTGCGACATGCATTTTGTGATGAGAAGGTAAGGGTAAAAAGATGATTAAGTGACGAAAGATATCATATATGAAATATATGATATGTATCAAAGGTTGGATGTGGGGGGTGGAGTTGAGGGAAATAACATAAGTGGTATTTTTTATATGATACATTTGTCAGTGGGCGGGTGGAGCTGCGATAAGGTCCCGAAAGCATAGATATTGGATTTGAATGGTTTTAATGGGATTTCGGGTGTTGGAATTAAGAATTTGGGAAAAAATGAAGGGTAAGAGAGGGTAAAAGATATGAAATGAGGGCAGAAATGAAGTTTTCTCACCATCACACCTTATCAGCAACATTTTCTTCTTTCAAATGAACTGAAAAGGTAGATTGTTTCCTTTGAAGCTCTTAGTAGTCAGGATCTCACTTTATTTCTTTGAAAATAAAAGATAGCCATAGAATATTATTTTCAGTATGGAAAATATAATCAATAATCTGTCACCATGTGATACTGTGAAATACAAGATTCTAACATCAATAATAAAAACAAGCCACTCCACCAAAGGTGCCAACACAGTTGATGACCTAATACTAGCAGAATTTTAGAAAAATAGTGAAACTTGGCTTCATAGGGTCAACTATCATTTGGAGAAGCTCCTTTAAAAATCCAACAGGGACAAAAAGTTTCAAATGCATATGGCTACCCACTACTACACAAGTAATCATATTTTCAAAGTCAAAGTCAAACAATTGCAAGAAACACTAAAGGAAACCCTAATTATCCAAAAGGAGAAGGGTAAGTTAGACATGCTTGTTGATGCTTCTATAATAGCATAACACACCATATCAAAGCTTCATCTAGTAGGTATGGACCAATTTTGAAAAAAATTGGAAGGAATTTTTCATTTTTGTGAATTTTTGTGAATTTTTGTGAATTTTGGAAATTTTTGAAAATAGTCCCACTGGCAAAAATGTAACATGGGCCACACTGCACTTTAGTTGGGGAGGTGTAATGGATGAATTTCTTGCATGGGTGGATTAATTTTGGCCTATACATCAATCCTAGTCAACATAGTAGCCTTTCAATCAACTTTTGGAGGGTATAAATACTCAAAAACCATAAAAAATGACCTTTATGCCCTCTTTTTGGAGGCCACACTGCATTTTCTTAGTATTGGGAGATTGAGTTTTGGAAGGATAGAAGAAACCTTTTTGAGTGTTTGAGGAGCCTATCATGTAGCATACATCAAGGGATATCCAAAAAAAAAATCATATCAACATTCAAAAACTGGGAAGGCCTCCAAAATGCAATTCTCCCAAGCACATTGCATTTTCTCCAAGCACAATGTGTTTTCTCTTGAATTCACTACGTTTTATCGAAGATGTGATTTTGCACAGTCAGTTTGACCAATGTTGACTTTTACTCATGTAATTTATGAATTATTATGATGTAATGATGTTATGAAGTGTAATTAGGCAATTAAATAGTAAAGTAGGGTAGATACATGCTTGTAAATGTCAAAAAGGGTCAAAGGAATCAATTTATCTATCTTGGGGAGAGGTTAGAAACCTCCCTAGTATTTAGGTTTTAGGTGAAAGGATCAAGTGATGAGCTCCACAAATCATGGATTTTACCCCTAAGAGACTGGAAATGATATTTTGTCTATATGTATTCCTTTCTTAGTTATTTTGATGGTTCAAAATCAGAGGTTTGAGACCATTGTAGCTTGTGCTTTAACTTTTATTCAGAAATTCAGAGGAATGGTTGCAACTATTATCTAGGAATTCATGTCTAGTGAGTTCTTGATGTTGGTTTTTATGTGTTGTTCTCTTTCCATGCCTTTATTTCCTTAGTGATCTTCCTAAAAGTTGATAATCATAATTTTTTCGTGGCTCTGTTTTGTTTGGGAACATGATTT
Source organism: Pinus albicaulis (assembly GCA_034641835.2). NCBI lineage: Eukaryota > Viridiplantae > Streptophyta > Pinopsida > Pinales > Pinaceae > Pinus > Pinus albicaulis. The sequence goes on along the minus strand of CM076574.1, from coordinate 460,513,673 downwards.
CATGCTTATTTCCATCAGTTTTAATGAATTCATGATGCATACTCATTAAGATCCTCTCCAATATTTCAAACCCTAAAATACACTGAAAAAACCCTAATCCATCATTAAAGAATTTCTACCTTGATCCTTTATATATTTGTAGTTGTAACCCTTTGATACATTTGACCTAGCTACCTAGTTTTCTTCCCTGATCCAGAAGTAAAACTAACAAAATTTCAAAACCCTAGAGCTGACCTAACTAGCATAAAATATACTCCTCATCTAGTCAAATCCTTTGGCTGTGATCTCATATAGATATCCCTCTCTGGTTTGGTAGGGCTAGCTACCAAAATATAAGCTTTTTTTGAGGTTACCTCCATTAGCATCCATTCATCAGCCTTGGGATGTTGTGGAGGCTAACACTACATAAATACCCCTTAAGGAGATCCTGATCTGAATGCGAGAAATTCTGATTTCTAATACATATATGGACTATAAGGGAATTTACAGGATATTTCACCTCTCAAATAAAGGATGAGCTCCCGAAGCTGCCTGGCCCTTTATAGACTCTGCCTAAAGAAATAATAGAAATAATCACTAATGATCTGGAAGTGAAACTACTTTTTTGCTGGTGCAAGGTATTAATTATCCATTAGCATATGTATGCAAGCTTTTTAATGTGTTTTACAATTGGAACAAAGTGACTTTGATGAGTTTATGAGTATTTTTATATGTAGGAGGATTAATTACTTTTACTGTTTAACATATTTAACTCTGAAAATAAGCAGAAAATAAATCACAGAATATAACTCAACATATGATAAGGTAGTTCACCCCTCCTAGGCTATATCTACCGAGTCCAAGGCCCCCAAATGGGCATCTCCTTACTCTTATTATGCTTAGAAAATGGTTATACAATGTGTATAAAGCCTAAACAGGCAAAAATAGCTGCAGAAATGAGTTCAGAGTGTAGAAGACAGTAAGAAATGACTATATTTTCACCTCCAATGGATAACTATAATCCAAGACAGCGCTCCAATCCCCAAGCCATGGTGTCTCTTCAAGCTCTCTCACTGATAAAACACCTGAATAAATGCTCTAATGGCTCTGAAACCTGCTCCAGTGGCTTTGGAATGCTCCAATTACCCAAAATAAAATAAAATAAAAATTCTCCAAAAGGATTCTCCTAGCAAAATTTATGTCCAACTGAATTTTTTCCCAGTTTTCCCTAGAAAAACTCCACCAAATTTGGTGGAACTGCAGTTAGCCCCACTAATTAAGGAGGTGGTGCCATTCTAGGTGAACTCTACCAAAATTCCCACCTTCTAAACCGCGTGGTCAAGTAAGCAATAAATGTTACCGGAAGTCATGGCCACATGGGCAGTTATGCTGGCAATTAAGCTGACGGTTTCGGAACCATTGCAATCCATTAACGTAAAAATCTCCAGGTTATATGTGACCTCTCCGTAGCATTAAAAAATTAACCGTTAGCTGTTAGAACTCCCGTCGAAGTGTTTAGCCTAGCCCTTGGTTTTCCACCCAATGTTTCATTGTAGAGGGGGCTGGCCCACTTACAGGCCCGCCCAAAACAAATTTAAACTTCAAATAAAACATCGATCATATGAATGTTAAGAACTTCCAATAGCTCGATTGGTTGGGCCGCCTGGCTTGCAGGGCTCCGACCCAGGTTCGAACCTGCCGAATGCCATATAATTTTACACAAATCATAAACCACTATTTGAATTCTTGGGGCCACATGGCAGCCTCCAGGTTGGCCACATGGTGCTCACTCATTGATCCGCCCAAAATATTCTGTGGAATATTCCCAGAATATTCTATGGAATATTTTTCTTTAATCATTTTTTTATTAAAGTCAAACTGAGTCAAGTTGGGCTTTTTGCCTGAAACTTAGAAACTTCAAATTTGAATATATTCCTCATACAACATCGGTTTTTAGTGTCATTTGCTAGAAGATCGTTTTGACGAGTTCTTCATTGTCGTTGTAGTTTGAACCAATTCTGAGCAAATAAAATCTTGAGAATTTTTCCAATTAGGACATGATCACCTGATCACACCTCCCAAATGGGAAGCTTTTGGACCCAAAAAATATCTCTAATTACAGAAAATGAAGATGAGGAGACTGATTCTCCACTCTTCCAACTTTGAACCACTGAAATCTTCTCGACTTCATCAAATTGAGCTTTTCATAAAATGATAAAGTTTCCCTTGAATTCACCGATCGACCGTTGCTAAAATTGACTGAGTCATGATGCAAATTCTTAAAATTTGTAGAACAACAACTATATTTTTCAGAAAACAAATTGTTTCTACAATGATCAAACTTCAAATAAGAGTTAAAACAAGATTCATCTTTCCAGCTGTTCACATGGCGAATTTTCGCTGAATGAGCCATGCACTTTTTCCGAATCCCGACCAAGTTTTCTCGCCATAAAAATCTACCATTATGAAACCAACATTGACCCATGCTTAACTATGTGCCCTCTTTGCTTGCATTCTTTTCCATCTCATGGAATCTTGCACTGCTTTGCACCGACACTTCGTCCTCTGCACTGATCGACACCAAAGGTACCTTGTGCAAAAAATTGTCATCTTCTTTCAAAGATGAACTGTTATCAGATTGAGACATATCATTGGCAATATCATGAAAAGGTAAATGTACAAAATATTTTTTTTTAATCATTAATAAAGTCATATTTTGACTTGCATTAACTAGCCTTTTCAATTGACCTGCATGGATTAAAGATGATTTTAACTTCTTTCGATGTGCTCTCACAATAAACTCTTTACCATCCTTGAACAAATGGTACTTGTTCTCATGGCGATGGGAGATTGCTTTTCTATCATATAAATATGGACTGCCCAACACAACACCTGTAATGTCAAGAGGTATCACATCTAATTGAACCCAATCAACATAATGAGCTGTTATGGCGAAGCGCAACATGCACTTTCTTGAGACTTGTAAATTAGCATCCTTGCAAATCCATCCAAGTGGATATGGCTTTGGATGAGGTATGGTCTCAAGTTTCAGCTTCTTGACTAAGTCTTCTGAGATGAGATTTTCTTGAGACCCACTATCAAATAGCATGTTTATCTTTGTGTGTTTGGCTATTATCCTCACATGAAACAACTCTATCCTCCTCTTTTCATCTTGATTTTCTTTGTGACAGCTTAATGAGCTAGAACTGGGATTTGTGTCTTATACAACCTCTTTCCCTTTGATGTTATTTAATACCATGGTGATACTTTTTGACAGCGAGGCCACCCATGGCCCCGGTTCACCTTGGTCCCAATCTCAATCTGTGTGTAAATGCATCCAAGTTTCTTTTCCAGGGTCCTCAAGTCTGGCAATCTCACAACATTCCCTTATTCTACGCTAGCAATTTTAAACAAACAAGTCTAGTTTATTTTAATATCTCAATTCAAATAATTGAGATATTGATTCCACATTCCTCCATAACTACAACCCAATAGTCCCTCTTCACATGATTCTGCTGGTGGAGGTGTCATCTCTATTCTATGGTTCAAACCATAATAATACCATCTCTTTACATGCACACTGCAATATCTCAATGTCTATACTATATGCGATTCGTTCATACAATTAAACCAACATCCGTAAGTATTGACCACCAAATATATACGATTAACCTTGTCATATAATATTATAGACAAAGTTAATAAACCTTTGACTCCGGGCCCCACGTATATGATCAACATTCCAATCAAATTCACGTGTCGTACTTTAGTTAACCTTCGCGCATCTTCCTTATACGACCACCGTCCGATGTCTCCCTTCCAGATCGACGACACTCAACAATATCACGCGGCCTCCTTGGTCGATCGTTAACGTGCGATGGTGCGTAGTGACGGTGGTTTTGGAACTTCGCCCGACGCCACGTGTCGATTGTTCTATGGAATCGCTCCCGATTTGCAAATACCACTTTAGCTGCAAAGGTGGTGCGATAAAAATCACTTCTAGCCTTAAACTGCGTTCACTGTTCATCCGCAAGGTTTCACTCCTCTACTCTAGGTTCCGTCTATTCAATTAACGTCGTTCAAATGTGCCTTCACTCCTCGTTATACAGTGCTCGTCCGATGAACACCACTATCGTTATGCGTCGATTAAAGCCATGCCTCTGTTGTGGCAAACACTCACAGCTCTATCACTCCCCTATCGATAGTGTCGACAATATTTACATCGATTCCGCTAAATATATACAAAGCACCATTAATCCCATCACAGGGTTCTTAATTATCACAGATTTTGATTATCCTCCCTCAGGATGCATGCATATGTTCACACAGAACTTATTCAAGCAAAGCAGATATACATTCACACATAAGTTAAATCCACAAGGCACAAATATACGAAAACATTTCTTATTTACACAATGGATTGAATTACAACCACTGGCTGGCCAGATCTTCAATCTGATGGCCTTCTTCCCCTATGCAGCTCTCTGCAGGTACAGGCAGGTCTAGGTGCAGGCTCGTGCAGGTCTGTGCAGGCCTCTCGACTCTATCATAGAGGTTTATTTGTATACATATTGGAAATCAATCGATTCACTTCCTTGATGACTTTTGGACTCCTAAGCTAGCCTAACTTCTGAAACTGACTATCTCTTCAGGTGCCCATAAATCATTCGGGAAGTTACAACGTTTTCCTTCCAAATTAACTAAAATAACTCAACTATGAATATTTACATCGGGAAACAAAATATGAGACCCCCCTTTAGGTTTATTTATGTACAAAAAGTGTCTTGGGTCTAATGCCACTACATCAGACTCCCAGGGTCAAATGATTCATGATCTCCTGATCATGTGCTTTCATCTTCATCTTCCTAGATCCCATACTTTGTTCTGCAACTGGCCATTCATTGCAACGTCCTTCTTCCACACTCCTCCTAGTTCCCATGTCTTGGTCTGCATCTTTCCACTCGTTATGCCCTCACAGTCTGTGACTGTCTTCTCCTTGCTGATGTCCTTTTCTGAGGCATCTTCTGCATCAGTTTCCTTATCAATTTAATTTCTCTATATAATATTTCCTCTGAATGCTAGACACTTACTTCTGTTTGCTACATTCTCATTCCTTCAGTTCTTACTACTGCCCAGGCTCCTATGCTTACTGCCACCCAATCATCCATATCCTCTCTGCAACAGTAAAACTTTTGCTCCTCTACTAGCAACACTTCATTTTGTTGCTTTAGCACTCTCTCCAGCAACACTCCAAGTTTCTGCTCTGGCATTTCACCTTCTTTTCTGAATATCTTCAGCAAACATTCTCGCCATCTCCTTTGGCCAAACAAATCTTCACTATGCTGCAACTCGGGTTGAGCATCTTCTTCTTCTGTCTTGGCAATCTTCAGCAATTGCCTCCCTTCTTCTTGATTGACTCCAGCCATCAAACCAAGTTCTCTAGCCACTGCATCTTCATCTTCTGTCAGAGTGAAACTCTAGTTCTCCACTGCTGTAGCAGCCCCAATAGTCTACCATACAGTATTCTCTTTAATCTTCCTGGGCTATTCGAACATGCCAATTCTTCCTTTCTATCAGTAGAAAATTTTTCCTGCATATGAGACATGGCTGTCTCATCTTCATTCAACTGCTCATCCTCATTCTACAACAACTCTCCTTCTTCTAAGACAACTCCAAGTGATGGATTGTCTTCTGCTTTTCCTGTCAACACAGCCACCTCATCAGTTCCAAAACCCCAATACCCAATGGTCCCTACTGATGATTCAATCATCACTTCTTTTCTATCTTCATCCCATTTTGTCTTCACATTCTGCAATCCCCAATTTTTAAATTGAGGTCTTCTATCTTGTATGGAATCCTGCTGATTCAGCATACTCTCTAGCCGCTCAATTTCCCCATTCCATGGTTTAAAGTCTTCCACAGAACTCTCCTTCTCTGTCAATTGACCGCCCCATGCTTTCAACTTATCTCCATCATCAATAAGATCTGCATTGATCAAACATTTGTTAAAACAAAGTCTACAAGGCCTCAGAGCCTTTCCTTCTTCTGTCAGCATCTCAGTATGCTGTCCCAACTGTCTCTTCTTCTCAATCAACACATCAGAATGTTGATTCCAATTCTTCAAACATTTCTTGAGACTGTCAGCTAGTATCTCTTCTGCACCATCCCCTTCAAGGATGTCCTTCTGCTCTAGTCCATAAAAATGAACTCTCTCATCTTCAATCATATCTGTCCTTACCATCTGAACACCTTCTGTCTGTGGTTCTGTCCTCTGCTCATGCCACAATCTTGGCATCTCACCACAATCTTCTCTATCTTCTGTTGTCACTATATCCTCAGTCTTCATCAGAATAGAATCCTGATTTCCCATCTCTACAAAGACTCCAGCTGCCTGTCCATCATTCCTTACTTGGCCATTCATCGAAAGCAGCCTGTCATTATCAGCATTAATGACAAATTCATCATCAGCTCCATTGAAACAATCTCTTCTATAAAATAAGGAATTAATGAATTCCCTCTACTGCAACAGTTCAATCTGTTCTTCATCTGAAATATACTCATCATACTTTACTTGGCAACATTCAACTTAATATGTCACATTCTCATCATGTGAACTTCCTTCCTTAACACCTGCATTCACACACAACTCGTCAAATGAAAAAAACACAAGACCTCATGGTCTCGATTGGTGATTTGGTCACCAAATATTTCTGTTGTTCCAGGTCTTATATATTTTCCAGAGATTCTTCAATGGTGTCTTCTTCAGAGTCCTCAAGCTGTTCAACCTCCAACTTCTAGCCAATATCACAAACTAAAGCTCTTCTGCTTCCAATATGTTGGAAAGTAGAATCTTTCTCCAACTGTGCATGGGCATCTTCAAAACATGTAGCTGCTCCATTTTATTCCTCAGTGACAACATTAGCAGTTTGTTTTCTCTCACCTGCTGTTCCTGCAAACATACAAAATGTGTCAGATGTAACGCTCTTGGAACCCTGGGTCCCACTTGAAGCTTCAGTCTCCAAGTCTTTCTCCAGATACTCAATCACTCTGAGTATTTCTTTCTTCTTCCGAGCATTCATCATCTGCTCCTTCTTCCTTTGTAGCCTCTGCCACTTTATCTTCTTCTTCATGAGCCAACCAACTCTCTGGCTTTCTTCTATCCTTCTCTTCAGTTCATTAAACTCTTCCTTGATCTCAGAAAATTATTTCCAATATTCTTCATCTGTGAGTCTCTTCCTCATGCCATTTACTTTGGCATCTTCCCACACTCTGTTGTTGTGGCCTCTTTTAGAACCTCTGCAATCACTACAATCCATGCTATGGCTTTCAGTAGCCATTCTCTTCTCTAGGAGTTCTTCACTCACAAGCTGCACCAAGCCTCTACAACAGCAAGCTCTCTTGCTGCAACTAACCTCACCAAGCTTCTCTCCTGAGCTCTGGCTTTTGGCAAGTACCGGTCCCCTCTCTCAGGAACCTTCTGAGCACTCTCTTCTGCTCTCTAGAATTCACTCTGCAACTTTCTCAAGAACACCCCTTTTCTTCTTTCATCCAACCTCAGTTGGGAATTATTTCAGGTTCTGCCACACTCTTTCTTCTTCACTCAGAATCCCTTGCTGGACTCTTCTATCACTTCTCTCAAAGCTTGTGATCTGTCTCTTGCTAAGATTTCTTCCTCAATTTATCGCACTCTGTATTCTGCAAACAAATCCTTCCAACCAGAGTTTAAATAAGGCTCGTCATCTTACCCCTCAAGATCCCTGACCGATCTTGCTTATTTTCTTTTCTCACCTGCATTGCATCTCTACCTGCTACAATATTTTGTCTTCAAATCTAGATTCTATTCATCTGGAGACCTTCACTGCATGTCAAATCAAATATGCAATTTTCTCTATTAAACAGATTCAAACATCAACTATTCTTTCCTATTCAGTACATGTGCATTTCCAAAACAAACTCTTCAACGAGCTAACTAAATTCTAGCTCTGATACCATTTGACAGCGAGGCCACCCATGGCCCCGATTCACCTTGGTCCCAACCTTAATCTATGTGTAAATGCATCCAAGTTTCTTTTCCAGGTTCCTTAAGTCTGGCAATCTCATAACATTCCCTTATTCTACGCTAGCAATTTTAAACAAACAAGTCTGGTTTATTTTAATATCTCAATTCAGAGAATTGAGATATTAATTCCACATTCCTCCATAAATACAACCCAATAGTCCCTCTTCACATGATTCTGCTGGCAGAGGTGTCATCTCTATTCTATGGTTCAAACCATAATAATACCATCTCTTTACATGCGCACTGTAATATCTCAATGTCTATACTATATGCGATTCGTTCATACAATTAAACTGACATCCGTAAGGATTGACCGCCAAATATATATGATTAACCTTGTCATATAATATCATAGCCAAAGTTAATAAACCTTTGACTTTGGGCCCCACGTATATGATCAATAGTCCAATCAAATTCACGTGCCGTAATTTAGTTAATCTTCGCGCATCTTCCTCATTCGACCGTCGTCCGATGGCTCCCCTCCAGATCGACGGCACTCAACAATATCGTGTGGCCTCCTTGGTCGATCGTTAACATGCGATGGCGCGCAGTGATGGCGGTTTTGGAACTTTGCCCGATGCCACGTGTCGACTGTTCTATGGAATCGCTCTCGATTTGCAAATACCACTTTTTCTGCAAAGGTGGTGTGATAAAAACCGCTTCCAGCCTTAAACCACATTCACTATTCATTCACAAGGTTTTACTCCTCTACTCCAGGTTCCGTCTATTCAAATTAACGTCGTTCAAATGCGCCTTCTCTCTTCGTTATATAGTGCTCGTCCGATGAACACCACTATTGTTATGCGTGGATTAAAGCCATGCCTCTGTTGTGGCATACACTCACGGCTCTATCACTCCCCTGTCGATAGTGTCGATAGTATTTAAATCGATTCCTCTAACTGTATACAGAGAACCATTAATCCCATCACAGGGTTCTTAATTATCACGTATTTTGATTATCCTCCCTCAGGATGCATGCATATGTTCACACAGAACTTATTCAAGCAAAGAATATATACATTCACACATAAGTTAAATCCACAAGGAAAAAATATACAAAAACATTTCCTATTTACACAATGGATTGAATTACAACCATTGGCTGGCCAGATCTTCAATCTGATGGCCTTCTTCCCCTATGCAGCTCTCTGCAGGTACAGGCAGGTCTAGGTGCAGGCTCGTGCAGGTCTGTGCAGGCTTCTCGACTCTATCACAGAGGTTTATTTTTATACATATTGGAAATAAATTGATTCACTTCCTTGATGACTCTTGGACTCCTAAAGCTAGCCTAACTTCTGAAACTGACTATCTCTTCAGCTGCCCATAAATCATTCGGGCAGTTACAATGTTTTCCTTCCAAATTAACTAAAATAACTCAACTATGAATATTTACATGGGGAAACAAAACATGAGACCCCCCTTTAGGTTTATTTATGTACAAAAAGTGTCTTGGGTGTAATGCCCTTGCATCACTTTTTGTCTCATCACCTGATTCAGACCCTAAGTCCCGTTCAACAGTTGATACAGTTTTCCCCTTTTCTTTGGTCTTGTCTTTGTTTTTAAATTTCTCTGGTTTCAGCTCAGGATGAAGCTTCCAACAGTGGTCTTCATCGTGGCTTGTTTTTGAACAGTTCTTGCAAAAGAATTTTCTTTTTTCCTTTCTGGAATTTGCAACCCTTTTTCTTCCTTTTCTTTTAAAATCTCTATCCTCGTTCAGCACATCAAAAGTGTTTTTCCCTCTATCCTCTAAATGCATAGCTTGTACACAAACTTCGTCTAGACTAGTAGGATTAAACATAAGAATAGTGTGTTTAAGATAACTCTGCATTCCACCTATATACTTCAACAAAGTGTCTTGGCTTTGTAAATCTACCCCAAGTAAGAGTAATCTTCTCCTAAATTCCTGGGTATAGTCTTGCACATTCTGTCGCTTAAGCTGTCTAAAGTTTTTCTAGTTCATTATAACCTTTTGAAGGTGAGCAAGAGGATAAAATTGTTTCTTGATTGCAGAAATAAACTCAGTCCATGATAAATAAAACTTACCATGTTTCCTGATTTCCTCCTTGGTCTTTGCTTCCCACCATACCAAATCTTCTCCTTCCATCCTTAATGAGGCTAATTGTATTTTGGTGTCATCATCATGTAGATTTTGAATCATAAAATATACCTCCAGTTGTCTGATCCAATTATCTAATTTATCTGCATTAACATCACCATTAAAGATTGGCAACTCAAATTTGACATCAAGCTTTAACAAAGGACTTTTACCAGTGTTTTTTTTCTTATGTGACTGATTTACTAAAGTTGAAGAGGATGATGTTGAGGAAGAGGATGACGATCGAGATGGTGGATCACCATTTCCTCCATTCCCTTTCTTTGACTTATCATTGTCCTTCTTTCCTCCTGAATAATATCCTCCTTATTTTTGGTTTTTAGATCCTTCTCCAGCAATCCTATCATTTCTTTCTTGATAGAGGATCCTTACCATTTCAGTCATATCCAAGAAATATTTCCTAAATATTCTTTCTTCTTCCTTGGGATCCCTTTCTTCATGAACTTCTTCTTCTCTTGAAGTCATGATTTCAGCTGCTTGTAAGGCTATAGAGGGTGATATAGAAGGTGGAGATAATGACACCCTGGCCCTCCTTGTTTGAGGTTTGTCTTGTGCTCTAACCAATTTTCCTTCCCCTCTTTTAAGTTTAAGCCTAGTCAGCATCAAAACTTGCAAAACAAATGACTTAATCTTTACACACAACAAATGCTGAGTAAGAACTCTAGCTCAAAACCATAAGCTCTGATACCAATCTAATATGAATGTGAGAACTTCTTATTTCTAATACAGAGATGGACTATAAGGGCATTTACAAGATATGTCACATTTCAAAGAAAGGATGAGCTCCTGAAGCTACCTAGCCCTTTATAGACTCTGCCTAAAGAAATAATAGAAATAATCACTAATGCTCTGGAAATGAAACTACTTGTTTGCTGGTGCAAGGTATTCATTATCCATTAAAATATGCATGCAAGATTTTTAATGTGTTTTGCAATTAGAAAAAAGTGATTTTGATGAGTTTATGAGTCTTTTTGTATGTAGGAGGATTAATTATTTTTACTATTTAACATATTTAACTCTGAAGGTAAGCAGCAAATAAATCACAGAATATAACTCATCATATGATAAGGCAGTTCACCCCTCCTGGGCTACATCTGTCGGGTCCAAGGCCCCCAAATGGGAATGTCCTTTCTCTTATTATGCTCAGAAAATGGTCATAAAATGTGTAGAATGCCTAAAAAGGTGAAAATAGTTGTAGAAATGAGTTCAAAGTGCAGAAAACAGTAAGAAATGACTAAAGTTTCACCTCCAATGGATAACTATAATCCAATACAGCTCTCCACTCCCCAAGCCCTAGTGGCTCTTCAAACTCTCTCGCTGATAAAGCACCTGAAGAAATGCTCTAATGGCTCTAATACCTACTCTAGTGTCTATAGAATGCTCCAATTACCCAAAATAAAAATAAAAAAATTCTCTCCAAAAGGATTCTCCTAGCAAAAGTTATGTCCAACTGAAGTTTTTCCCAGTTTTCCCTAGAAAAACTCCACCAAATTTGGTGGAACTGCAGTTAGCTCCACTAACTAAGGAGGTGGCGCCATTCTGGGTAGACTCCGCCAAAATTCCCGCCTCCTAAACCGTGCGGTCAGGTAAGTAATAAATGTTACTAGAAGTCGTGGCGACATGGGTAGTTATGCTGGCGGTTAAGCCAACGGTTTTGGAATCGTCACAATCCATTAACATAAACATCACCAGGTTATATGTGACCTCTCCACAACATTAAAAACTTAACCATTAGCTGTTATAACTCCCGCTGGAGTGTTTAGCCTAGCCCTTGGTTTTCTGCCTGAGGTTTCATTGTAGAGGGGGCTAGCCCCCTTACGGACCCTCCCAAAACAAATTTAAACTTCAAATAAAACATCGATCCTATGAATGTTAAAAGCTTCCAATAGCTTTCCCAGTCGGGCCGCCCAGCTGGTAGGGCTCTGACCCGGGTTCGAACCCACCGAATTCCATATAATTTTACACAAATAATAGACCACTGTTTTACTTCTTGGGGCCACGTGGTGCCCTTTGGGCTAGCCACGTGGCACCCACTCATTGGTCCGCCCGAAGTATTCTGCAGAATATTCTGTGGAATATTATTTTTTTAATAATTTTTTTATTAAAGTCAAATTGGGCTTTTTTCCTGAAATTGAGAAACTTCAAAGTTGAATATCTTCCTCACACATCATCGGTTTCAGTGTCTTTCATGACTACAGGATCGTTTTGATGAGCCCTTCCCTTTCGTTCTGGTTTGAACCAATTCTGAGAAAATAAAATTTTGAGCATGTTTCCAATTAGGACATGATCACCTGATCAAATCCATATTTCCCTTTCTTAGGTCAATAAAAAACTAACCTCTCACTTCAATATAGTGCAGAGTGAATTTTGTCCAACCTTCTTTCCCTCAACAACAATATGTGTTTGAGTAGCTCAACTCTAATAACCTATTTAATACAACTATTAAGAAATGAAAGAGTAAAAAAAAGGGAAACCAAGGGCTACCTTGGAACCCACAACAAAAAAATACGTAGATAGTGTGAAATTCTCCCTAATAGGAATAAAAATTTAAGCCAAAGCATGAAGAACCTGTAAAAGCAAGGTAATAATAGTGGTCCACTCACTGTGATGAATATTGTCATTACACCCACCATCGAACCCATATCCACAAATTCAAATGCATACACGAGGCTATGGGTAACCATAGTCCTTAAACATGAGGCACCCAAAAACCATAAATACCTTCCCACACCAAGGAAATTTGAGGCACTCAACAACGATTTCAACCTGAGTAGTACCAAAAACCTATGGGGGGGGGGGAGTATCTGAGATCTTTCCAATCGAGACATTTACATGACTGTTGTAGATATTCTACTACAAAATAAGCATCACAACTATGGTTCTCCTCTTAAACCTAATCCCTCATCAACAATGGAAATGTCATCTACTACAACACCACCCTTAATAATCCCATGTCCTCTTGTGAAACCAAATTTCTAGGTTAACTAAAGGATCATTAAGGCACACATCACCCAATGTGAAGGAAGTGTGTAGTTACAACATTGTTAACAACCTTACACAATCCCATATTTTCATGAAAACATTGAAAGTGCTTCAAACATGCCCAAATCAAAGGAGAGATTTTCTTTATGCATTAAGTGTAATAGACCTTTCTAATTCTCACCTTATAACCTTTGATTTAGATAACTTAGAATCACGACTTCCATCTTTAGTTACTTTCCAAATTCTAGTTATTATACATAACATCACCATTCATCGATGCATCATAAATGAGGGGCATCCACATGTATCATGTCAAATACAATATTGAAGAAACTAGGATCCTAAGAATTTATAACTTCCTCCATGACATTGAGGGCATATAATGGTTTCCCTTCACAACTAGTATGACCCTTCCAAAATGTTTCGATAGAACTCACCACTTAATTAGTTCTCATCATATCAAAGTGCCATATTTCCCCTTATATTACAACATTTTTTTTGGAATAAGTTACATGTATGTCATGAAGTCTTCTTCTTCAAACTTCCACACCATGATTTTTCCCCATAATTAAAGATCATAATTTTTGACAAATCAACTCACTATGAGTCAAGGGCATCCCCTTGCCATAAAAGTGTTTTTGTATTTGTGGCATCCCAAGAAGAATTATTCCCCTCTTTTATGGAAGTTGGTCTTGGAATTTTTAAAGATACGATACCCCTTGATACCTACCTAAGTGACCCACCGATAAAGCCTTATATTTTGATAGAATGAGTATGTGTAGTAACCACCTCTTTTGGTGAGCCTTATTAGGAAAAAAAAACCACAACCATAGATAAAGAGGTGGTTTTTCCATTTGATACACCCTTTTTACCATATGTTATCACTCAAAATCCCTTCCTTTACCCACTTCTTGGTTTTGTCTCCCACCATGTGATGGAAACACTTACCTTTCTCAATATGGTTTTGGAATTTCCCTTTTGGTATTAGGAACCCCCTACTATGTCATCTATGTCAATAGTTTCTCTCAACAGATAGAGTCATCATCCCTAATTTACAAGCACCCTTCACCTTCGAGAACACAAACCAACACTAGGACACTAGAGGGAACCATGAAAAAGGAAGGGAGAAAGAAAAAATAGAAATACCCCCAACCACAACTTCCCCTAGGGTAAATCCACCATGTTCCATTCACGACATGTAGGGTCACCCTACCAATAAATTCCCGACAATGGAAAAGTTGAAATTCATTCTTCATGCCCCTCAGGAACTCACATTTCTTTCCCCCACATCAAGAGAAAAATAAAATACCTCACATAAAAAGGGCATATGACCTAACCATATCTGCACAACACATACACTACACACATCATTTCCACACTATCCCATGATATCATGATCTGTTGGTAGCCCTACATGACACCTCTATGGTTACACCTCTTTTTCCACCAACTTTTGATGTGGATGATGCATGGAAAGCCATTTATTATGTCACCTCCTTATTTAACTAGGGTGAATAATTCCCTTGTGATATTTTCATTATGACCACTCATCTCACGTATATGTGCCCCTTTTTCATGAGATGTATACAAAATCGCCTAATTTTAGTGACACCTACCCAACCTCAAGATCCCACTTATAACATCCTTGTTCGACCTTAGAGTATAAATAACATGTATATGTGGAACTTGACTAGTAAGTCAAGGACATACGTTGAATTCCATGGAACCGATGTGTATGTGTGTACACATGTTTTATTTTTGAGGCTAGAAGGCATGGTAATATAATTATGTAACACATGTATATTAATAAAATAAATTTGTACAAATTTAAATGACGTAAATGAGTATGGGTGGTTGAGACTCCATGGATGATTAAAAAGGGGCTTCTATAACTTAGAGATCATAAAAAAAATCCCATGCATGTAACCAATGTCCTTTAAGGGTTTGGGTGAAGGATAGGTGAAAAAAAGACATGAATACTAAAAAAAAAAAAAAATTGGATAGTGAAGGATACACGTAGGGGAATTTTGATGTTGTGGTAGGAGTATAGATGAATCTTGTGAAGGATTATGGAAGGATGACCATGTAAGCATAGAGTCCATGGTGGAAATGGAGGCTTGGAAGGGTACTTGGAAGGCATGTGACGACAATGGAACTCTTGGAAGCCATGTGACTATTGGTTAGAGGTTTTTAGGCTTGGTACCTTGGCTATGTGAGGCCTAGAAGGGGTACATGGAAGGTCTGTGAGGGTATTAGAACTCTTGGAAGCCACATTATTGCTTGTTGCAGCCTTCCAGGCCTAGTACCTTGGTTGTGGGAGGCTTGGAAGGCCTATAAAGGAAGTGCAACTTCTAGAAGCCACATGACTATTGGTTAGTGGATGTTGGGCTTTGTACCTTTGTTGTGTTGGGTTTGGAAGGGTAAATAGAAGACCTGAGGGAAGTGGAACTCTTGGAAGCTACATAAATGCTAGTTCGAGGTTGTTGGGCTTGGTACGTTCAGTGGTAATTGTTGGTACTGGGTATGTACATGTTTTTTGGGAAATTTTATGTTGATGCCACATGGAGTAAAAGCCCAAGATTGGGGTTGAACCATTATTGAAAGAAATGAAAATTTTGGTCTATGGTTGGGTGGAACGTCGAAGGTATGCCACTAGTTGTAAAATTTTGATGATAACCAATTTCCTTATGTTACTATATTTATTTATAATACAATATTTTTAGATATATGTTAAATAAATTTATCTGTTTGTAAATTGAAAAGAGATAATTGTGCTAGGGTATGCTTGTGCATTTTTTTTAATTTTAGTAGGAATTTAGAATATGCATCACATTATGTAAATTTCCAGGTTGAATTATCCTATAAAAGGGGGGAAAATCTAGAGCACAAGTTGGCATGGGTTATCTAGCACAAAATAGTGCCTAAAGAAGGCAAAAAATAGCTAATAGTGGTTGGGGTGTGTTAAAAGTGGTATAAGATCCTAATTTTACAACACTTGAGCAATAATGGTAAAAAATCCATTACAAGGAAAATCATAGGTTACTAGAAAACTATTTGGTAGAATTCATAGGAATTAGAGATGGATGTGATTCTCAATTCGAGATGAGATCCACATGAATGATAAATGTAAAGGATAAAATTATTATTGCGAGCTTGAAAATTGTGGATCAATAGGAAATTTTTAGTAATGGAAATGCTTAAATTCTCACAGAGAGATAATTAAAATAAAAGTATTATTGATGGAAAATGAAATTGTAACACACACACACACACACTCAATAATAATAATAAAATAAATAAATAAATTTATAGAAGAAAATTATGGTGACATCAACGATGAGTTGGTATTTCCAAGTGGTATTTGAGTTAGCAAGTGAAGAGCCCAAGTGGTGAACCTTGGTGTGACTAGGAATTAGGTGGATGGCACACTGTATACGTCCTCTCAAGTTAGAGCCTAATGTGTTTTTGGGCCATTGATCTGATTTCTTATTGGCCATTAGATTTATCGACCATGTAACTCTGTTTTATTCCTTGTGAAAGTTGGATTGAGATGTGGAATGTGGGTTGTTGATGAAGGGAGACCACAACAATTAGATCTATCATGTGCAAAACTCATTATAAACCCTTGCGCATGTTCCATAGTAATATAAATACAGACCATTAGATAAGAGAAATCATGGCCATTAGATTCATCGAGGGGGTAAATTATTAAAAACCTCCATGCATGTTTTATCCTGATGAGAAACTAGGTCATTGATCTACCTCAAGATAAACCATCAGATCTAGGAGGGGAAAAATCACTGGAAATATTGAAAAGTGGTAGGTTTCACCCTACACGCTATTATAGATCAATGGTTGACCATTTCAAATCTATGGTGGATATTTATTGTGTTAGGTCATTATATTAATAGTATAGTCCCTTATTGTTGTTAGTGTAACCCCCTTACTGTTATTGTTGTACCCTTGTAACCCCATATTGTTATTCTTGTACCCTTACATTATTATTGTTAGGTCAGCTAGGATTAAATTGTGACCCCATGGACTCCTATATATATAAAGGAGGTTTGGTCATTTGTATCATTCAATAATTGTTCATTTATGTGATGTATTGGAGGTTTCCCCCTCGAAGTGGCTGATTTCTTAGGCGTTGATCTCTCTTTTCTTCTATTTTTGGAGCTGGTTTCATAACACTTGGTATCAGACCATTGCAACTTTACATTTAGAAAAAAATACATTTGTATGGTATTGAAGGCTTTGATCCCGTAAAAAATTTGTCATCTACTCAATTTTTACGGAGGAAATGATAGCACATTATGAGGATAGAAAAAGAAAAACCTTCTTTAGCCAATTGATAAATCTCAAACAAAAGGGTTCATTGGGGGAGCACATTGCGGACTTCCAAAAATTGAATATAAGGGTAACTAATATTCCAGAGGAACACATTATTGATGTCTTCATAAGGACTTTAAAGGATAAAATCCAACATGAAGTTCGTGTTTTGGAACCTGATTCATTGGAGAAGGCATTCAGGTTGGCAAGAAAAATTGAATGTAAAATTATGGCGACAAGGAAGCCTACCACTCACATATATAAATAAGGAAGTGTTGCTACTCCTATATTTCCACAACCTACAAGGTTGACACCACAACATTATTGAAGAAAGATGCATTTTCATGGAGTACTGAAGCAACTAAGGCCTTTGAACATCTTAAGAGGCAATGTGCCTAGCACCAGTCTTAGCTACGCTAGACTTCACTAAAACCTTTATTGTGGAATGTGATGCCTCAAGAAATGGAATTGGTGCCATTTTAATGCAAGAAGTAAGACCCATTTCTTTTGAAAGTCGTCCAATCAAAGGAAAGTATTTAAAAAAGGCTATTTATGAGAAGGAAATGTTGGCAATACTACATGCACTAAAGAAATGGCGACCTTACCTAATGGGAAGACACTTCAAGGTAAAAATTGATCATGATAGTCTTAAACACTTTTTGAAACAAAGACTATCTTGAGAAAAGCAACAAAAATGGGTCACAAATATGTTGGGTTACAACTTTGAAATGATCTACAAAAAAGGGAAGCTAAATGTTATTGTAGATGCACTCTCAAGAAAGGATGAAGAGGTGGAAGCATTTCTTTTTTCCATTTCTATTATCCAACCATATTGGATAACCGAAGCAAGGGATGAATGGAAGAAGGACAAAGAAGTGTGGACACTCATTCAAAATTTGCAGCAAGATCCTAGTACATCTGATACATTTAGTTGGAAACATGATTCCTTATGGTATAAAGATCACTTATATATTTGCAAGAATTCCCAACTAAAACAAAAGATTCTTTTGGAATTTCACACTTCTCCTTCAAAAGGACACTTCGGATTTTTAAAAACTTACCATAGGGTGTAGAAATAATTTTTTTGGGATGACCTAAAATCTGATATTAAAAATTTTGTGGCAGAATTTTTGGTTTTCCAACAAAATAAAGTTGAAACAATTAAGACCCCGGGTCTTCTACAACCTTTATCCATTCCAAGTCAATGTTGGGAGGAGATTTCAATGGATTTTATCACAGGTTTACCTAAGTCCGAAGGAAAGAGTGCCATCATGGTGGTAGTTGATATACTTAACAAGTATGCACACTTTTGTGCATTATATCATCCATTTAAAGCAAGTACAATTTCTAGTGCATTTATGGAAAGAATTCAAAAGCTACATTATTGTAAGTGACAGAGATCCCATTTTTATAGGAAAATTTTGGACGAAACTATTTTCTTGTTTTGGTACTCAAATATCTCATAGCTCATCTTATAATCCTCAATCCAATGGTCAAAATGAGATAGTGAATAAATGTTTGGAAGGATATCTTTGTTGTTTTGTATCTAATAAGCAAGCATAATGGGTCAAGTGGTTACCTCTCGCTGAATGGTGGTATAACACTTCCTTCCATATTGCAGCAAAAATGACCCCATTTATGGCACTTTATGGATATCATCCACCATCCATCACATCTTCTTTAAGGGAAAATTATAGGGTTCAAGTAGTGGAAGATCACATCAAGCATCAAAAAGAAGTTCTCCAACTCTTAAAGGATAACCTAAATTTGGCACAAAATCAAATGAAATAACAGGAAGATCAACATCGCAGTGAGAGAAGTTTTGATGTAGGAGACTGGGTATTTTTACGGCTACAACCATACAAAAAAATTTCCCTCAAGAAAGATAAGAAGGATAATAAATTATATCCAAAGTACTATGGGCCTTACAAGGAGTTGTAAAAGATTGGTACTATGTCATACACATTGGAGTTTTTCAGCTTCTTCGGGAGTGCATCTAGTTTTCCATGTTTCATGCTTAAAGAAAGCTACAGGGGACAAAATTCCAGTTCAAACAATGTTTCCAGAACTTGATAAGGAAGGAAAAACCATATTGGAACCTGAAGCAGTCACGGAAACAAGAACTCGACAGCTATGAAATTGATCAATTTCTGAGTATCTCATCAAATGGAAGAACTTACCCATTGAATATTCTACATGGGAGGATGAAAATTTTATATAGAAGCACCCAGAGCTACTCAAGCATTGAGGAAAACACTTTTTTGAAGGAGAGGGGCATGTTAGGTCCCTATATTACTAGTATAGTCCCTTATTGTTGTTAGTGTAACCCCCTTATTGTTATTGTTGTACCACTGTAACCCCCATATTGTTATTATTATGCCCTGACATTATTATTGTTAGGTTGGCTAGGATTACATTGTGGCCCCATGGACTCCTATATATAGAAAGGATGTTTGGTCATTTGTATCAATCAAGAATTTTTCATTTATGTAATGTGTTGGAGGTTGCCCCCTCGAAGTGGCTGATTTCTAAGGCATTCATCTCTCTTTTCTTCTATTTTTGGAGTTGGTTTCATAACATATTGTGGGCCCTCCCCCTATAGTCAATGTTTAGCAGAGGGTGGGGATTTGGTATTTGTGCCAAAGATACCCATCCAAGATTAACGGTTGGGATAAATTGTACCCTCCCCCCCTTCCCTAAATTCAAAAATTTCACTGAGGGGGTCCGAAATACTAGAAATTTTGGTTTTGGTGGTTTCTTGTGACCATGTTGCACACAACAAGGTAGATAGGAAGTTGTGGAAAACCCACATAGGCACAGGGGGACACGTGATGCTAACATGGTAGTTGGCATGGAAAAATCATGTGGAAATCCATGTTTGTATGGCATCATGATGACATCATGAGTGATATCACCCAATGAAAGCACTCATTTAGGATTTTGAGAATTATGCCCAAAAGAGACAAAGGGACTTGATAAAGGTAAAATGGAAGGTCGTGTGCATGCCAAATGTTGAGGGGGAGTGAAACATGGAAGATTGAGCCAAATGAGAACTCAGGGAAAAAAAATACATGCAATTCATTATTTTATTAGGGGGGAGAATCAAAAGGAACCCAAGGGAGCCAGTATATCTAATACAATTACATGTGAATATGAATGGTCCATGAGAGAAAATCAGCCAAAATTTTAGCAAAATTTTATGAAGTTTTTGCTAAATTTATAGGTCATCTTCTTGTAGGGAAGTTTTGAAGGGCTAAATGACATTTTTCAGGTAGAAAAGAACTCAATCATCTATGTTGGAGAAAAAATATTACAGGGACTTGGGGCTTTGTGTTGAGGTGATAGTAAAGGTTTCCATTGTAGTCTAGCTTAATTTCGGAATATTCAATCTTCCACAAGGGAATAAGGCCTCATGTGAGGTTTTTCTAAGATTTATATGTCATAGATGGGCTTAGAAGGTGATATGATACATTATACTAGTTAAATAAATATTACTAATCATTATCATTACAAATTGAATAAAGAAGCTTTGCGTAAGAAATAAATAAATAACATTATATATAAACTCAATATAGGAATCCAAAAATTTAAAATAGACCCACAATCTCACATTACAAATGTGAAATTACAATAGTTGAGTTTGAGGTAGAATTCCAAAAACATATCAACCTTTATCTAATATCCCTTTTTGTTGTGAAACTTTCCTTGCATGTCTATATATACTTTTTCTCCATTGATCTTGTCCAATTTAAGTCATGCTCGCTTGATATGGTCAACTATAGTCACTTTGATGATATCCATCGACTTCATACTTTCTTGGTCCACATTCACTTAATTATTTCAACTATAACAACACAATCCTTCTTATGGTGAGATTCAAAAATTCAAAAATAAGCACTGAATCCTATACTTGTCACTTCCTTCTTTCCACTATTGCCTTCCATTCAAGCTAGCCATGCTCTTTTCTATATTTCACTACCTTTTTTCTGAAACCATGTTATGACCAGAACTATTAAAAAAATAACAAGCTCCAATCACAACCTATTGATTTTCCCTTGATTCAATCTTTCACTTGCTAACTTGGTTCTTCTTTTTCTTTATCATCTATTCTACTCCTTCCTTTACCCGCTAAGATGTTTCACCTTCAAATGAAGGACCCACCTCAGGATCAACCTCCAAAAAGTTTTGATGGAGGAAACTATACATATCTAAGTTATATTTCTAGGTCACTATCAAGGTGGAACTCTTATTAAAAAAAAAATTGGTCATATCAACATCTAGTTCTCGGGCCAAGTTGTGATAAATGCATTCCATTCAGTGTTAGCATATAAATTAAGCCAATATAATTGTAGGCACTTGTATTGAATGGTAGGCTTGAGATATTAGATCATTTGTTTCTCCTAATGTGATTCATTATCCAATATAGTGATCCAGGAATCTCTCTGATATATTTCATCGAAAATCCTTTTATGTTATGTGAGATCAACAATAGATAGAGCATCATCCATGAACTCCTTTACCTTCTCTTGCAACTTATAAACAGGTTGATTATGTTTTGCGAGAATACTTGGCCAATATTTCACTTGTCTGAAAATATTTTGAGTGTATTATATTTGTTTCTAAAGCTTGGTGTGAAGAGTGGTACCTTTCTCCATAAAAAAATAAATACGTTGGATGAATGTTGCGATGGGATATATAAATTTCTCTTCCAACTCAAAAGTGGTGCAGAGAAGATATTTGTTCTAGTTGTGAGAACATTCCAAGCATTCTCGAGAAATTCTAAACATTGGTGTGCTTCATATGCTAAGATATATTTGGGGAACGTGGATCTTGTTTCTGATAATGATGGCCACATCTGAATAATTTTGGCCTAAATTTCTACCACATTTTTCTCAGCTTTATCCTTTGCTACCAAAGATAATCTCTCTCTTTGATAGCTTGCGCAAGCTACCTTTATAATGAATCTTGAGCTTGCATAAGGTGAGTTATTTGTTGTTGTTGTTTCTCATGATTCTTAAGGAGTTTATACTATTTATAATATTCTAAGGTCATCCATCGTTCCAACTACAGTGAAGAAACTCTAAGGAATTGAAATATTTTAGTAGAAGACCAATGCTAGAAGTCTTCTGCACAAATAGTATCAACCGATGGAAGCCTGGTCTACAAGGGCTAACCACATGCAATTAGCATATCTGAATGGCCTTGGTCAGGTGGTTTTGGATTATCCTTTTTATCTTACTGTAAACACTACTTGTAGATTTATGGATCTTTGGTAGAGGCTGCCACATGTTCTGAAAGTGGAATATTGGTACCTAAAAGATAAGTGGTGGTATCTAGTGAAGGTTCAATAATGGGGTCGTTAACGAAATGCATGATGGTTGCATCAGATTCAACATACGAAGGGTCATTATCCTATGGAGAAGAAACTCTCTGAGGTTGACTTGTAGACGATATGTTGGATGGCTTCACTTCCTCCAAGATCAATGCAAGTTCAGTGGTCATAGATGGTTCATCATCATCAACTAGAATGAGATTTGAGATGTCTATACTAGCAAAATTTGTTGAAGCAATAAGCAAAGGAAGAGTGGTTGCAAGTTGTGTCATAGCAGGAATTGTGACAGTTTCCTTAGCAAGAACATGTGTTTGAAAAGGTTTTGTTTGTAAATGGATTGCATTAGGGATTGATGCACTTATAGATGTTGTGGTTTCAATAGGGATGGAAGTCGAACCCGGATGTGGAATGATATGAGAGTGAAGTTTCTTAATGAGTGTTTGATGCTCTTTATGGTTGAAGCTATGGGATCATGATGAAGGA
Organism: Pinus albicaulis; assembly: GCA_034641835.2. Lineage (NCBI taxonomy): Eukaryota > Viridiplantae > Streptophyta > Pinopsida > Pinales > Pinaceae > Pinus > Pinus albicaulis. Next base: position 460,490,396 of record CM076574.1, on the reverse strand, counting down.
TAATGATTGCAGGATGAGGATGACCCAAACATTAGCATATTTGTTTGAGTAATACCATTAAGGGCATAGTAAACTCCATCTTCTTTTTAGAGTTTCTAAACTCCATACCAATTCATAACCTCCTTATGGAAACTCTCCTCAGATACATATAATAGAAGTGGATGGATATGAAAATTTTATTTATCTACATATTTAGGGTATACATAGCAGTCACTTATGGTCAATTTCAAACCAAATATGGTAGGCATGTATGTCAAGAAAAAAATAAGGAGCTTGCATAATTTGAGTGGCTTCAATAAATTTACTATACCACACACCAAAATGACTCTCACTAAAAGAATTGTTTGTAGAGTCAAAGTAGGTTTTCCAGGGCTCAATGGTCATTGCTAAAGCTTTACGTTCTAGAGGGGCATGGATATACAACCCACAAGAGGTTTCCACTTGAGCATGGCAATGGAAATAATTAAATAACCATAAATAAAATAACCCTCCTTCTGATAGGCTTCTTCACAGACAACGAAAAACTCATTGAGAGATACTTGCACTAGTTCAATAGGGCACCCTGAACATAGAACTCAGCCATGGAAATGGTGTCCAAAGTATATTCAACCTTTACATAGTGCTGAGTAATATTCGCATGGATTATATGGGATGAAAGTTTGATCTGATAATTGTTGTTTGGGTCTATAATGGGTCCACATTCTTTATGCTTGGTGCCATAGTTATTCTAAAAATTTGTTGAGCCCATATTTTTTGTATGCTTGGCCCATCCATGGAATGATGTAAAAACATATTTCTCATCCATATATATTCTTATCATCTTGTGTCTTTCATGCATATGGATTGGATATTCCTTCTTGAGCTATAGGGACCTATTGTGAATTTGTCTGATTAGGATTTCCATGCATCGAGCAAATTCACTAGTAGTGTTGAGCACATGTGTTAGTATGAATGAGGTCACAGTTTTTGGCCCAAAAAGTGTGACCTGCACTTCTGACACTCTTGGGAGTAGGTTTCAGTAGAATGTATCATCTCCGCTGCGGTTGATGTCTGTCACCTGTGCAATAGGTCCAAAAACACACAGAAATTAGAATTTTTAATGTTTTAGGGTTTTATAGGTTAAAAAAAACATCAAGAAAATCAAAACAAGAATTTGAAGAGAAATCCTAGGGTTTGAAGCAGCTGGATATGCAGGGATCTAAAAAACGACAGAGGTCATAATCGTAAACCCGTGTGGAGTCACTAGTTTTAAGTATGAATCTTAATCGCAAGTGTATGAAAAAACACCACTTTAGTTGTGCATAACAAACAACCCTAACAACAAATATGGCTGCCAATATCTTTAGATTTGCAATTAGTTGACCAAGATAAATGCTACAAAAATCTATATCTATGCATTAAAAGACATTAAGCAGTAAATAAAAACAAGAGTTGCTCCATGCATCCAATAGACAAGACAAGAATATGTTGAATCAATTTTGTATTAATGGCACCTCGGAGCAAAACATAGAAGGATGTTACCGGTTCTCCTCAATGGGATGGGTTCTTGTAATTCCTCAGCACTTCAGATCTAAAATTCCTCTCTCTTGATGGTGTAGAAAATGCAGAAAAAAAGGGAACTCAAAGGGAGCTCACAAGAAAAAAGATAGAAAAATATGACAATGATGGTGGATCAAAGTTAGACCAAAAGTATAGATCCAAAGTTATCTTTAGGCAACAAAAGTGATCCAAGTGGATATTGGTGGCCACTCGCCTATTCCACTTGGGGCACCACCATTGTCTCTTTCAGTTTTTTTTAACAACTTATTATTTTTAGCAGTTTTTCGGGTCCTGAACTTCCAGAGTTGTTTTGAGGCCCCAAACGGAGATAGTATGTTGAAGTTACGTCCTCGGGAAGTTGAAACACCAATTTACCCAAACGGGGCCCATAGTTTTGGCGTTTCATCTCCCTGGGTTAGGTTTTGGACGTTTAGAGTTCTCCATTGTTTCTCCATAATAAATAGGCCCCCGAGCCTCATTGTAAGATTGTTCAGAGGTATGTAACTGCCACATATCTTCTAAAAGATTCGCTACTAGCACCCTAGCTATTTTATTTCTATCATGTTTGTAAGCATATTTCTATGATTTGATATTAATGAAATGAAGCCTTATTTCCATTGTATTTATATGTTTATGGTTATTTCTATATTTTGTTGCATTCCTGCATAAATCAGGATCAGTGGTATCAAAGCGGTATTCTTTTTCTCGATCCTTCTTTGCATGTCCCCAAAGAGGTCGGGGTATAAGGAGTTAGGGCTTGATCTGGTGGAACCTTTGCAAGATCGGCCTCGCAAACCCTGATGGACACCCATGGGGGACAAAAAGAAAGATGAGGGAGCAGGAGATCTTATCAAAATATTGCTCGAGGAGGCCCTCGAAAAACAAAGGAATGCGATGATGGATAACTTTGCCCAGATCCTTCAACGACTGCCCACCAACGGCACATCTCCATCCAGCAGCCACTCTGGAGTCGCAACTCCCTTTAAGGTACAAGTAAACTTTGACATTCCCATATTTGAGAGTCAAATAGATGCAGATGCTGTGGATAGATGGTTGAATCTATTAGAAGGATATTTCTCGGTTCATGACATTTTCGACCGGGAGAAGATTATTTTTGCACTCCTCAAAGCTACCCCCCATGTTAAGGACTGGTGGGAAACCTACTGTGAGAGAAATGATGAGACAGAACCCTCTCTGTTATCAATCATACCCACTTGGAATTCTTTCCAAGATGCCATCAAGGAACAATACTATCCTGTGGGGAGCTATGAGGACAAGTACATAAAATGGACCACGCTGTAGAAACAAAGGGATCAAGATGTGCATGAGCTAACGAATTTGTTCCATACCCTGCGGAAAAATTTGGGTATCAAATATTGAGAGAAACATTTGGTGCTAAAGTATCATGGTTGTCTACACAGATACATTCAGGAGGAAATGGAGTTCCTCGAAATCTCCTCACTTGGTACATTATACTGGTAAGCTGCCAAGATTGAGCAGAAATTCAAATAGAAGAAGTGAGACTTTGGATCTGCGAATCAAAAGCAAGGGGAAGGTGCCCGCAAACCACAGAAAAAAGGGCAAAGCCAAGGCATTGCAGCCCAATACAACCTACCAAAGACATAAGCAAAGAAAAACACTGTGAAGCCAAAGAAGGACACGAGAAAGTGGTGTGAGTTCCATAAGAGTTCTACTCACAACACAAGTGAGTGTCGACCCAAGCAGTCGCTGGTGGCCAAGATGAGGGCTTTTGAATCAGATGCATGCTCAGACTCTAAATCAGAACCTGACAAGGGGGATGACAAAGGGAAGAAAATTATTGATTCAGAGCCCAACGCCACTATTGCCACTATGAAGATCAAGAAGGAGGAACTAGAATATCCAGAGGAGGCAGAGTGTCTCTTCTACTCTCGGATGTGGGTAAAGGGTTCCTCGATACAGTTCATTGTCGACAATGGGAGCCAAAGAACCTCATTTCAGCAGATGTCATGAAGCAGTTGGGCTTGCTGACCATAGCGCACCCACAACCATACACCATCGCATGGCTTCACCAAGGACGGGATCTCTGTGTTAGCCAATAGTGTCGCCTTCCCTATAGCATCAAGCTCTTCACAGATGAGGTATTGTGTGAAATTTCTCATATTGATGTTTCTGATGTATTATTAGGCCAACAATACTTTTGGAACTGACATTCTATGTATGAGTCCTGGCCTCGCGGTGTTATTATTACTTTGGGAAATAAATTGTATAGAATACCAGAGGTACCACCGCCTCCCACTATCTCTTTGGTTACTGCAAAAAAATGTAGTAAGCTCATTTCCCAAACCAGGAATTTTTTTTTCTTGATGATCCACCCCTAGGGAAAGAAGAAGACTGTGGCCACGACCTCTAGAAATGGCTCCTCTACACAAAAACACCAAATGGACAAGGTTGTAGAGGAGTACGGGGACATCTTCACCTCTCCCATAGGGGTGCACTGTCAGTTCAAGCACCCCATTGACCTGATCCCAGGTGCACCGCTACCCAATGGACTGATCTATAGGCGCTCTGTTCTGGAGAATGATGAAATCAAGAGGCAGATTCAGGAGCTGCTGCAGAAAGGTCACATCCAGCCAAGTTCATCGCCCTGTGGGAGCCCAATCGTGTTGGTACAGAAGAAGGATGGGACTTGGAGACTCTATATTGACTATCAGGTGCTGAACAAGATCACTGTCCAGAATAGGTACCTGATCCCATGGATTGATGACCTTCTGTACCAACTCAAAGAGGCAAAATATTTCGGCAAGATCGACTTGAATTTTGGGTATCACCAGGTACCAATCGAACCCTCTGATGTGTGGAAGACTACCTTCAAAGCCAAGGAGGGCCTTTTCGAATGGCTCATCATGCATTTCAGATTGAAAAATTCTTCTGCAACCTTCATGAGGTTGATCGATGACATCTTGCATCCATTCACCAACTCATTTGTAGTGGTATAATTGGATGACATTTTGATCTTGAGCCAGACTTGGAAGAGCACCTCCACCACATCCAAGAAGTCCTCCAAACGCTGCGGCAACACAAGTTGTGTGCCAATTTGGAGAAGTGCACTTTTGGCATGACCGAGGTTCAATATTTGCGATACATTATTGATGAAAGGGGGGTGCATGTGAATCCAGCCAAGATCTAAGTCATTCGGGATTGGCAAGCCCCAGCCACCCTAACAGAGCTTCACAGCTTTCTGGGTCTTGCTAATTTCTACCATAGGTTCGTGTTGGGATTCTCTCATATCACTTGGCTCTTGAGTCAAGTCACCAAGGGAGGAGTGAAAGAAAAATTCTGTTGGTCAGAATCTCAACAGAAGGTGTTCTTAGAATTGAAACATCGCCTCTGTAGTGCTCACATTACCAAAATTGCAACAACCATTTGAGATCGAGACAGATGCCTATGACTATGCTATTAGGGTAGTTCTTACTCAACAGGGGCATCTAGTGACATATCACAGTGAGACATTTTCCGAAACAGTTCGAAAGTATCCCACTTATGAAAAATAAATGTATTCCATTGTGCAGGCTTGTCGACAATGGAAGCAATAAATTTTGAGGAAGGAGAAAATCATCCACACAGACCATCGACCCCTGCAGTTCATACAAACACAAGGGAATTTGCAGAACTATCTCCACCAAAAGTGGTCCACATATCTCCAACAATTTCATTTTAACATCAAGTACAAGAAGGGTAGCACCAATAATGTTGCAAACTGCCTCAGCCGACCACCGATTGTGGCCATAACCACCATTCTCAACTCTTGTGGGCATGCGATTTCTAATTGGCTACTTCTCTACAAGAGTGATCTAGAATTCAGCTACACATACAAGGCACTCTTGGGGGGCATGCAAGTTCCAAATTTTCACCTCCAAGATGCACTATTATGTTTCCTGGGACACCTTTGAGAGCATGCCAAGATGATCTGGGAAGTGCACTATAATCGAGTCACTGGGCATTTTGGGGTCAAGGAAATAGTGGCAATACTGCAAAAGTATTTCTATTGGCTAAACCTTCGACAGGATGTCAGGAAGTACATCAGATCCTGCACTGCTTGCACCATTGCCAAACCGACCATCAAGAAGCAAGGGCTCTATACTCCCCTAACTACCCCTAGTCGACCTTGGGAATCCATCTCCATGGATTACATGTCATGCCTTCCTTCTACTAATCATGAAAACAACTGTGTTTTCGTGGTCATCGACAAATTCTCAAAGATGGCCATTATGGCGGCCTGCAAGAAAAATATCACAGCAGAAGCCACTGCTAAACTCTTCTTTGAACGAGTGTGGGTGCACTTTGGGATCCCAAAATCTATCATATCAGATTGCAACAGCAAGTTCCTCAACACATTTTGGTCCAGCCTCTGGTCAATTTCAGACACCAAGCTCACCAAGTCCACAACTTTCCATCCCCAAACTAACGGCCAGATAGAGGTTGTCAATAGGATGATTGTACATATTCTCTGCATGTACAATTCAAAGCATCCACTCACATGGGATGAGAGCATTCCTTATGTAAAACACAGTTATAATCGGGCTCTCCATAACTCAACCGGCCATAACCCCTTTCAGGTGGGCTTGGGATTCCAGCCGCTATGTTCCATTGACGTAGCCATTCCATTTGCAACTACTTAGGCTGATTTGGCTCATGTCCACTATGAAGCTGACAAACAAAAAAAATTCATCGATCACATTCAGCACATCTGCCAATGGTTTCATGACATATTGGATAGAGCCAATGCTAAGTACAAGAAACGACATGATCAACATCGGGTGCCACACAACTTCCATGTGGGTGAAAAAGTGTGGCTACATTTGCAGAAGGAGCACCTCACTGGACCCCACCGCAAGATTCGGCCGCTCCGATATGGGTCGTACACCATCACTAAGGCTGTAGGGAACAATGCCTTCGAGCTCAGTATTCCACCATTCCTTGGTCGCACCCAGTATTCAATGTAGACTGCCTTCGTCCCTACTTCCCACCTTTATTGGACACCTCTGACATTTCAGAAGAACTCACACCAAAAGATTTAAACCCAGACTGCATGGAACAGGCCACCATAGAATGTATCATCGACATGCAAATCAAGAACACTCGCCGATAGAAGATCCAACTGTATCGAGTTTTCAAAGCTGGCTAACTCCTGCACCAAGGCAAGTGGTTCACCAAAGACCAAGTTCAACAGAAGTTTCCTCATCTCATCGAAGAACTTAATGCAATGGGGACCATTTCTTCCTAAGGGGGGAGGAATGATCCAGGTGGATATTAGTGGGCCTAAAATCCATATATACTCTAGGTTTTATTATAGGGAACATATCACCATCAGTAAAATTATTATCCATAAGGATAATCTTATCATATTTTCCATGCAGATTGTCTAAAGGTTGAACATATGGATCATATAACTCAAACAGACAAATCAACCCATGCATATACATTTATGATAATATACTTGACACATAGGGGGACGGTGGTGGAAATGAGGAATGAGAGATACAAACTTTGTTGCTAGGTATGAAGCTAGAAAAAGACTAAAAAACAAATGACTAAAAACGATTAGTTACCTAATAATTTATAAAATCGTATATAAAATAATGATAATAAATTACCCATATGACCATTCAATGAATTAGGTTAAGACATATATAAAAAATTGACTCTATTTCAAGAAATAAATTCAATGGAGATGCATATCCCAAGACAAGGTGTCATTGATTAGAAAAGTGATGGGGCATGATTAAAAGGGAAATAAGACAACAAGTAAAACTAAAAGGTGGTAATAGCTTCAATGGTTTTGACTATTAAAACAAGGGTTATGCAACACAGGGACTAAGTAATGAAAATACAACCACCAATAATTATGCAAAACATCGACTCTACCTCCCCAACCAAAATCAGTTGCAGTATGACACAACAAAGGAAGGAGACATGACTGATACAATGAAAGTAATCAACTAGAACTAAAAAGTAAATCAATCTAACCTAAAACCTACTATATGCTCCAAAATGGAGAGAAATTAATAATAAAAGAGTTAGGGACCATAGTATGGCTTCAAGCGAGCACCGTTCAACCATCGAGGTCAAAGCGTACCATTAAGTTGCACAAGTTGAACAACTCCATATTATTTTATTTCTGAAACTATAAAATTTGCCAACCAATGCATCTGAAGGTTTCCAAGATGTTTCAAATAATTTTTTTCATAGAATAAAACTTTATATTCAAATCAAAAATACTATTTTTAATATTTTGATCATGTCAAACTTTTTTCCTCTACTTCTCCATACTTTGATGGAAATTTGCTAAGAACCTTTGCTCATTAAACTCCCATAAAATCCCCATTTAGTAGTAAAAGTAGTTTTTTTCTTATCCTCCTCTACAATAATCACATGATTATACTTTGAGAATTCATCTATAAATGAATAAGCCTCCTTCCCTGAAACATTATCCAACACTTCATCATTAAAAGGAGTAGGAAATGGATCATGACCAAAATAATTAGTCAGGTTGTGATAATCAACGCAGGCCATGATCTCCTATGAATCCTTCTTATCATGGATACATATAGGTCCTATCCAGTCAATCTCATCCATAAGAAGATAAGTCCCACTGCTAAAATATTTTCAATTTCTCTTTTGACCTTCTCTTTGACCCTATAATTCAAATTTTATGGTTGGTGCTTTACTGTATGTGCATCTGACTTTAGAATGATTTTAATATCTCTTAGATCTCCTTTAATACCCTTAAATTCTCAATCTGATCTATGGATTAGATCCTCATATTCCTTAAGTAGTTCAAAGATATCCTTAGTGGGATCTTCATCCCAATAACCTCCTATATAACCCAAATTTGGCTTTTCATCATAACCAATATTGAACTTTCACAACTTCAAGGGTTGTAAATGTGGGGCACCCTACAGGGGATCATACTTGATTTGTACTCCCATTCATATTCCTTGAAAGAGAGATGTATTATCCCTTTTAATTCTTCATCATTAGGTTTCCTGTCAATTTCTCTATAAGCAACAACTAGCTGGAAATATGAATTCAGTATAGTTCCAAAACCTCACTTATCGAACAATTCTGCAATAGGTGTCCCAGTAGGAAACAAAACTCATTTTATAGATTTTAAATAATTCTCAATATGATGATTTTCATTAGAGAACCTGAATTCAAAATAGAATTGAGAAAGAAACTCATCCCAACTGAAATTTTGTCTCTTCATCTCCTCCTTTAAATACCAGTCTTTAGGAATAGATCCTAGAGTATGAATAATGTAATGTAATCACAATTAAACATGCACCTTATTCTTCTTCCATTATTCAATACAAGCCGGAGCATCTTTCTTTAGACTAACATGACCTCGATATAAAGAAACAACACAAATTTCCTTTTCCAGCTCAATTAAAGGTAATCATGGTGAGCAACCTACCATCGAGCATGAGTATCTTGAAGTACAACATCCATCAGGGGAAATTGTTTCTCCACTGCAATACTACATTTAATGTATCATACAAAATAATCAACAAGAATAATATTATCAAACACAATATAATGTCTTACCTTTGTACCAGTCCACCAAGCTAACCAAATAATTGTTCATCTCCTAGAATATAACTCATGGTCTCCCTACTTTCATTCTTCCAGTGAAACCTCTGAACCAACTTTAGCATTATGAATTCTTCACCAACTGAGAAACCCATCTACTGTAGGATTAATATATTCATCCATGTTCCTTGTAGTTAGCTTATATATAACATTAGTATCTCCTACTTCATCAATAGGCTTTGTATATCGAAGACCGTAATACGGATCCAAAGGTTGAATGACTTGAACTCTATCTACTTCAAAAGTCATGGTTTCATGCTTCATATTAATGATGGTATAATTATCGAAGGCACAATCAAATACCAATTTTTTAGGTCTATTAATTGCTCATAATAAACAACTAAATACTTAGAAATTAATTTATCAGCTCAAGAATCATCTTGTTATTTCAACAAAATCAGTAAATTCTATGCATGAAACTACCATAGGCTAATATTGGTTCTATTGATATTTCTTATGATACTTTAGCAATCACACCTACTCACTAGAGGTAGATATAATATTGTACTTTCCTAAAGCAATATAGATCTAGAAAGACCTAATGAACAAGAAGAGTGTTACAAAACTCATAAATAAAAATAAAAGATTGAAAGTGTACTCTGTCTCTAATTAAATCAGCCCAAACCTACAAAATAAACATCCAAATGAGAATAAACTAAAATTAATTCTAATAAAAAATGGTCCTTTAAAATAGAATTCTAACTTCTAAATTTAGTTAAGAAACAGAAAAGGAAATCCTATAACATGTCACTTCTATACCCATGTGCTAATTCATAAATAAACTAGACTACAATTGAGAAACAACAAACACTACTTTAAAGAACAATAATTAGAATTCAAAGGAGCAACATATGCATATATAAGGAAACAACAATCAAAGGGAAAGCATAGTAAAAAATATCATTATCAAGAAGAGCATATATGATTGGAACACCTAGGAAAAACTAACCATTTAAGCCATGGAATAAAACTTAATTACAAAGTAACAAAGCACAATCTTGTGTAGAAGGAACACACTTCATCAATAGCCAAAATAACCTATTCTACACATTGGAGATGACACCATGTCCAATGGAGCAAGCTCAACTACCGAGAAGTCGGTGTATTTTAAGGAAAACTCAGATCATATTATGAACAAACAAATATTTAACTTAAATAATAGCTCCTTTCATTAAAAATATCTCGGAGAAATAATTACAATCAGAGCACAATTATTCATTTTTCCTTAAATTAAATCATTTTCCATCATCTAAAATAGAGGTAGCACAACCATTTTTATATTACAAAGAAGTTTACAAATTAATATCACAACATATGGAACATCCTCAGAATCAAGGATTCTCTGGATTTTCTTTTCGATTCGAGGAAAATACCTTCTATTTCGATGAAAAGGCCGAGTGCTTTTGTTGCAAGAAATGTTGTAATGTAGTAACAACTTCATGTTGGTATTTGTCCCTTAGGAAAAATAATCGATGGGGTAAATTTTTTACCTCAATATTCATGATTAATTTTTATCACAAAATCTTCCTCCCTAAATTTTTAGCTAAATTACAAATAAAACACCTTTATTCTCTAAACCATTAAATAAAATAACAAGGTTTTCTTGGATAGGAAAATATCACCAAGGTTTGTTTTATAGAAAATAAAAATACATGAGTGTAGATTAAAAGGATGGAAACAAATATAATAATTAAATAATTAAGAAGAAAAAAGAGACAATTATATACCCTAACATCACCCCCCAATTGACCTTATTACATGTCCTCAGGCAACAATTTTCTATTGAGAAAAACGGTAATCGATACATAGAGTGGTCAATGAATAGGCCTCACGGGTAGGTTCTCCCCAAAGTACGAATCCAACCCTGAATTCTATCCCTTAAAAATCCAACCACACACTCTGTGTGGAGAGCTCATATTTGAACTAAAAATATGATAATGGGAACCATATCATAGGGCAATGATACCTACAACCCATCCAGTTAACACATTTTTCCATTACGATATTTGTATAATAATTAATACTTCAGAGGGCTTACCAAAAATTATAAAGACTGAAAGGTTACTTATTCTTAATTTATTTGGAAGACTTCATCCATCTTAGTTTGGATCCTCTTATGGAGTCCTCTTAGATATTGTTCAAGTATTCAATGCTTACAACCAATACTCTCTCATGAATAGTTCTAAGTGTGGAATGGACACTCAGTTTCCTAGTGAACTATTGTGGTTATGGAATGTACGAAACACATTTTCAAGTTATGCCATAATCCATAGTTAATAATTCCTCTCATTTCACTCAAAGTTATTATAAACATTCTTCCATTTAACCTGGTTCTGAGCAAAAGAACTAAGGGCTTGGAGTTGACCATCTCTAACAAATGGAACAATGTTCTCATCCCTTTTCTCTACTAAAAAGAAATTATGCATGTATAATTAACACAAAAGATATTTTTCCGATTCATCATGTTTATGAAAAAATGATATGAATTCTAATACATCGTATAATTAGTAAGGAAATACCCTACTACATAACTTGGACTTTAAGCATCAAATATTCATATACTAGGAGTAAAGCATAGTTACAATTTGGGGCGCTACATGCCATATTGCCTTGAATCATAGAGAGGATTTAATTCTTTCATGAATTAGCTTATGAATTCGCCCTTGCAAATTTCTAACTTTTGATTGGGAAAATAATGATTCCTTTGTTGTTTGTAGCTCTACATTTTGTAATTCCTGATATTTCTTGGTTATTTTTTTATGTTGACTTTGAGGTATCATCTACTTCTAATATCCGTCCACAATCTTCATTAAATTTTGTACTTTAAATTCCAAAATTAACGGTGCATATGGGGGTGTATCTACTTTTTTTACCCCACTCTCTTTCAAAATGATTTCCTCATTCAAAGTCTTTGAATTTTGATACTCAATGATATTCCACTTTTTGTAACATTTTTGTTATTTCTATGTTGCTAATTATTTTTCTAATTCCTAGACATTTTTCTTCAAAACAACATTTTCTTTTTTCAAATTTACAATTCTCTTGAACAAAAATTTATTCCTCTTACAAACCCTTGTAAGTATAATAATTTCATATATATTTTTTAAATCTCTAGGGGATGTTTTCGAAGGTACAACAAGAGAAACTTGGGATGAAACTATTATTTCGTTGTGACATCCATAGTCTCCATTCAATTTTTCATCTCTTCTAATTTATGAAAATCTTTAGGATTTTGTGCCTCTACATTCGATTCAATAGCATGTCTCATAAATTGCAATTTTATCACTATCTCTTCTTTCCCTAAATCTCCCATAGCCAGTGTTGTATCCATTTATTCATGTTGGTCTAAACTAAATTCCTTAGAAGCATTTCCAGTCAAATCTATCTTGTTTGCAAATATAGTTGGTATCCCTGAAGATGTAATAAAAAGTGAGCTAGGTTTAGCTAACCAGGCATACCTTCTCCTACCACTAGGAAAATAAATTAGAGATGACATTATCTTCCTTTTTATTATACTAAGTTTTCTAACTGAATGGGTTTCTAATTGAATAAATTTATGAGATAGAGTTTCTGGTTGGAGAAATTTGGGAGGTAGGGTTTCTGTAGCATCAATAGGTCCCTCATCTCACCTCACAAAATATTCTCTTTCCATAGGGTTATATTTCTCAATTCTCTCCTTGTTTGGAGAAGAATTTGGTTCCTTAATATCAACTTAATTCTATCTACCATCCCCTTTAATAGTAGTTTCAGGATTTTTTCTTTTGTCTATGGTCTCAAGGTTTTCTAAAGTATTTACCACAAGAATTTATTCATTATGGACTTTCTCATTTCATTTCTATTCATTTACCCTGATAAAAGCTTCCCAAGTCTGTTGTTTCTACTGTAAATTCCTCACAACTACGATTTTAATCAGTCCATGATGAGTTACTACCATATATGGATATTTGTCTTGTTTAACCATATGCTCCATTTCATGCAGGATAGAATTAAAAAAGAAAGTATTGTTAAGATGTACCTTATTCTTTAGGTTTTCCATTAACTTCCTATGCTAATCCCAAACCACATCAAATCTTCCATTGCATGTTATATATCTATAAATTATGACGACCACTTCTTTCCATAGGTTTGGGAGTGAGTCTAGGTTATAACCTTTCCCTATCTTCACCATTTCCTCACCTTCCTCCAAACAATAATTATCTTCGTACTGTAAGGGAGTATGGATTCCATACCATCTTTCTCCATGTGCTTTCAGTCTTGTAACTTTGGCCTTAGCCTCTTTAGTCCCATGGACCTATAAGTATTTTACCATTGTCATCCCATCCTTTAAATTTTGGATGAATTCCAGAGAAATTACCTTTTCAAAACCTTGTATCCTTTCAAAATAGTGCAACGATAATGTGTGTCTCGGAACTTTTCATGCCTTCGTTGTGGCTTTTAGTTGATTTGACTCATGTCAGACTATTTCACCCTCCATTTTGTGACTATGTATAGTTGTGTTGTTTAATATTGTTTGAATGAACTCTACAAAATACTAGGGTTTATATTTCCATTTTCCTAGTTTTCATAGAGATATTAAGGTAACAACATTAGAATGATGGTGGGATGTGTGAACCAGTACAAAAAGGTAATGAAAAGGACTATTACATTATACCACCTCCCTCCAACTAATGTAACAACTATCCTCACCTAAGAAATGGATCAGACATGACTGAAATAAACGAGTCCACCTGAATATTTAGTATAGGTAATAAGTGAGAGATAAAGTTGATACCGAAGTAAGGACTTACCACACATTGAACACTAATACGAGTGCATCGAAAACATATCATTAATGTCACAATATTATGGAGATAATGAAAGATTTCATTTTAAAGATTCATAACTTGAATTAGTAATTGATCATCTTCATACCTCATTTATAGTTATAGTGACATTATGATGACTAAAAATCCAAGCAATATGGGTGTGAATGAAAAAAAAATTATGCGAATGATATGATCGAGGGTAAAGAAATCATTACTAGTTTAATAAAAAAACTTCCCTTTGTCAGAACAACTTTATAATAAACCTTCATTATATAGACAAGGTGAAATAAGTCCTAAGGTTCCCACTTCCCATAGTATTCATGTATTTGAAATAAAAGTAAATTTTAGAGAATAATTTCTATAATAAACTTCAAGCACTTCTCCAAAAGCTAAATTATGAAGTTTGTTTACCTTAGCTTTGACTCTAGGGCCAATAGTGGTTGATTGTGAGGAGGTCCCTTCCTAAGCTGAGTAATATTGTGTTTTATATTTTATATCTCCTTTTTTCCCAATAGATTCTTGTTGCTAGCAAGCATGTTTTGTGCCGCAACAAGTTTTCCTTAGTACCATACAAGTGTTGGGTGAAAATTTTTGTACTCTTAACCACCTTATTCCAACCTTTTATGTCCTTAGTTCTTTCCTTTTATCATTTTTGTGAGGATAATGGCGTGGAAAGGTTAAATAAAGGTAATTATATTTCATAATAAAAATATTCTCTTTTAGCATATAAATATTTATTAGAAGCATTTATTCATGTCCTCATTTGAAAAACAACAATCTACAGGAATTCCTGTAATTACTAGAAATTAGCAAAAAAATAATTTATGTAATTCTTCCAAGCTCTATGGAGTTCCATGTCATCTAATTTTATTTTGGCACTTGAAATTATTTTGAAATATCCATATAATGGATAAAAACCTATCTATACTCCTTTTATTTGGTTGCAACCCTCAAGTCAATGACTGGTCAACACAAGGTATCTGTTCAAAAATTCCTACAACCAGTTCAGAGATTCTTGTAATCAGTTAGAAAACTCAATAGATTTTTCTCCCCTAGCTAGAACACTAATATTATGGGTTGAGCACTAGGGTTTGAAGTCAAATAATATTAACTAATATCATGCAAAATCACATCACATGCATACTATCCATTTTAGATATTCTGTTTTCCTAACTAAGCTGAACTAAACCCCATTCTTGACCAAATTCAGTTCTATCAGTTTTTATTGATTTTTTATGTATAAATAAATCCTCATGAAGAGAGGAAGTAGTTATTAAATAATTATTTTCATATTCTTATTATGAGAAAGGACTTTTATTTGTACTAAGGATTAAAGCTATTGTGTCGGGAAAAATATTGAGAGGGGGGGGGGGGTTAATCAGTATTTAGAGCTTACTGAAAACTTTTACCTTTTCTTTACTAAATTCCATACGTGACTTTAATGAACCCCACTCATGTATACATGCAGATATTCTTAAGAAAACTTGTGTATGACCAGGGATATTATTATGCATATAATTATTTACTTAGATTAGTGCATCATTCATTCATCAGATTTTTTAGTAAGTAGTAAGCATGTGCAGTAAGAACTAGAATAAATCATCAAACATACGCAAAAAACATGAACACCAGGATTTAAGGTGGAAACCCAGTTCGGGAGAAAACCACCGCTACATGGCATTTCTGTCTTCAATATTTATTATATGGAAAATTGTTTACAATTTTGTACTGATGCAGAATCATATCAGTACACAGGCATCTACCTGTAGAAGGTTGAAACCTTCTCTCATTTTCTTGCTGCTACAGGGAGGGAGCTACAACCCCCTAAAATTGTTTATCATCCATTACTGGAAGGGAGATTCAACCCCATGATCAGAACACCAACTTCTACTGGAAAGAAGCTTATACTTCCACACTAAAGGCTTCAACCCTCAGAAACACTGCAGACCATGTTTCATCAATTTTCACACTGGATCAAACAGCTTCAAAACAACCCTTCACAAATATCAACAATAATAAAATTCACCCATATCAAACCAGACAGTGAGATCACTGTAAACAAATCTTAGAGATAACCCATACTTCAAAATCAATATGCAAAATCAAACTTAACCCTGAAAATTTATCATCTTAAAATGCATACGCTACTTTGATTCACTGAACCTGCATGTATACACGCATTCTTTAACACCAACCTGTGTATAGATATGAGAATACTATTTTTTTCAGAATATGATTTGTCTCAGATCCAGATCTGAGGCTTTCTGTCAGACATCTTTTCAGAAATGCAGAACCTTTAAACATTCAGTCATCATTAACCATGTTTACTCACTTATTGATCAGATTTGAACATATTCAACTTAGCAGCATGTACAGTATTCAAACAACTCAGATCTTCATGAAGACTTCATTGACAGATAGCATAAATAATCACAACAACAACAGAAAACCTCTACAATAAGCTTCAAAAAACCCTGACTTCCATATGCGCATTTTATGAAACAAAGTCATGTATATACACACTTTTACCATGATGAAATAGCGTATAGATCTGTAAATATTAAATTTGAAAAAAAGTGCCAGATCTATAGAACTTACCCAGATTTCTTCACTTCATTTCAGCTAACTTGCGCTAGGTCACAAATTTAATCATCTCTTCAAATAGATCATGCAAGAACATAATTATTTCAAGTCTAGAGATCCTGAACCATCATTGTATCCAAGGGTGCATCATAGATTCAGATCTATCAATAAAACATAGTTCATACCATGAAAATATCCTTCAGAGATAAGTATTTAGTAACAACCCTTCCACATGCACACTTTGCACTATGATATTCTTCTCCTTATATAGATTTAGCCTTTATCAATACCTTGAGTTAAAACCATACAACTGCTAATTGTATTCTTTGGATGAAATCAAATAGATGACACAGTGCTCAAAATTGTGGTCTAATACCATGGTAATGCCCCTTGGTATCATAATTTTAGAGCACAAAAGGCATACGCGACTTGGATCATGCTTATCCACGTGGATACGTGACTTCTCTTCATAAAAACTGTGTATCTACTAATTTTGAATGTATACACGGTTTCCTTCATAAAAGTAGCGTATAGCGTACACGGTTTCCTTCATAAATGTATACACGGTTTTCTTTATGCGGGTTGCCTTCATCAAACCTGCGTATACATTGAGAAATATTTCCTGTTTCATTTTTCTGGCACTTATTGGAATTCCTTTCTTTGTCACATATGAAATGACCTATAGAAACATCATTTTTACATCTTTAACAAATAGGTTGTTATCAAAAGGCAACTCATCAAGTAGGTTTCCATCAAGGAAAAAATAATCAAGTAGGTTTCCATCAAGGACAACATATTTCATCATATTGCCAACATGTTGTAATCAAAAGACTTCTTTTGTGACATGGTGTAGCATTTTTCTAAAGCTTCTAAGTAATTTTTACAACATATTCCTGGAGGTCCCCCTGGTATGTTTTTTCTATTTGATTTTAATTGATTTAGAAATTATTAATAATTTTTAAATTAAATCCATTAGCATTTTTAATCAATTAACACACAATTTGTAAATTCTTGTAATTTTCTTATAGTGATCTTGTAATTACATGAAATTCCCTGTAATTTTCCTATAGTGATCTAGTAATTACACACGAGTCATTGTAATTTTCCTATAGTGATCATGTAATAACATATAATTTCATTTAATTAATACTCTTTTTAAAACATGGGTAACAGATAGTATTTAAAACAAATTGATTACTATTATATTTTAAAGATATTTATTGGAATTAATTAGAGTCAATAATGCTTAAGTTAATGATTGAAATGATGATTAGAAGGATTTGGGTTTTTAATTTGAGAGTGACTGTCATTAAATTGGTGTGAATTTGCTTACAAACTTATAACACTAATTTCATTTACTTTCTCAAAGACAATTTAGTGTGAAAGTGTAATGTATATTTCTGAATCTACAATATTATTCCAATAAGTTCAATAATTGAATTTAGAATTATGAAAACAATTTTAATTTGGAATGAACTATGAGATTTACCTGTAGTTGGTTTGTACTTTATTTCTGTATAGGAAAGCACATCGGTAGATAGTTTGCACATATTTTGTTTGACCTCATAGTTTACCTACACTATGTTGACAACCAAATGTTGATAAATATTTCCCACTATATTACTTAACATTTTGGTGTCATTTTCAAGGAGGTCTAATGTATTGATGCCTAGGAATTAATCCTATTTTTTTAAA
This sequence comes from Pinus albicaulis, assembly GCA_034641835.2. Lineage (NCBI taxonomy): Eukaryota > Viridiplantae > Streptophyta > Pinopsida > Pinales > Pinaceae > Pinus > Pinus albicaulis. The sequence goes on along the minus strand of CM076574.1, from coordinate 460,472,142 downwards.
CATAGAAAAAATTTAGCAATCCTCTTTTCTCTACCTTATAGTATAAACAATTTAATATGGGGCAGTAGGAATACAAGATGGGAGGTAAGAACCTATGCCACCACCATAGTATGTCTTTCAAAACCAATTGTGTTAAATACTATATGTAGAGGTTAAGATATAATATATGTAGATTCATTCAAACACATAGATGTAGAGGAAGAATTTTGATAGATTGAATTGAAAAAAATCCTCATATGTTAATCCATGTGTAAGATAGTAACTATCAACCAACATAAAGAATATGTTAAATAATTTGTTGATAAAACAAGGGCTCATCACTACAAGGAATTTCTTAAATATGATCCAATTTCAGAGCTGTAATTAGAGATATATATTGTTTTCAAGAAGAGTATAAATTCCATGAAAATATTCAGGAAGAAGATCAAAAACTCCTTACGCGTTATCCTTGAAAATTTTAGAATAATCCTAAGAATTATGGACACCAAGATCAATTTAGATTTAGTGGTCACAAGTGGTTCATCATCATCAACCTGAATGAGCTTTAAAATGTCTATACTAGCCATATTTGTTGAAGCAATAATCAAATGAAGAGTGGTTGCAGGTTGTGTCATAGTAGGAATTGTGATGGTTGCCTTAGGAAGAACAGGTGGCTGAAAATGGTTTGTTTGTAAAGAGACTGAATTATGGATTGAAGCACTTATGGATGTTATGGTTGCAATATGGATGGAAGTGGAACTAGGAGGTGGGATGATACGAGAGTGAAGTTTCTTAATGAGAAGTTGATGGTATTTAGGATCAAAGTTAAGGGTTCGTGATGAATGGTAATGTTTGGAGGATGAGGATGACACAAAAATTAACATATTTTTTTGAGTAATACCATTTAGGGCATACTAAACTCCATATTCTTGTTGGATTTTCTAAACTCCATACCAACTCATAACATCCTTATGGAAAGTCTCCTCAGATAGGTAAAATGGAAGTGGATGGATATGAAACTTGTATTTATCTACATCTTTAGGGTGTACATAGTAGTGGTTATGGTCAATGGAAAACAAAATGTGGTAGGCATGTATGTTAAGAAAATATTGAGGAACTTGCATAATTTGAGTGGCTTCAATAAATTTATTATACCACACGCCAAAATGACTCTCATTAAAAGAAATGTTTGTAGAGTCAAAACAGGTTTTCTAGGGCTCAAAGGTTATTTCTAAAGCTTTACGTTTTAGAGGGGCATGGAGAATACAACCCACAAGAGGTTTCCAATTGAGCATGGAAATGGAAACAATTGAATAACCATCAATAAATTAACCCCCCTTCTGATAGGCTTCTTCACAGACATTGAAAAACGCAATGAGAAGATAATTGCACCAGTTCAGTAGGGCACCTTGAACACAGAACTCAACCATGGAAATGGTGTCTAGAGTATATTCAACCTTTACATAGTGCTGATTAATATTTCGAGGTATTATATCGCATGAAAAATTGATCTGAGAATTTTTTATTGGGTCGATAATGGTTTCACATCCTTTATTCTTGGTGCAATATTTATTCTACAAATTTATTGTGTCCATACTTTTTATATGCTTGGCCCCTCCCTGGAATAATGTAAATACATATTTCCCAGCAATAGATATTCCTACCAGCTTGTGAATTTCATGCATATGGATTGTATATTCCTTCTTGAGCCATAGGTACCTATTGTGAATTTGTTTGATGAGGATTTTTGTGCATCGAGCAACTTCATTAGTAGTGTTGAACACATGCAGGTCTCGCAACACAGGTAATGGGGACTCGTAGAAATTCTTGAGTGTCAGTTTCACCTGAGGGGAAATGCTACCAAATATAGTGGGCCTGAAATCCACATATACTCTAGGTTTCAGTGTGGGGAACATATCACCATCAGTAAAATTATTATCCATAAGGATAATATTCTCATACTTGCCATATAGAACGTCTAAAGGTTTAAAACATGGATAAGATAACTCAAACTAAATTGCAGCCTTGAAGAAGAAACCCATGGATATACATTTATGATAATATACTTGACACATAGGGGGACAGTGGTGTAAATGAGGAATGAGAGACACAAACTCTGTTGTTGAGTCTTAAGCTAGAGAAAGATTCAAAAACAAAAAAATAAAAATGACAGGTTACCCAATTATTTATATAATTGTATATAAAATACTGAGAATAAATTACCCAACTAACTATTCAATGAAGTATGTGAACACATATAGAAAAAATGACTTCCTTTCGAGAAATAAATTCATTCGATATGCATATCCCAAGAAAAGATTTCATTCATTAGAAAAGTGATGGGACATGCTTAAAAGGGAAATAAGACGACATGTAAAACCAAAAGGTGGTAATCGCCTCAATGGTTTTGACTATTAAAGAAATTATGATGCATCATAGGGACTAAGTAATGAAAATAAAACCACCAATAATTATGTGAAACATCAACTCTAACTCCCCAACCAGAATCAGTTGCAGTATGACACAAAAAATGTAAGGAAACATTACTGATACAATGAAATTAAGATAAAAATTAGATGAATTTGAACTAAATCCTACTATATGCTCCCAATTATATTGAAATGAATAATACAAGAGTTAGGGAGCATAGTATGGCGTCAGGTGAGTGCCATTCACCCATCCATGTCAAAGTGTACCATCAAGTTGTGCAAGTTGAACAACTCTAGATTCTTTCATTTCTACAACTATAAAAGGTCCCAACCAATGAATTTGAAGCTTCCCAATATGTTTCAAATACTTTTTTTCATAGATTAACACTAGATATTCAACTCAGAAATACTATTTTTAATACTTTTACTATGTCTGACCTTTTTCCTCTACTTCTCCATACTTTGATGAAAATCTGCTAAGAATGTTTGCTCATCAAGCTCCAATAACTCCAGAAGTTTTTCCAAAACTGACTCATCATAAAAAAAATTAGTGACTTCCACAATATACATATTGGGAATAATAAATGTTGCAAGGACCACAACTTATCTTCCATACAACATTTGGAATGGAGTGTATTTCTAAGACCTTTTAGTAGTATTTCTATATGCCCAAAGTGTAACAAGGACTCTTTCATCCAAATCATTGCTATGTAACCAGCTCGAAAAATAGAATAAAATAGAGATCAACTCCTTAGAAATCAGCCACTTCGAGGGGGAAACCTCCAATACAATACATAAATGAACAATTCTTGGATGATACAAATGAAAAAAATTCCTTCTATATATATGGGTCCATGGGGTCACAATATCATCCTAGCCAACCTAACAATAATAATGTAAGGGAATAATAATAATGATAAGGGGGCTACACTAATAACAATAAGGGACTACACTAGTAATATGGAGACCTAACATGCCCCTTTGCTTCAAAAAAGTGTTTTCCTCAATGCTTGAGTAGCTCTAGATGCTTCTGTATAAAATTCTCATCCTCCCATGTAGAATCTTCAGTGGGTAAGTTCTTCCACTTGATGAGATACTCTGAAATTGATCGATTTCATAGCTGTCAAGTTCTTTTTTCCGTGACTGTTTCAGGTTCCAATATGATTTTTCCTTCCTCATAAAGTTCTAGCAATATTGTTTGAATCAGAATTTTGTCACCTATAACCTTCTTTAAGCATGAAACATGGAAAACTGGATGGACTCGCGAAGAAGTAGGAAGCTCCAATTTGTATGCCACAATACCAATAGTTTGCAACACCTTGTAAGGACAATAGTATTTTGGCGATAATTTATTATCCTTCTTAGCTTGCTTGAGGGACATTTGTTTTTATGGTTGTAGCCATAAAAATACCCGGTCTCCTACATCAAAACTTCTCTGGCTGCGATGTTGGTCTGCCTGTTGTTTCATTCAATTTTGTGCCAAATTTAGGTTATCCTTTAAGAGTTGGTGAACTTGTTATTGATGCTTTATGTTATCTTCCACTTCTTACACCTTAGAATTTTCTCTTAAAGATGATGTGATGGATGGTGGATGATATCCATAAAGTGCCATAAATGGGGTCATTTTTGCTGCAATATAGAAGGAAGTGTTAAAACACCATTTAGCCAGAGGTAACCACTTGACCCATTATTTTTGTTTATCAGATACAAAATATTGAATATATCATTCCAAACATGTGTTCACTATCTCAGTTTGACCTTCAGATTGAGGATTATAATATGAGCTATGAGCTAGTTGAGTACCCAAACAAGAAAGCAATTATTTCCAAAAATTTCTAGTAAAAATGGGATCTCTGTCGCTTACCATAATCTTTGGGTTTCCATGTAGCTTTTGAATTGTTTCCATGAATGCAGTAGCAATTGTACTTGATTTAAATGAATGATATAATGCACAAAAGTGTGCATACTTGGTAAGTCTATCAACTACCACCATGATGACACTCGTTCCTTCGGACATAGATAAACTTGTGATAAAATACATTGAAATCTCCTCCCAACGTTGACTTGGAATGGATAAAGGTTGTAGAAGACATGGGATCTTAACTGTCTCAGCTTTATTTTGCTAGAAAACCAAAAATTACGCCACAAAATTTTGAACATCATATTTAAGGCCATCCCAAAAAAATTATTTCTTCACCCTGTGGTAAGTTTTTAAAAATCTTGAGTGTCCTCCTAAAGGAGAAGTGTGTAATTCCAAATAAATATTTTGTTTTAGTTGGGAACTCTTACAAAGATATAAACGATCTTTGTACCATAAGGAATCATTTTTCCAACTAAATGTATCATATGTACTAGGATCTTGCTTCAAATTTTGAATGAGTGTTCACACTTTTTCGTCTTTCTTTTATTCATCCCTTGCTTCGGTTATCCAATCTAGTTGGATAATAGAAATTTCAGAAAACAATGCTTCCACCTCTTCATCCTTTCTTGAGAGTGCATATGCAACAACATTTAGCTTCCCTTTTTTTTAGATGATTTCAAATTCATAACCCAACATCTTTGTGACCCATTTTTTATGCTCTTTTGAAGATATTCTTTGTTCCAAAAAAAGTTTAAGACTATCATGATCATTTTTTACCTTGAAGTGCCTTCCCATTAGGTAAGGTTGTCATTTCTTTAGTGCATGTAGTATTGCAAACATTTTCTTCTCATAAATAGCTTTCTGTAAAAAATTTCCTTTGATTGGATGACTTTCAAAAGAAATGGATCTTCCTTCATTCATTAAAACAACACCAAATCCATTTCCTGACACATCACATTCCACAATAAAGGTTTTTGAAGTCTGGCATAGCTAAGACCGGTGCTAGGCACATTGCCTCTTTAATATGTTCAAAGGCCTTAGTTGCTTTAGGAGTCGATGAAAATGCATATTTCTTCAATAATGTTGTTAGAGGTGTTGCTATTCTCTCATAATTCTTAATAAACTTGCGATAATACCCTATTAACCCAAGAAATCCACGCAACTGTTTTATGGTTGTGGGGACTTTCCATTCCTTAATGGCTTTAATTTTGTTAAGTTCTACCTTAACACCCTCGTGAGATGCAATATGATCCAAATATTCCACCTATTGTAATCCAAAGAAACATTTGGATGTTTTTTCATATAATTGTTTCTCCTCCAATAGTTTGATCACCCTCTCAACATGTTGAACATGATCCTTCCAATAAGTGTTGTAGATTAGTATGTCATCAAAAAATACTAGCACAATTTTTCTAAGAATGGTTTGAAAATGGAATTCATCAACCCTTGAAATGTAGAAGGTACATTGGTAAGGCCAAAAGGCATGACCAAAAATTTTTAATGACCCTCATGAGTTTGAAATGATGTTTTCAGAATATCTTCAATCATCATTCTAATTTGATGATATTGTGAATGAATATCCAACTTGGTAAAATAAATTGCGTCATGTAATTCATCAAATAATTCATCAATCACAGGGATGGGAAATTTTTTCTTTAATTGTGAGATTATTGAGCTCCCTATAATCCAGATACATGTGCCATGATTCATCCTTATTTTTCACGAATAATATTGGAGCAGAGAAAGAACTTTGATTAGGTTGAATTATACTAGCTAACATTTCAACAATCATACGTTCAATTTCGGTCTTTTGGAAATAAGGCTATCCTTAAGGCCTGATGTTTGGAGGAAAAATTAATAGAATCAAATGAATAACATGATCATGATCACGAATAGGTGGGAGTCCTTTGGGAATTTCAAAAACCTTGGAATGATTTTCAAGGACTTTTTAGAGATCTGGAGAAATAGATGATTTTGATGTTGGAACTTCCAGTGAGCATAATTGTGAAATTACGCCTCGTTGTTCTTTATTTAGAAGCTTTGTCATGACATTAGATCTTATTATCTTTCCCATATTCCCTGCAATACCTTGTAATTCGATTTCCTTTCCTTCTGAAAAAAAAATTCAAGAAAATTTCTTGAAAATTAAAAGCTACCGACCCCAAATATTGTAACCATTGTACTCCTAGTACAACATCAACACATCCCATTGGAATGGAAAGCATTGGACTATTCAATACATATTCTGCCATGGTTATCTTGATATTATGACATTTTCCAGAGCAATTTATAGTTCCTCCATTTACAACCATCACTTGACATTCTGGTGCCGGGTATAGGAAACAATTCAATTCCTTGGCTACCTTAAAATGAATAAAATTATGGGTACTACCCGAATCAGTCAACATTATTACCTTTTTCTTCTTGATATGTCTTTCTATCTTGAGAGTTTGAGGAGTGTTAATTCCTGCCAATGCATTACACGATATGGTCGGACTCATTTATTCTTCTTCTAGGGTTGGTTCATGGTGTATATCCTCTTCTTTTGAATTTTCTTGTTCATTTTCTTCCTCCTCTTCACAATATATGTAAAATAATTTCTTCTCAGCACACTTAGGATCTTTAGTGTATTTTCTATCACAATTGTATCAAATCCTTTTTTCTCCTTTTTCTTCCAATTGTTGTGGTGTCAACCTTGTAGGTTGTGGAATTCTAGGAGTAGTAACATGTCCATATTTATAGATGTGAGTGGTAGGATTACTTGTTGCCATAATTTTACATTCAATTTTTCTTGCCAACCTAAATGCCTTCTCAAATGAATCATGTTCCCAAATGTGAACTCCATGTTGGATGTTATCCTTTAAAGTCCCTATGAAGACATCAATATTTTGTTTCTCTAGAATATCAGTTACCCTTATATTCAATTTTCGGAAGTCCTCAATGTGCTCCATCGTTGAACCCTTTTGTTTAAGATTTATCAATTGGCTAAATAAAGTGTTTCTCTTTTTATCCTCATAATGTGTTATCAATTCCTCCATAAAAATTTACCAAGTGACAATTTTTTTACTGGAGCAAAGCCTTCGATACCATACAAATATATTTTGTTCTAAATGTAAAGTTGCAATGCGTACCTTTTTTGTGTTTTCCACATTATTGAGATCAAAATACTACTCCATCTATAGTATCCATGTTACGGGATCCTTTCCATCAAAATTACTCATATCCATATTTTGAATATGGTGAATCTTACATCCAACATTAAAGTTTATGAAATCACGATTAACATTTATTTTTTTCTCATCATGAGTTTCCTCTACTATCTTTTCGCCATTAGGAAACATTTCTTGTATCAACTTTGTTTAACCTTCCATGTTTTCTTTTATATCATTCTTCATGTTTTTCATGTTGTACTTCATTTTTTCTTCCATTCCATCCATCTTAGCTTCCACACCTTTCTTCAAACCATCCATCTTCGCTTCCACGCATTTCTTCAAAACTTCCATTTCATTTTTTGTTGCCCGTCGCGAGAGCGAAATTTTGTACAGTTCCTCTTGTAATTCTGAAAGATCATGTTGCAATTCTTAATCTTTATTTGTCATAGTAGAGTAATTTTAGGGCTTAATGGTTTTTGAATTCTTTTTAGGGGAATTTTAGAACCCAATCCTAATATCTATGCTTAATAGGCACTTAGAATCACTTAAAACTGATTTTTCAAACAAGACTTATGCAATTTGAAATAAATACACACCTCTTTCTTAATTTTGAGGGGCTTGATGTTGAAACTTAATTATCTATGTAATTAGTGATATTTAAAATCTGAAATTCAGCCCTGAATTAGCCCTCTGAATCTTATTTTGAATGCCATAGTTCTGACCTGATTTGGATAACACAATTACCTAATTATGGGTTGGTTCAGTAGAGCGCACTTGTATGGCATGCCACATCTCACTGTTTCCTCCTTCGGCTCTGAAATTGATATACAGGAAACTGAAGTCCATGTACTTGCGACCACTTTTTGCAAAATTCCAATTCGATTCTCAAAGGGAGAGTTATGACAATTTTCTCGAGGTCACCTCTTTGAGATGAAATTCGGGAGCCTGAATAAACCCTAACTTCCATAGATCATATCTCCGAAACTATTGCAAACCAAGATCTAAAATTTTTAGATGATGAATTTCAGCTTCTGAAACTTCGTAGAAACAAATTTATAGTGAAACTTCGAAGATGACCTGTTTAGGTGAAATTTGGGAGCCTAAAAAATCCATAACTTCCATAGATCATATCTCCAAAAATATTGTGAACCAAGATCTGAAATTTTTACATGATGTTCCTCAGGATTTTGGCTTCTTGTTGTAAAAAATTTAGCTTTCGAAGCTTTGCAAAAAATAGGTTATAGCGAAAATTCCACGATGACCTGTTTGGAGTAGCGAAACCCTAGAATCCAAAGCTCTGATACAAAATGTTATATAACCTACTCCAAAAATAGAAGAAAAGAGAGATCAACAACTTATAAATCATCCACTTCGAGGGGGAAACCTCCAATACAATACATAAATGAAAAATTCTTGGATTATACAACTAAAAGAACCTCCTATATATAGGGGTCCATGGGGTCACAACATAATCCTAGCCGACCTAAAAATAATAATGTAAGGGAACAATAATAACAATAAGGGGGCTACACTAATAATAATAAGGGACTACACTAGTAATATGGGGACCTAACAATCATCCTGATCAATATAACAAACCTTAGTAAGCCCTTTTTCCAATAATTTGTTGAGTGATTCTATGGTACCATTAGCCTGAGGATGATAGGGACTTCTTTTATGATGTTGAATAAGCAATTCCTAGGTTAATATTGAAGAAAACAACATTAATGAAGTGTGCTCCCTAGTCACTGATGAGGCTTATCAAACACCCAAATATAGTGATTATATTCTAAAAAATGAATCAGGTTGTAGTACTAGCGGTGCAATATTTTACAGGAGTTTCATTTTCCATATGGTCACATAATATGTTGTGGTAATGATATATCTAGCATGTGAATGTCATGCACGAGGGTTGATGGGTCAATTAAATCATCTAGCCATTTTTCAAAGGCTTGTAACACACGAACAAGATGTACTGGAACTTTTTCCTGTTAAGAAGGTCACCCAACCCTCTAATAGACATCAAAAGCCTTAACAAACATCTTGTCATATTTAAAAAAATTGGCCACCATAACCCTACTTGTAGTACCTTGCGGGCAATTGATTTTACTATGACATGGTGGCCTCCCACAAATTCACTATGACACTCCCATAGAGTTTAATCTCTTTCACGATTAAAAACACACCTACACAATATGATATCAAGACCCAAACTATATAACTTAACTTTTATAAACTAATAATTGGTTTATCTCACTATCATATACCTCTTATGGGTTGCAGAATAAATTTTACGACACATACTAGTAGTTAAGAAAATTCAAAAATCTTTGAGATGGCTTAGAATGACTTCAATTCAGAAAAAATATACATAAAAAAGTTTATCATCAATGAAACCTCCATATTCGGCTAATTCCAAGCGGGAAATATGGTCTAGCCCTACATTAAATTTACCATGTTTCTTAATGATTTCAAATGAAAATTCTTGAAATAATAGCAACCAGTGACAAATCCTCCCTAACAATACATGATTGTTGACTAATACTTGAGGTTTGAATGATATATCAATAATTTGAAGTTCCGACGCAATAGCTAGTGGTGGAAATTTTGAAGAGAGTATACCATTGTTGAGGCCTCACACTCAATCATAGTATAGTTACACTCTGTAATAAAGAGTTTTTTACTAGCAAATAATATGGTATGTTCCAATTTTCCTTCTCTAGGATATGCAACAATAACATCAAGAGAAATGATACAAGCATCAATATGAACATGGAACTTTTTATTCTAGTTAGGATAGACCATATTTGGAGAACTCATTAATTTATCCTTCAGATTATCAAAGGCGGTATCACAATAAGAAGTCCATATAAAAGGATCATACTTCTTCAGGAGCTTCTCCAATGATACAATAATTAGATCATAGTTAAAAATGAACCTGTGATAGTAACCTATGTGTCCCAAAGTGGATCTTAGTTGTTTAAAACTTGTAGGAGGAAACATATTGAGCATTATCACAACCTTATTTGGGCTAACTGAAACACCAGCTTTACAAAAAATATGGCCCAATAAGATTCCAAAATGTAAAATAAAGATGAAATTCATCATATTAAGATAGATATGAAATTTCCTACTTCAATCAAACATCATTCTAAGAAAACTTGAATGTTTCTTTAAAAACATATAAATTGTCTAGTCATCCATCTAAACCTCCAAAAAATTGTGTGTATACTCACGGAGAGTTGCAATAAAAATTCTAGAAAATAATGTAGGTGCATTTTTTAGGCCAAATGATATCACATGATAAGCATAAAATTCCCATTTAGTAGTAAAAGTAGTTTTTTTCTTATCCTCCTATACAATAATCACCTGATTATACATTGAGAATCCATCTATAAATGAATAAGCCTCCTTCCCTGAAACATTATCCAACACTTCATCATTGAAAGGAGTAAGAAATGGATCATGAACAAAAGAATTGTTCAAGTTGTGATAATAAACACAGACTAGATCTCCTATGAATCCTTCTTATCATGGATACATATAGGGCTTATCCAGCCAGCCTCATCCATAAGAAGATAAGTCCCACTACTAAAATATTGTCAATTTTTCTTTTGACCTTCTCTTTGACCCTATAATTCAAATGGTATGGTTGGTGCTTTACTAGATGTGCATCCAAATTTAGAATGATTTCCATCTCTCTTAGATATCCTTTAATACTCTTCCACTCTTAAACTGATGTACAGATTAGATCCACATTTTCCTTAAGTAAGTCAAAGATATCATTTAGTGGCATGTTCATCCCACTAACCTCCTATATACCCCAACTTTGGCTTTTTCATCATAACCAATATTAAAATTTCGCAAATTCAAGGGTTGTAAACGTTGTGAAAATAATGAGAGGAGGGGGGAAGGTTGGGGGGGGGTTGAATTAGTATTTATAACTCACAATAAAATTTATTTTTTCTTTTTTGATTTCTATACACGACTTTGATTAACCCAACTAGCATATACACATGGCTATCTTTAATGAAACTTGTGTATGTCCAGAGATCTTATTATGCAGATAAATATTTACTTTGGATCAATGCATCATTCATTCATCAGACATTTATTAAGTCGTAATCATGTGTATTAAGAACGTACTAAATCATCACACATAAGCAACACACATGAACATCAAGATTTAAGGTGGAAAACCAAGTCGGGAGAAAACCACCGATGTTGTCGTCTCTTTCTTCAATAATATAGAAAATTGCTTAGAATGTTGTACTGATGCATACTCATATCAGTACGCAGGCATATACCTGTAGAAGGCTCCAACCTTCTCTCATTATCCAACAGCTACTATAATGGAGCTCCAACCCCCTGATCTTGTTTACCATCCACTACTAGAAGGGAGCTACAACCCCTTGATCGGAACACCAACTTATATTGGCTGGAAGATTTTACTTCCACTCTAAAGGCTTCAACCCTTAGGCCCACTACAGACCATGTTTCATTAATTTTACACTAGACCCAAAATTTTCAACACAACTCAATATATATATCAACACTAACAACCATAACCCAAACTTTAAACAAAAAGATTAGATCAATACCACCAGTACACAGTAATAAACATAGACTTCTGAATCAGCATGCAAAACCAAATTCAACCTTTATCATTCATCTTATTAAAATCATACGCTAATTCAATTTACTGTAACCTGCATGTATACGCGCTTTCTTTCATACCAACCTACGTATAGATCTATGCATAATGGATTTCCAAAATTTGTTCAGACTCAGAAACAGATCTAAGGCCCTTCAATCATATATATTTTCCGATTTGCAAAACCCTTATTCAGTCAGCATCATTAATCATATTTAATCACTCATTGATCATATTTGTACATATTCAACTAGCAGCATATACAACATTCAAACAACCCAAACATACATGAAGAATTCATTGACCAATAATAGAAATAAATAGATAGCCTCTCCATCAAACTTTAGAAAACCCTGACTTCCATATGTGCTTTTTCTGTAACAAACCTGCGTGTATACATGCTTTCACCATGATGAACCAACATATAGATCTATAAATATTCAAGACTGCAGAAAGATTCAGATCTATAGAATTACACAGATTTTTTTTTTCTTCACTTCAGCAATCATGCGCCAGGTCACAGACCTAAACATCTCACCAATAGATCAAGAAAATATAGTCATTTCAGGACTAGATATCTTGATCAATCATTATATCCATGGGTGCATCATAATTTTAGATCTACCAATAAACAGAACCCATTCCATGCATATATACTTCAGAGAGAAGTATTCAGTTAAAACCCTTACACTTGCACATGTTGCACTATGATATTCTTCTCTTTACATAAGTTTAGCCTTTACCAACACCATGAGCCAAAACCATACAAGTGGCGATGGTATTCTTGGACGAAATCATGACATTGCACTCAATATTGTGGGCTAAAACAATGGTAATGCCCCTTGGTATTACAATTTTAGAGTGCAAAAGGCATACACAACTTGGATCAATCGGTTCCACGTGTATACATGACTTGGCCTGCACGAACCAACCTATAGAACCTTCAATATGAATATTAACCATATTTTTCTGGACTTATACCCTTATTTTTCTAGATCTTTTGCTAAACCATTGTACTTATCTAGAAGTCATATACGTCATCATTTGCAAGAGATTTGCCATCAAGGACCCCATATTAAATCATAAGAATCATATTGCCAACAATCTCCCCCCTTGGAATTTATGGCAATCATGTTGGAGTTTGATCACCAACAACCTGTAGATACATAACCATTTTTCAAACACCAAATACTCTCCCCATTTAACATCAAGAGAATAGGGTGGACAAATGCTCCCCCTGAGCACATGCAGAGGTTTCAAATTTTCAATAAAATACATGAATCTTTAACTCAACAAATTATGACCTTTTCTATCACCAAGGACACAAAACTACATCAAGGATCCATGCGAGTGGATATACATATTGATTCAATTACCCAACCAAGTGCGTTTACAAATTTTAACATGGAAATATTTACATCAAAGGTCTCAACATGACCTTTATATCAAATTAAAAATATGAATTTTTATAACCAAGACCAAAGAATCTCAAATAGGAGATCGTAACATAACAACCACCATAGTGCCAACAATGCAATCTTTTCAGCAAGGAAAATGCTCCCCTTAAACATGTTCATCCTGAACACCTTCAACAACCAATTCATCAAATCATATTCATCAAGGAGATAAGTATCAAAGAAATGATTTGTAAGATGAATACCAAAACAACATATTTTATCCATCAATACCATATATTTTTCTGAAAATTGACCCATATATTTTTTGTCAACAAAAACCATATGCGACTTTATATGCAAAAAACTCATGTATATACGCAACTCGTCTTCATGAAACCTGCGTACCAAATTTAATATTCTGAATTCAAGCATATTTGATAAGTGAGGCTAGACAACTCCCAGGTTATGTCTAAGATATTTAATGCTTCCCTGGCAAGAGGTTTAATAAATATATCAGAAACTTGTTCTTTGGAGGGAACATACTCCAATTTAACCTTTTTCTCAAGCACTTGTTCTCATAAGAAGTGATATTTCATAAGAATGTGCTTGGCCTTAGAATGCATAACAATATTTTTTGATATAATGCTGGCACTTGTATTATTACATAAAATGGATATGGGAGGAGAACATTTAATTTGAATATCTTGTAGTGTCTGCATCATCCAAAGAAGTTGTATGCAACATGATTTGGCAGCCACATATTTTTCTTCTGTTATAGATAAGGAAATCGAACTTTGTTTCCTTCTAAACCAAGATACTAATCGGGGCCCCATATATAATGTACTACCTGTTATGACTCAGATTTTCCTTGAATTTGTAAGAAAAGGAAAGAAGCCAGTGGCTACCAACAACCCGGATCTGAGAATCAACCAATCTATCTAGAGGGCTCTCTATAAGAACTAGCTTTGTTCTTAAAATTTTAGGCTGGACATAGTCAGAAATTTGGTTTGAATTTGAATGGTGGAATCCCATACAAAGAGGCAGAATAAGAGTATTTCAGGAGCCATTTGGGATATGGAGTGAGGACAGCTTTGGATTATGTTTCTACACATAAGATGGCTTTGCAGGGAAAGATAGCCAAACAGAGAACAATTTTACATTATAAAGTGAATGGAATGGATTTTGAAGGGATGAAAGTGAATTAAGAATATTCCAACATGTTCAGAGAAAGAAAGTGAATGATTACAAATAAAGAGCAGTTAAGAATTCTTTACTATAGTAATAAAAAAGTTTAAACTAGCGAAACAAGAGCAATTAAGAATTCATTGTTTATAACCAGTTTAGAAGAAAACATTTAGAATAATCACAATTGAAATCAGAGTACACTTAAGCAATTTCTGATTTATTCTTTTTTGTCAATTATTCAGAAATGGAACACAGTGAAATTATAAACAGATATAAATGACTTAAAACATAGGATAGAAATGACTTATTGAACTGTAGTCAAACGCATGAATCCTGCAAAAGGCCTTGACCTTCAAATCATCATCCAGTAAACCACAAAGAAATTTCTCCAAAGCAATTTTATTCCAAAAGATCAATGTTACAGCAAAGTAGAAGAATCCATCCTCAATAAGTCAATTGAGGGCTTATTTATACAAAAAATTATATAGAATATCTCTCAACAAAATGAGATATAATCTAAAGTGATTCACTAATAAGTTACAATAAAAATAGAGACAAATGGTCTCATGGATAAGACAAGAAGTAACCGATGTTGTGCTGTTCCCTTATTTCGAGAATGTGTTGGAGGCAGGTGCTATTTTTTAGCTCATAGTTGTCTTCTTCAGTAATTTTGTTCTAACCGACTTGCTTCACTGATACTCTTCGTTTCTATTGATACACTTTAACTGAACTGAAACTCTTTAACCTTTCTTTGTCCTTTTATCCTTTATACTGTAGTAAATAGGGAAAATTTTGTGTAAGGACAAATTTTACAAAAGTTCCAATAAATCTTCCCACCATTTCTCTTCTGCTATTCTTGTCTGTTGAAGCTTCCTTAAGGTTTCATCAGCCTCAGTATATCTGAAGAAAGTAGGCTGGTTAGGAAACAAATTCCTTATTTCATGTTCCAAATAAAACAAATTATCTAATATGTCATGAAGATTTCTTCCTGTGGGCAATGTTACTTGTGATGAACTGGCCGTGGAATTGGCTACATTGTGAGCATGTATGTCTATTTTCCTAACATAAGTTTCCAGGTCCATTATTTTGTCTTCTGAAATCATGGGGCTGGGCAACCCTTTATTCAATAAAACATTAAACCTCTCTCTGAAATCAATTATTTATGCCTGCATGTCAAAGCACCTTCTTTCCAAATTCTACATAAGAGTCCTTTTTGTAAAAAACAATTTTTATTTCCAATATTGTTGCAGTTCTATCCTGAATACCCAATTCTTCGAGCTATTGTCTGGTTTGGGTGTTTAGAAACTGAATAAGCTGATTAGCTTCCTCAAGCCTATTTCCCAATTCTGCTCGTGTATTATCAACTTCCTCTAGAGCTACCCTAACCAAATCATTATGTTCGTACATTATCTGGATTGAGGACCAGATATCTTTTATTGACTGACTAATATTATCCCAAAGAATATCATTTATTTCTCTCAAAGGATTCTCCAATGTGAGATCCTTTTCTAATGCTTTAACCAATTTTTCCAATCTCTTGATTTCTCTTGATTTGTCAGCAATACTCATTTTTGAAAGATCATATTTCTGTTCTAAATTGATAAGTTGTAGCTTTGTGTGCTAAATTTCAGTTACTTGAATTTTCAAGTCATTCATTTGCTTAGCTAATTGTTCTGAACTCAAATTAGAAGTGTCTACCTGTGATGATTCTGATGGCTGACCTGTTGGCTGTGCACCTGTAATTGCCTTTTTTGTAGATGTTGGAAGAGAAGATTTTTTATCTTCCAGTGCTTTCTCCAGCTCTTTTTCTGTTTCGGCCAGTTGCTCATTCATTTTCAAGAGCAACTCCATCATTTCTTCTTCAAAATTCTTCTTTATTATTTCTTCAGTTTGAGGATGTCTGGAGGCTGGAAATTTTAACTGTTTTCTCAATGCAACAATGTCATCATATTTTTTCTTGATTAGAGTTTCTATTCCTTTGACATATTTTGGATTATGACCTAATCCAATTTTTTTTCCACAGAAAAAAATCGATATTTTTTTATTAATAAAATGAAAAGTTACATGTAACAGATGCACTTAAGCATTCTTAGACAACTGTCCATAGGGCTCATGTGATTTTGCACACAATGCAGCATAGCAGGGCTACCGTTGCATTTGGGAGAAAGAGAAAAAGAAAAAGAAAAAGAAAATAATAAGAGTTGAGAGAGGGGGGCTGCTTCCAGAGAGTGGGTAGAAGACTCACACCTCGGGTTTTCCTCCCCTTCTTCTTCTCGACCTTGCGCCGCTCTCCCTGAGAAGGCACAATCGTTGCAAGGACTAACTGTTTTTCTGCTATCTGGGTACCAGTGTCCTTGTCTGAGTCTGAAGTGTCTGAGGAGTGGTGCCGTTTGATCCCTCCGGTACTCAAGTCCTCGCTAGTCTTTTCTGCCTGATGTGGGTGGGGTTGAGAAGCCTTGTTTGCTGATATGTTTTCTTTTTGGATCTCTTGTCTCTAAGTAGGCTCAATGTTCTCTGTGAGAGTAATTTCCTCCTCTACTTCTGATTCATCTTCCTCTGAATCAGGAGGGGGGTATTGCCACCCTTTCCTCTGCTTCCCTTTCTGTTTCATCTTATTGTTTGCTTTCTTGGCTTTTGGACATGTACTTTGCAAGTGTCCTATCATCCTACAAATTCTGCATCTGAAAGCAGTGTTTTCGTAATCTAATCCTTGCAGCCAGTTCTGTTGCTTATAGATCAGCTTTATATTTTCTAGTAGTCCTTTACTTAGATCAACTTCCATGCAAATGCGTGCAAAAGTGTAGATCCTCTCCTCTATTCTCTCCAGATCTGTTTTGATGTATTTCCCTATACTATTCCTGATTCCCTCCAGGACTCGTTCACTCCAGAAGTGAAGGGGAAGGTTATATAGACAGACCCAGACCAGCATTCTGGAGACAGTCATTGTGTTTGGGTCAAAGTCTAGAAACCAGGGGGACATAAAAAGACCCGTTGTTCCCCAGAACCATGGCCCTGCTCTGAAGATTGTGTCTCTGGCTTCCAGGGATGCAAACTTAACAATGAAAAACCCTTTGGAGCAGAGGTGTATATCACATTCCAAGGTCCACTGAGTGTAGATCCAGTGGAAGAGATCCATTGGCTTCGGCCAGAAGCAGTTAAATCGACAGATTAAAGCCTGTGTTTTATATAACTTGACGTACTCTTCTGTTCCTGCAGAGTCAATATTAAGGGCTGGGGAATGCCCAAGCTGATCTAATATATATGGCCTGGGAGTATATCCTCCTTGATCTGGAGGGGGCCCTGCGTCTCTGTTACCCTGAAAAATGTTTTTGAAGGAGAGGCCTCCATTGCGTTGTTGCTGGGTTGTGGGATTTTTCCTATTGTCTCCTCCTGTGGTACTTGATTTACCCTGGGTCGTAGCACCCCCTCTCAGCCTAAGGTTTTGGACAATAGTTGTTTCTTTGCTAATTTCATAGTTCTTTAGGGTTCTGTTGTCCTGAAGGGAGCAACTACCACTGATCAAGTATTGGATCTGGATAGGGTATCCCATCAATCTCCATATTTGTTGTTTCAGCTGCAGAATGGTTTTATTTGCATGTAACCAAACTAAGCAAGATTTCCCCACCGGGGGTTTAATAAAAATCTGAAAGTAGTTTGGTATTACCTGTTGTCTGTGTTCTGAATGCACTAGCGGCCCATGTCGTTGCTCTACCTCAAGCTTCAAGTAAGGGGGTTGTTCCCCTATTGAATACAGATTTAGCCTCTTCCTTGCCTCATGTTGAAACCGAAGAATCCAGGCTTGATCTAGACCTATGGCATTTAGCAGCAATACTGCCTTCAGTCAGAGACCCTTGGGTTTCTTCTTTCTTGTGAGAGAATCTCCAATTTCAGCCTGGATCTGAGTTTCTCGTGCCTCCTGGACACTGCTCGGATCTAAGCCTCTAGCTTCGACGGCCAGCATCTCCACATGACTGCATGAGGTAAGGAAACAGAGCCTTAACAGGAGCAGTGGAGTATGTCTATCACTGTGAGGGTTGACCATAGGTTCCTTGATGCATACTATCGTTGCCTCCCTTACCAAAAGTGGCGGCTAGATCCCTAAAAAAAGCAGCACCTCTTGGCTTGCAAGAGGAAAAAGAGGGGCGATAAATCCGATCCCTTATTGCTGGCCATTTTCTTCAGAGCGAAGCTCCAAAAACACAGATCTGGGGAAAGAGCCAGATCTTTCTCCAACTAATTTTAAGCTTTTGAACCCTTGCAATTCCATACCGGTTTCAAAGGTATTTCTTCCCCCGGCCGCGTTCGTCTCCTTGCCGCCCTTGAAAAAGCCATATTCCAAAGCGTTTTCATCATCGCCGTCGCCCTGGGGAGACTTACCTAGTGGGTCTAGCTGGAAATAGACCCTTATTCTAAACTCATCTCTCTCCTTAGATCCTAGATCTGAGTATTCAACACTCCATTTGTCTTGACTAACTCCTGTAGCAAGGAGCCAGAGATCCAGCCCTGAGGCGTGAAGCAGAGCCGCTTTTGGCACAACGAGGAGTTTTGGTTCTTCTTCAATCTTGGAAACAACAAAGAATGGAGCAAGGGCCGCTGAGTTAGCATTGAGGGAAACCTTCCCCAGATCTGCAGCTCTGAGATTGGCTTCCTCGATGGCTGCGGAGATCTGTAAAACCCTGTCGAAAACCTTAACTGGAACCATTTTCCAAACCCAATTTTCAAAAATCCCTGAAGATTTTGAGAGTTAATTCTATATAATTTACTAAAAAAATTACCCGAGTCTATGAGCTTCTCCTGTGCCAGTTTCCTATGACCTAATCCAATTATTACCTCTTCCAATGTTTTTATTCTGTTATCTTTTGCTTGAGAAGAAGCCTTTTCTAGTTGTAATTGTGCATTGGTGTTCTCCAAAGAATCCTGTAACTTGTGAGCTGCCAGGGCTTTATCAGTCAAAGTGGAATAAATAATTTCCCTAGTCTGCTTATGTAATTCAATCTAGTCTAAAGGATGGATATCCTTTGCTAGGACTTCAAAGTTTTTCCTAATATAATCAGCAGTTGTTTGGGGTTGTTGCACCTTGGGTTTAAAATGGCTCATTAACATTTTGCCCTGTTGAATGTCAAAAGCTGACATTAGTCTTTCTTGATTCTTTGGTGCCATTTTCAAATATTGATTATATACTTGCATTCTCAATGGATCATTCCTAGCCTTGATATTGATAAATGTCTTTTTGATGTCCCCAGCCTCTTTTACTGGAGGCTTGAAAGAAGATATTTCCATACTCTGTTGTTTCTGTAGCACTTTCATGTATGAGGTAGTGGATGCTCCACTGACTGTTCCTGTTTGCTGACTGTCTTCTCTTTCTTGGTGGTCAGAGATTTCTTGAAATGATTCAACTTCTGGAGGAGGATTCAATCTCTACCTTTTAGTATCATGTTTCTCTGTAGATCTATCACCAGGGGTAGATGTTTTAGCTTCTCTCTTTTTCCCTTTTTCCATATTAAGAGGAGTTTGAAGATTGGAAATTTCTGTCTCATTGATCTGAACTAGAGTGATTTGTACCTGAATTTGTTCTTTAGATGTTTCTGGCAGCTCTGTCATTGTGAATTTTTCAATTATTTGTATGTCTGGTTCTTTTTCTTTTCCTTTTGATTCTATTTCCACTGTACTGATATCCTGCAAAGGTTGTTGTGAAGTTCCTGCTGACGAAGGTCCTGCTATTTGTACCTGCCAAAGAGAGTCCAAGTCAAGATTATTTTCAAGGTCTTTCATTACATTATCAATATTGACCTGCTCACTATCTTTTTCTACCAAAGTTCCTTCCACCCATTCATCTGTATTTGCATATTGTTCAATTTCTGTCATCCTAAAATGAATGTATGGAGATAATTTTTTTTTCATTCTCCTATCACAAATAAAACTATATGGATCATAGGGTGCCCAGTAGAAACTCTTTTGTAGTTTGAGGTAATCTTTTAAAATCCTTTCAGCTTCTCTCCTAGCCTCCCTAGAATTACAAAGAAAGGGACCTAATTGGCTCCTTATTCTGAGTTGTGCCTTCTTCTTGGTATTACAGAAATGAACTATATCTGAATTGTTCATCTGTCTGAAATATTTAAGTGCAAAATGTCTCATTGGAACATATCTAGGCAACTTGAAAGGACACAATTCACATCCATAAATCCTAGTCTTAGTATGGTTCTGATATAAGTACCAATCTCCCACTTTATATTTTTTTGAGAGTTGAAGGGTTCTCTTGATTTCATTACTGATTCTGGGAGGAGAAATTCCAGTTAACAAAGTGGTTGCTGGATGTACAAACAAATCAATGAACTCACTGTAGGTGTAAGGAGAATTAGGAGAATGATGGGTGATAGCAGACCAAAATATAACTGATCTAGGGTTTCCTTTAGCATCAAGCTTCTGCATATGGAAAGGAAAACTTTCTGACTGATAGTATATCATGAGATGATATATGAAGGAAGAATATTTAAATACTCTCTCATTTCCAAATTTCATGAACTAATCATGGATTTTGTTAGCAATAAAAGATGAAAAATCATACTTAACAGCAGGAGGCTGTCCAGGGGTAAAAATAGACAATAACACTAGGGTCAATTGGTCAACAAACTCACTAGTGTTAAAACCCATTATTGAGGATATCATGTTTAAAATGATTCTTCCTTCATCAGTAAAATAGGTGTGGCCATAAGGGGGAGGTCCTTTAGGCTGATGCTGTGGTAGCATGAAAGTTTGACAAAGACGGTTTAACTCTTCAGGGGACAATTGGGTAGACTTCTCAAGTAATTCAGCCATGTGCAAAGGGGTGAGGGCTTGACTAGACTGGAAATGCAGCATCTCATTTATGGATTGAGCAGTTATTAGGAAGAGGACATCTTGATTTGGGGATAATACTACTCTTTGGTTAGGATCATAATTTGCATGGAAAAGATGGATGATTTCAGGGAAAATACGGACTGTTGGGAGAAATTACATGGGTATATTGGACTCCCAGAGCCCAATTTCGTCGAAACCATTCAAATAATTTTCTCTGTAGCGACAAAATATTCGAAGGGGATTCTCACCAATGCCCAGGTCTTTAATTTGAAAGTCCATATCGGGCAAAGGTAAATAATCCAATTCTTTATGAGGGGCATTCAACGATGCTACGTTTAAAGCCACCGAAACTTCCATTTTTGGTTCTTGTGTATTCAACAATGGAAATTCACATATTGACAGGAAAAAACAAGGGCAATTGCAATTTTGGGAATATATTTACACTTCCCAGGATTTAGAACTGAACTAGAAATTAATTTTTTAACTCTATTTTAGTGAAAGAGTACGAGAATTAGGCTTATTATAGAGTTCAGTGGGACTTTCTAGGGTAAATACCTGTTTTTGTGAGGATGACACTGATTTCAAATAGGTACCGGATAGGGCGACTGATTTCTTGAATGCCTGACTACAAATTTCTTTGACGAGGCCAAGGTTGACGGACTTCAGCTTTTGAATTTCGAATTTTTTTGCGGGGAGAGTGTATTTCGTCGTCTGCGTACGAAATAATGGAAAAGACAGGAATTTTTTGTTTTATCAGCAAAGTCAAATGGGGGGGAATTTTTTATTATTTTATTGGCTGACATCAGCAAGGTACATCTGTCACGTCATGAATAGGAAGGGGGGTAAATGGTTTTTATTGCATCGCTTATGATGAAAAGTTGTTTTGAGCGGAGGGGCAGCGATGCGATACATTGGATGACACGTAGCATGCTACTATTTGAAAACCACTTAGCCATCGCGCGTGAAATTTCGTACGTGGATGGCCAGTGATATGGATGAGGGCCCTTGATCTCAGAGCGGGTGATCGGACGGTCGATGGGATAGGGAGATGGCGGGGAGTTAATGGTGTGGGTCTGACGCATTTAACAGTTAATTAATCTCATTAGGCGGAGTTTTATTGGCGGGGCTGATTATTAATTAATCTTAAGGATTAATTAATCTCATATGGTCGGGACATGTTAAATGCGCGGGAATGAACTCTTTTCAAATTTTAGTTTTAATTAAACTTTGGACTTATTTTTCTGTTTTAAACATATATAATATGTTTAAATGATTTTTCATATATTTTTATTTATATAGCAATTAAACCAATGCGATTTATTTACTATAAGGGGCGGAATAATTATATAGATATACTTAGCCAAAAGGAATTATGATGTGGGTTTTCATTTGAATAAGTGGGAGTAAGTACTTTTGGCTAAAATTGTAATAGATGGGTTTTGGAAATATTATATGAAAAGGAGTTATATACATAGGAAAAGGTGATTTTCATAGGGATTTAATACATAAATTAGAGTTAATATGACAAAGGACAATGTAAACTCAAAATGCTTAAATATAACCAAGAAAGTGAAGATTCAGAAGTAAATAACATTATTATAATTTCATCACTTAGACTTGGAAATAAAAAGTGATTTTGAGGGCTTTTCATGAAATATTGAAGGATTTTCCTAAGTAAAATGGGATTTTACTTAGGAAAAGATTTTGAGAGGTGAATGAATGTGATAATGGATAATTTCAAGTACTTAGGTCTTTTTCAATTATTGGGCCAAGGGTTCGGTCCCTCCAAAAGTCAAGGAAATGCCTTGAGCCCCTCTAATCTTCAAATACCTTAGCACTTAGGGGAAATTAGTGAAATCTTTAGGGGAAATGAGAGGGGAAATTAATAATTTTGACTTTGCTCTGCTGTGAGCTTTTTCCAATGTAGTATCTGCCTTTGCACTTGTGATGAAAGTAAAATTTAAACACATTTGGAACCATCATTCATCACATGTAATTCTGCAACAACATCTACCTACCCTACCTACTTATTCTACCATTTTCTCTTTTTATTAGGGTGCACTTAGACTAGCAAACCCTTATCAATCTTCTTTTTCTTTTACATGGAAAACCTATCTAATTCTAACCTTATCGCATCCAAGGGCTCAGATTAAACTGTTGAGCACCTTTTATTAACTCTATCTATCTACTTATCTGCCAAGATTAAACTGTTTGGCCAGGTATTTATTTTCTATTCTACAGTATAAAATTGAAAAATGAATCAGTCAAGTTTAAACAGTTTGACCCTTCATAAATTGTGGCAAAATTTTGACAAACTGCACACAATTTTGTTTATTACATCAGAACAAAAAGTAGTGGCATTTAGACTTGCACACTTTCCTTGGCCTTTCTTTTGATGGGATTCATTTCTTTGACTTTTTTGACCATTTTATTATTTTCATCCTTTGATTTTTCTTTTAGGGTATACCCTCTTTACATTTTTTAGAATTTTTAGAATTTTTTATTTTTTTTAAGAATACAGAACACCTTTGCACAAGAAAAAGGTTTGAACATATTGCATAGTTCAATAAGTTAATCATGAAAAATTACACCTATTGGTATAGGAGTCTAACACTGGCTCCACTTGGGGATGGCTTTTCCTGGTGAAAAGTCAAGAACAACAGGTCAGATGCCTCAGAATGCCTTTAACTGAACCATGTAATCTTCTTTTCTGGTGGCTTTATTGTATATATGATAGTAAACTTATGAAGCTCAGGGCCTTCACTTCGGGCTTCAACTTTAGGAATTCACCATCCAATCAAAACTGATGCATTAGAAAGGAGATATTATGTACATGTTAGAAAAAATCAGAACATCCTAGTAAATAGGATCAAAGTAGTGTTTTAGCATTTGACCATTGACTGGTCCTTCTTCAGCTTCTGAACCATCCAAATTCTTCAAAAAATATGTGTTATTTCCCTGTAAAGCATGAATAATGTAAGGTCCTTTCCATAAGAAATCAAATTTCCCATTTTTCCCTTTATCTTCCCTTCTGGAATCCCATCTTAGAACTTTGTCTTCTATTTGAAAATATTATGCTTTAGTCTTTTTGTCAAACAAATTCTTTAATTTTTCTTGTAAAACTTGGGATCATTGATACACTTCTTCTCTGGTTTGCTGCAAGTGAATTCTTTGGTTTATTCTTCTCTGTATATCATTTGGTTCTACTTGAGCCTCCTGAAGTAACTTCATAACAGGAATTCCTAAGGATGATGGAAATCTAGCCTCAATACCATAAACTAATTCATATGGACTCGTCCCAATTGATTTCTTAGTTGTAAGTCTGTCTGCCCATAATGCATTGGTAAGTTTCTTATGCCAATTCTTTTTATTTTCTTCCAATAATTTTTTAATGATATTAACGAGGCTTTTATTGGAAGATTCAGCCAGTCCATTACCCTGAGGATAATAGGCTGTTGAATGGCCTAGAGTGATGTGATATTTATTGCAGAAACTAATCATTTTCTTAGACTTAAACGCAGCAGCATTATCCGTTATAATTTTTTTAGGACAACCAAATCTTGAAAGTATATTGGTTTCTAAAAAACCTATAATTATAGAATCATTGGCTTGTCTTGATGGGATATCTTCAATCCATTTAGTAAATTAATCTGTAGCAGTGAGGATCCATCTATCTTGTCCAGAAGAAGGGGGATGGATTTCTCCAATAAAATCCAAGCCCCATTGTTGAAAGGGTCTCTCGGTGGAAATTGGTTTTAATGGTAAAGGAAGTAATTTTCTCTTGCCCTCAAAGATCTGACACTTATGAAAAGAAGTTACAAATTTCTTAACATTTGAAAATAAGGTTGGCCAATAAAAAACAGCCCTCAAAATCTTATCTGCAGTTGACTTCCAGTAGAGATGTCCACCACAATATCCTGCATGAAATTCATTAATAACTTTGTCAGCTTCATCTTTCAATAAACAATTTAATAGTATTCCATCATGATTCTTCCAAAAAAGAGCACTATCTAAAATACAATACTTTAAAGATGTCATTTTCAAAAACCTTTGTTTAATTCTGGATAACCCTGGAGGAGCTTGCAGGTTTAACAAAACATAAATGATATCTCCTGTTAGTCATCCAGTTCGTTAATATCCAGGGCTTGGCAATTTGTTTCAGTCATAAGTTGAGCCAAACATTGACCTTTTATGAGTTTTGTTGGTTTTATTTCAATATCATATTCTAATATGGTAGCTATCCACTTACCTCTTTTTCCTTCAATACCATCTTGAGTTAAGATGTCTTTAACGACATCATTAGGTACATAAGCTATCACATGAGAATACAATATATAAATTCTGAAATCTTTAATTGCTTTCACAAGTGCAAAAGCTTGTTTCTCCATGATATTATATTTCAATGATGCATCTCTAAGTGCTTTACTAAAAAAGGTTATTGGTTTTTCACATCCTTGATCATCCTTTTGTAGTAAAACAGTTGCAACCGTATGTTCAGAAGCAAATGAAAAAATTATGAAATCCCTATCAAATTTTGGACTGGTAAGAACTAGTGTTCTGTTAAAAGCCATTTTGATTTCTTCAAATGATTGCTTGGCTTCCACGGTCCAGTCAATACTTGAATCCTTTCTTAACATGTTAGTAAGTAGTCTAAGTAATTCAGCTAAACTAGAAATGAATCTTCTCAAAAAATTAACCTTTCCTATGAAAGCTTGAAGTTCTTTAATGTTTCTGGGATGAGGTATCTGCAAAATGGCTTGTATTCTTTTAGGATCAATTCTAATGCCATCTTTAGAAATAATGTGACCTAGGAGCTTTCCTTCTTCAAGACCAAACAATGATTTTTTCGGATTTAAAGAAATACCATATTTTCTGCATTTAATAAACACTTTCCTTAGATGATCTAAGTGTTGCTAATCTGTTTTGGAAAAAACTGTTAAATCATCTAGATAAATAACCAGAAAATTATGAATTTATTTGGCAAAGGAAATGTCCATTTCTCTTTGAAATGTAGCTCCTACATTCTTGAGTCCAAATGGCATCTTGACATATTCAAAATACCCCATGGTGTTGTAAATGCTGTTTTGTCTTGATCATTAGGATGAACCCGAATCTGGTTGTATCCTGAAAATCCATCCAGAATAGAAATTCTTGAAGATCCTACTACCCTTTGTAATATATGGTCCATTTTAGGTAAAGGATAGTTATCTTTTAAAGAAACTTTGTTTAAATTTCACAAGTCAACGCATAGTCTAATCTCTCCAGTATTTTTCCTTGTTGGTACCAAATTAGAAACCCATTCAGAGAACCTAATAGGAGCTATAATTCCTGCTTTAAGATATTGTATTATAGTTTCAAAGGTATTGTATGTTGAATTATTGATGTATCAAATGATTTAAGATCTTCATAACTCCAGGCAAAAACATCCTGGAATTCTTTTAAAAGTTCAACATATTTAACTTTTTGATCTTCTGGAAAATATTTAGATAACTTAACCATCTTGGGATTTTATTGAGTTCCTAAATTGCATTCTTCAATATCAGCTTTTATAGGTTCCATTTTGGATTTTAAGGGAATGTCATTTGAGTCAAAAATATCTTCTAAAGGAGTTAATCCTTTAGGTAAATGATTATCTTTCAGATTCATAATTTCAGATTCATCTTCTATGATCTCATCGATTTCCATTTGTTTCAAATCCTGCATAGCTTTTTCAGTGAATGTGGTTGGGTGAAGCATGTGAATTGCAGTCTCTTCTGAAATATCTGTTTCTTGGTTATCAATTTGATCATATTCATTCATTGTTGTGTCCTCATCTATACTACTATTAGAAAACTCATTTTCTAAGGTCAAAAAGTTGTTTATCTGATTATTATTTACAAACACTTGCCAATTCAAGAGATTGTCCGGTATAGAAGGTCTATGTCTAATCTCAGCTGTGAACTGATGATTAGGTCCAAAAGGTAATTTACATGTGCTAGCAAACATTGCAATACTGTGAGCATGCAAATTTTGTTTTCTAGGAATTTTGGCAAGTTGAGCTTGTAGAAAAGTGTTGAGAATTTCCACAATTGTTTCTCTGTATTGTTTCAATATCGGGTCTTTTGTTGAACATTCACCGTTGATTTGTTGAATAATTAACTCAGAGTCTCCTATGATTGATACTCTAATTGCTCCTAAATTTTTGACATGTTTAAACCCTAGCAAAAGAGCTTCGTACTCTGCCATGTTGTTAGTGCATCTAAAGTTCAATCTATAAGAATGGCCTTCGGCAAGATCATTTTCAACATTATGTATCCAAATTCCAGCTCTTGCTCCTAACTTATTCACTGAACCATCAAATTCTAAATGCCACATAATTTCATGTTCATAATCTTCATCAACTGTGTTAACATGTTTCATAACAGGGAGCTCTGGTTTTTCAATTTTTTCTGGTATCTCTTGAATGTTTGATGTTTATTTGTTTTCATAAATTTCTTCAATTTGAACCGTAGATTTAGTTGCAGTTTCTGTTTCTGGTGCCTCTAGTTCAGTAGGAAGGTCCAATTCAGCATTATAAAGGATTCAAGAGTCCATATCAGAATGTATTGAATATACAGGGAAGTTTTCAGGCTTCTCATGGCTACTGACTAGATATTTCATCAAGGTCTCTCTGTATAGTCTTTTAGGTTGACCAAATACTGAAATAGTTGAAAATGACATATCTAATTGTAGAGATCCTCCAAGTTTGGCACCCCAGGACCTGGACAACAACATACCATATTTAGGAGGAATATCAGCAACTACTATATCCATCAAAATAGATTTCGCAGGGTATTGTACCAAAGTAACACACAAATCTTTAATCAAACCTAAACATCTTACCTGACTAGAATCAAAAGAGAAAAGATATTTATATGGTCTGGTAATGTCTAGGTTTAATCTTTCCATCACTACTTTTGGCATTAAATTGTGGGACGCTCCAGAATCAAGCATGGCGTTATGCAGTATTTTGTCATGAACATTCAAGCTCGCATAAAATGGAGGAGTTCCTCCACTTTCAGGTTTGCCATTAACTTCAGGACCAAAAAGTAGTCTGGGTTGATCATAAAAAACATTCACCGAATCATCCATTCCAGTAATGTTAACAGATCTGCTGATTTGGCTTCTATACACATCGTGTTTAGCTAATTCTGCTAATGGAACAACTATCTTTAGTTTGCCTATTTCAGCTTCTAGATTGAAAGATTTTTCTGTTTGAGCTCTAGTATTTTGAACAGTTGGATTTTCTCTATTTTTTGGATCTTCAGCTTTTTTCTCTTTTTCATGAGTGGGATTATGAGTTGAAGGTGTTTCTGAATTAACTTCTACTGGTTCTTCTACATTTCCTGCAAGAGGAGAAGTATTAGAAATTTGTTTGTTGTTCAGTTGATTGTCAGACACATCTTCAATTATTAGATTGGGGGGGTTAGAATTTGCTCTGGAAAGAATTTGTACAGGAGGAGTGTTAGTTTTACCTTTTACATTTTGTTTTAAAGCTTTCTGTTTTCTATTCTCTGGCACATCAATCCGTCTGCTTCTCAAATTGTATTGTTTATGAACTTCATAAATTGCTGTGTCATAACCTTCTTTAAAATCAAAATTTTCTCTTGAATGTGTTTGAAATGTTTCAAGAATATGATTTTCTTGATCATCTTGAGATAGGAAAACTTCTAGTTCATTTTTATTTTCATTCATGTTATTTATTTCAACATCCTCTGTTGGTTCTTCAGAAGAGGAACCTTCAACAAAATTTTCTTGGAATGGTGGCCTGATGTTTTGGTCAGGGACATTTTTCCCCGGATTTTGGTTTTGATTTGTTCTGAAGTTTGGGTTTCTAACAATATTTTGACCATCGCCAGAAGACTTTCTTTCTATTTTCTCTACTCTGTCTCCCAGTATTTCCATACCTTTAATAATTGCATCAAGTTTTCTTTCAAAAGCCGAAGGCTCTTCATTTATAGGCATCCTTCTTTCAGCCCTAGCCCTAGCTCTTTTTTCTATGAGGTTAGCTTCAACACTAACCACTATGCTTTGCATCTCTTCTATGGTTTGAGGGGATCTTTCCCTAAGTGAATATGCTATGTCAGAGTCAAATCCATCAGGGAATTTAACCAGTACTGAATCAAGAGGGGGTCTAAGGTTCTGGGGAACAGCGTTATATGCTTCGTTGAATCTAATAATGTAATCTTGCACTGTTTCATTAGGTCCTCTTCTCAATTTTTCAAATTATGATAGGATTTGAAGAGGTTCTTTCTTCTTCTCCCATATATTCAAAAATGCCCTATACAAAGCTGGTAAATCAGCGATACTGTTTGGAGCAAGGGCCCTAAACCATGTCCTGACTTCCCCAGTAAGACTCTAAACAAAAATTCTCATTCGGACATCATCAGTGCCAATTTCATAAAATTCAAAGTAATCAGTCATCCTTTTGGTATTTTTTTGAGCAGTATAAGTACCAGATCCATCAAAGGGGGTGATCTTACTCTGATAATCTTGGGGCAAAGTAACAGGGTTGGCTGGCAACTGTAACGGAGCATATCTATTGGCCATTGGAAGGTGTAACGGAATAACAGGTGATGATGGTCTGGATGAAGGTGGAGGATTAGAAGGAGTGGCTTGTGTTTGAGAAGTTTGGGGAAAGGCAGATGAACTCAGGGAAGCTGTAGTAATTACAGAAGTGTTTGAAGTTTCTTCAAAGGTCTGTTCAGATTGAATGGAATTTTGTAAATGTCTGTCAAGATGAAATGAAACAAATCTCAATTGTAAATCTTCAAAAAACAAAGGGTCCGGAACTAATCTGGATAATTTAGTTTCAGAAAAATTCACAAATAAGGATGTTTCAAATCGCTTATCAAAGGGTATTTCATCAAAATAAATCCACTTTACAGGACAGGATGCTGATCTAGAAAGAGGTCGAGAACTTCCAGAACTTTCTTAACTTCCTTGTCTTCTAAGAATCCTAGGAATCAGATTTGGATTTTCAAATATCGGTGGTGGATTAGGGTCAGGATTTGACCTGGTATGATGAATCCTTTCTGAAGCCAGTTTATTTAGTAATGTTTCTTTTTAATTTTTGTTTTAAATGAAATGAAAGTACAAATTCGACAAATTCTTCAAGAAATAATGATTTTTAATTAAACATTTTCTCAAAGAATTATTGAACCAGAGAATCTGATTGAATGTTTGAGACTAAAGTTCATTTATTAAGCTAAACCAGAGATAGACTGAAGCAGCATTTATTTACTATGCAATTGCAGAGCAAAAGCATTTCAAAAGCTACCTGGCTGATCTTCAGACTCTGTCTATAGCTTATAAGCAACAATAGTAAAATGATTCAGATCCCCATTGGAGTCGCCACTATGTTATCACTCATATTTTCCTTGAAGTTGTAAGAAAAGGAAAGAAACTTGAGGTAACCACTAACCAACCTTCAAATACAGAATTTAGCCAATATGTATCTAGAGAGGGCTCTCTCTTTAAAATTTAGCTTTGTTCTTAGAAATTTTTAGGCTAGTTATAAGTCCAAGAAATTTGGTTTAAATTTGAATGGTGGAATCCGCCAATTGAGGGCAAGAATGAGTATTTCAGGCCATTAGGATATGGAGTCGAAAGGATGGCTTTAATGGATTAATCTTCTACACACAAGATGGCTTTGTAGGGAAAGATAGCCAAACAGAGAACAATTTTAGATCTTAAAATGAATGGAATGGATTTTGAAGGGATGAAAGGAAATTAAGAATCTTTCAACATGTTCAAAAGAAAGAAAGTGAATGATTACAAATAAAGAGCAGTTAAGAATTCTTTACTATACTAATCAAAATGTTTAAACCAGCGAAACAAGAGCAATTAAGAATTCATTGTTTATAACCAGTTTAGAAGAAAACATTTAGAATAATCACAATTGAAATCAGAGTACACTTAATCAATTTCTGATTTATTCTTTTTTGTCAATTATTCAGAAATGGAACACAGTGAAATTATAAACAGATATAAAACTTAAAACATAGGATAGAAATGACTTATTGAACTGTAGTCAGACACATGAATCCTGCAAAAGGTCTTGAGCTTCAAATAATCATCCAGTAAACCACAAAGAAATTTATCCAAAGCACTTTTATTCCAAAAGATCAATGTTACAGCAAAATAGAAGAATCCACCCTCAATAAGTCAATTGAGGGCTTATCTCTACAAAAAATTATACAGAATATCTCTCAACAAAACGAGATATAATATAAAGTGATTCACTAATAAGTTACAATAAAAATAGAGACAAATGGTCTCATGGATAAGACAAGAACTAACCGATGTTGTGCTGTTCCCTTATTTCGAGAATCTGTTGGAGGAAGGTGCTATTTTTTAGCTCATAGTTGTCTTCTTCAGTAATTTTGTTCTAACCGACTTGCTTCACTGATACTCTTCATTTATACTGATACACTTTAACTGAACTGAAACTCTTTAACCTTTTTTTGTCCTTTTATCCTTTATACTGTAGTAAATAGGAAAAATTTTGTGTAAGGACAAATTTTACAAAAGTTCCAAAAAATCTTCCCACTATTTCTCTTCTGCTATTCTTGTCCGTTGAAGCTTCCTTAAGGTTTCATCAGCCTCAGTATATCTGAAGAAAGTAGGCTGGTTAGGAAACAAATGCCTTATTTCATGTTCCAAATAAAACAAATTCTCTAATCTGTCATGAAGATTTCTTCTTGTGGGCAATGTTACTTGTGATGAACTGGCCATGGAATTGGCTAGATTGTGAGCATGTATGTCTATTTTCCTAACATAAGTTTCCAGGTCCATTATTCTGTCTTCTGAAATCATGGGGTTGGGCAACCCTTTATTCAATAAAACATTAAACCTCTCTCTGAAATCAATTATTTCTACCTGCATGTCAAAGCACCTTCTTTCCAAATTCTGCATAAGAGTCCTTTTTGTAAAAACTCTTTTTATTTCCAATATTGTTGCAGTTCTATCCTAAATACCCAATTCTTCGAGCTGCTGTCTGGTTTGGGTGTTTAAAAATTGAATAATCTGATTAGCTTCCTCAGGCCTATTTCCCAATTCTGCTCGTGTATTCTCAACTTCCTCTAGAGCTACCCTGACCAAATCATTCTGTTCGTACATTATCTGGATTGAGGACTAGATATCTTTTATTGACTGACTAATATTATCGCAAAGAATATCATTTATTTCTCTCAAAGGATTCTCCAATGTGAGATCCTTTTCTAATGCTTTAACCAATTTTTCCAATCTCTTTATTTCTCTTGATTTGTCAGCAATACTCTTTTTTGAAAGATCATATTTCTGTTCTAAATTGATAAGTTGTAGCTTTGTGTGCTGAAGTTCAGTTACTTGAATTTTCAAGTCATTCATTTGCTTAGATAATTGTTCTGAACTCAAATTAGAAGTGTCTACCTGTGATGATTCTGATGGATGACCTATTCGCTGTGCACCTATAATTGCCTTTGTTGTGGATGTTGGAAGAGCAGATTGTTTATCTTTCAGTGCTTGCTCTAGCTCTTTTTCTGTTTCGGCCAGTTGCTCATTCATTTTCAAGAGAAACTCCATCATTTCTTCTTCAGAATTCTTCTTTATTATTTCTTCAGTTTGAGGATGTCTAGAGGCTGGCAATTTTAACTGTTTTCTCAATGCAGCAATGTCATCATCTTTTTTCTTGATTAGAGTTTCTATTCCTTTGACATCTTTTGGATTATGACCTAATCCAATTATTACCTCTTCCAATGTTTTTATTCTGTTATCTTTTTCTTGAGAAGAAGCCTTTTCTAGTTGTAATAGTGCATTGGTGTTTTCCAAAGAATCCTGTAACTTGTGAGCTGCCATAGCTTTATCAGTCAAAGTGGAATAAATAATTTTCCCAGTCTGCTTATGTAATTCAATCTGGTCTAAAGCATGGATAACCTTTGCTAGGACTTCAAATTTTGTCCTAATATAATCAGCAGCTGTTTGGGGTTGTTGCACCTTGGGTTTAAAAAGGCTCATTAACATTTTGCCCTGTTGAATGTCAAAAGTTGACATTAGTCTTTCTTGATTCTTTGGTGCCATTTTCAAATTTTGATTATATAATTGCATTCTCAATGGATCATTCCTAGCCTTGATATTGATAAATGTCTTTTTGATGTCCCCAGCCTCTTTTACTGGAGGCTTGAAAGAAGATATTTCCATACTCTTTTGTTTCTGTAGCTCTTTCCTATATGAGGTAGTGGATGCTCCAATGACTATTCCTGTTTGTTGACTATCTTCTCTTTCTTGGTGGTCAGAGATTTCTTGAAATGATTCAACTTCTGGAAGAGGATTCAATCTCTACCTTTTAGTATCATGTTTCTCTGTAGATCTATCACCAGGGGTAGATGTTTCAGCTTCTCTCTTTTTCCTTTTTTCCATATTAAGAGGAGTTTGAAGATTGGGAATTTCTGTCTCATTGATCTGAACCGGAGTGATTTGTACCTAACTTTGTTCTTTAGATGTTTCTGGAAGCTCTGTCATTGTGAATTTTTCAATTATTTGTATGTCCGATTCTTTTTCTTTCCCATTTGATTCTATTGCCACTGTACTGATCTCCTGCAAAGGTTGTTGTGAAGTTCCTGCTGACGAAGGTCCTCTTGTCTGTACCTGCCCAAGAGAGTCCAGGTCAAGAATATTTTCAAGATCTTTCATTACATTATCAATATTGACCTGCTCACTATCTTGTTCTACCAAAGTTCCTTCCACCCATTCATCTGTATTTGCATATTGTTCAATTTCTGTCATCCTAAAATGAATGTATGGAGATAATTTGTTTTTCATTCTCCTGTCACAAATAAAACTATATGGATCATAGGGTGCCCAGTAGAAAATATTTTGTAGTTTGAGGTAATCTTCTAAAATCCTTTCAGCTTCTCTCCCAGCCTCCCTAGAATTACAAACAAAGGGACCTAATTGGCTCTTTATTCTGAGTTGTGCCTTCTTCTTGGCATTACAGAAATGAACTATATCTGAATTGTTCATCTGTCTGAAATACTCAAGTGCAAAATGTCTCATTGGAACATATCTGGGCAACTTGAAAGGACACAATTCACATCCATAAATCCTAATTTCAGTATGGTTCTGATATAATTACCAATCTCCCACTTTATATTGCTTTGAGAGTTGAAGGGTTCTCTTGATTTCATTATTGATTCTGGGAGGAGAAATTCCAATCAACAAAGTGGTTGCTGGATGTACAAACAGATCAATGAACTCACTATAGGTGTAAGGAGAATCAGGAGAATGATGGGTGATAGCAGACCAAAAGATAACTGATCTAGGGTTTCCTTTAGCATCAAGTTTATGAATATGGAAAGGAAAAATTTCTGACTGATAGTATATCATGAGATGATATATGAAGGAAGAATATTTAAATACTCTCTCATTTCCAAATCTCATGAACTGATCATGGATTTTGTCAGCAATAAAAGATGCAAAATCATATTTGACAGCAGGAGGTTGTCCAGGGGTAAAAATAGACAATAGCACTAGGGCCAATTGGTCAACAAACTCACTAGTGTTAAAGCCCATTATTGAGGATATCATGTTTAAAATGAGTCTTCCTTCATCAGTAAAATAGGTGTGGCCATAAGGGGGAGGTCCTTTAGGCTGATGCTGTGGTAGCACGAAAGTCTGACAAAGACGGTTTAACTCTTCCGGGGACAATTGGGCCGACTTCTCAAGTAATTCAGCCATGTGTAGAGGAGTGAGGGCTTGACTAGGCTGGAAATGTAGCATCTCATTTATGGATTGAGTAGTTATTGGGAAGAGGATATCTTGATTTGGGGATAAGACTGCTCTTTGGTTTGGATCATAGTTGGTATGGCAAAGATGGATGATTTCAGGGAAAATATGGACTGCTGGGAGAAAGTACATGGGCATATTGGACTCCTAGAGTTCAATTACGTCGGAACCATTCAAACAATTGTCTCTGCAATGACAAAATATTCGAAGGGGATTCTCACTGACACCCAAGTCTTTAATTTGAAAGTCCATATCGGCTAAAGGTAAATAATCCAATTCTTTATGAGGGGCATTCAACGGTGCTATGTTTAAAGCCACCGGAACTTCCATTTTTGGTTCTTGTGTATTCAAAAATGGAAATTCGGGTTTTGGTGAAAAATTCAGCCGAATTACAGATTTCGACGGGAGAAATAGGTACAATTTCAGGTTGGGAATTCAATTACAGTTCTCAAGACTTAAGGAATGAACTAGCCATCAATTTTAACTCTGTTTTTAGTGAAAGGAAAAGGAAAGCCACATTTCTTACAAAGTTAGTGCGATTTTAGGGTAAATACCTATTTTTGGAGAAAACAACATTTTGAACAGATGCTGGTTAATGCGGATAATCTTCTGAGAGGCTTGACTACAATATTCTTTGACAGGGTAAAGGTTGGCGGATTTCACGAATTTGAATTTTGAAATTTCTGCATGGAAGGTTTATTCGTCGTCTGCGTACGAAATGATGAAAAAGACACGAATTTTTTTTTTTATCGGAAAAGTCAAATGGGGGGGAATTTTTTATTATTTTATTGGCTGACGTCAGCATGGTACAGCGGTCATGTCATGAACAGAAAGGGCGGTAAATGGTTTTTATCGCACCGCTTATGAGGGAAAGCGGTTTCAGGCGGGAGGGCAGCGATGCGATACAACGGTTGACACGTAGCATGCCACTATTTGAAAACCACTTGGCCATCGCGCGTTATCTTTCGTACGCGGATGGCCAGCGAAATGGATGAGGATCGTTGATCTCAGAGTGGGTGATCAGACGGTCGACGGGACAGGGAGATGGCGGGGAGTTAATGGTGCGGGTCCGACGCGTTTAATGGCTAATTAATCCCATCGGGCGGAGTTCTATTGGCTGGGGCTGATTATTAATTAATCTTTAAGGATTAATTAATCTCATATGGAAAAATGGTCGGGAAATATTAAAAGCGCGGGGATGATTTATTTCAAAGTTTGGTTTTAATTAAACTTTGTGTTTATTTTTCTGTTTTAAACATATATACATATGTTTAAATGATTTTTCATATATTTTTATTATATGATAATTAAATCATGGTGATTTTCTTACCATAGGGGCGGGAATAGAATTAATGTTATATTTTAGCCAAAAGGGGGTATATTATGGGTTTTTGATTTGAATAAGTGGGAATAAAATACTTGTGGCTAAAATAGTTATAATACATGGGTTTTGGGAATATTATATGAAAGGAGTTATATACATAGGAAAAGGTGATTTTCATAGGGATTTAATATATAAATTAGAGTTAATATGACAAAGGACAATGTAAACTCAAAATACTTAAATATAACCAAGAAAGTGAAGATTTAGAAGTAAATAACATTATTATACTTTCATCACTTAGACTTAGAAATAAAAAGTGATTTTGAGGGCTTTTCATGAAATATTGAAGGATTTTCCTAAGTAAAATGGGATTTTACTTAGGAAAATATTTTGAGAGGTGAATGAATGTGATAATGGATAATTTCAAGTACTTAGGTCTTTTTCAATTATTGGGCCGAGGGTCCGGTCCCTCCAAAAGTCAAGGAAATGCCTTGAGCCCCTCTAATCTTCAAATACCTTAGCACTTAGGGGAAATTAGTGAAATCTTTAGGGAAAATGAGAGGGGAAATTAATAATTTTGACTTTTCTCTGCTGTGAGCTTTTTCCAATGTAGTATCTGCCTTTGCACTTGTGATGAAAGTAAAATTTAAACACATTTGGAACCACCATTCATCACATGTAATTCTGCAACAACATCTACCTACCCTACCTACTTATTCTACCATTTTCTCTTTTTATTAGGGTGCACTTAGACTGGCAAACCCTTATCAATCTTCTTTTTCTTTTACATGGCAAACCTATCTAATTCTAAACTTATCGCATCCAAGGGCTTAGATTACACTGTTGATCACCTTTTATTAACTCTACCTATCTACTTATCTGCCAAGATTAAACTGTTTGGCCAGATATTTATTTTCTATTCTACATCATAAAATTGAAAAATGAATGAGTCAAGTTTAAACAGTTTGACCCTTCATAAATTGTGGCAAAAGTTTGAAAAACTGCACACAATTTTTTTTATTACATCAGAGCAAAAAGTAGTGGCATTTTGACTTGCACACTTTCCTTGGCCTTTCTTTTGATGGGGTTCATTTCTTTCACTTTTTTGACCATTTTATTCTTTTCATCCTTTGATTTTTCTTTTAGGGTATACCCTCTTTACATTTTTTAGAATTTGGTATAGGAGTCTAACACTACCATTAGTGCTTTTTCGATCATCAACATTTCCAGCCCAGTCTGCATCTGTGTAAGCATGAAAAGTAAGATCAACTGTCTTTGGATACCATAGAACAAAGTATTGAGTCCCTTGTAGATATTTGAATACTATTTTTACAGCCTAAAGGTGTGAAGCCTTTGTATTAGCTTGGAATCGTTCAACAATCCCAACTACACGCATAATGTCTGGTCTAGTCTCGGTTAGATAAAGAAGACTTCCAATCACATATCTATACTATGGTTGGTTTACCATGGGAGAATCATCATGAGAACTGAGGTTACATCTAGTTACCATTGGATTACTTACAAGTCTGCAGTTTTCCATCTCATAATTCTTCAGGATTTGCTTGAGATATTTTTCTTGTTATAGAAATATGCCATTTGTTTCTTGTTGCACTTGTAAGCCAAGATAATATGTTAGTTCCCCAAGTAATGACAATTCAAATTCTTGTTACATAACAAAAGCCAATTTCTGAATTTTGGACTCTTCATTGCTCCCAAAAATGATGTCATCAACATGCATAACACTAATTAATAGTTTATCATTCTCAATTTTTGTGTATAAAGTACTTTCACCATATTATTTTGTGAAACCTTTTTGTTGAAGATATTTGTCAAGAAAATAGTACCATGCTTGAGGAGCTTGTTTGAGACCATATAGAGCCTTTTTGAGTTTGAAAACAGGTTTTTCATCTTTTCATAGAATGAATCCTTCTGGTTGATCTATATAAAAATTCTTCTTCTAGGTCACCAGTGAGGAAAGCTAATTTCACATCCATTTGATAAACTCTAAACTGTTGAAACCTTGAAAAAGTAAGAAGCATTCTTATGGATTCAAGTCTAGATACAGGTGAAAATTTTTCTTCAAAGTCTATACCTTCTTGTTGAGCATACACTTTAAAAACAATTCTAGCTTTGTTTCTAATAACATTTCCATTTTAATTTAACTTGTTTTTGAATATCCATTTTGTTCCAATAACATTTTTATCATGAGGTCTTGGAACCAATTCCCAAGTATGATTATTTTCAATCTAATCAAGTTGTTCATTCATGGCCTGAATCCAACATTCATATTTATTAGATTGATTTACATTTTGTGGTTCAATAGTGGATAAGAATGCCAGATAGATAGGGGATCCTACAAGAGTTCTTCTTGTTTGGACACCTCATCCCCTTTCTCCCAATACTTGAGATTCTGGATGATTATTTTGAACATACCTCAATAAGCCTTTTCCGATATATCTTCTTCTAGTGCTTCATTGGGTTCTCCTTCTATATTTTTTTTATTTGATGAGGGAAAATATACATCATCATCATCTTCATTTGTTGTTGTTATTTCTACTTTGGGAGCTGTGAGAGACTCATCAATTACAACATCAATACATTCAAAAATCTTCCGAAGTCTTTTATTATAACATTTATATGCTTTACTTCTAGAAGAGTAACCAAGAAATATTCCTTCATCTGATCTAGGCTCAAACTTACCAAGTTTTTCATCATTGTTCTTGATAAAACATTTGCTTCCAAAAACTCTAAAATGCTTCACAGTGGGAATATTACCATACTAGAGCTCATAAGGAGTTTGATCACTATTCACATGAACATGAGCCTTGTTGAGAATATTTACTGCAGTATGTGCTACTTATCCACAAAAGGTATCAGGAGTTCCATATTCATCAAGCATAGCATGAGCTATCTATTGAACTATTCTATTAATTCTTTTTGCCAAGTCATTTTTTTGTGGAGTTCCAGCTATAGAAAATTTTCTTTTTATGCCATATTGTTCAGAGAAATAAAAGAATTCATTTGATATATATTCTCCTCCTCGGTCAGATCTAAGAAATTTTATTTTTATATCCAATTCATTTTCAACCAAAGCTTTGAAGATATTAAAATTTTCAAATACTTCATCTTTATGTTTCAGTAAACCGATCCAACACATTCTAGAGAAGTCATCAATAAATAGAATATAGTATTTTTCTCCATGAGGTGACTTCTTCGTTACAGGACCACATAAATCAGTATGTATAAGTTCAAGAGGTTTACTTGTTGATCCTTCTTTGGCATTAAATTCCACCCTGGTTTGTTTACCAAATTGGCATGATTTGCATATGGTACTTTCAGGGAGAGTGATGTTGGGTAGATCAAAAACAACTTTGAGTCTACTAGATTTGTTTATTGAGAGAAGCTCAAATGTCCCAATATTTTGTGTCATAACCAGTTTTCTATACATTTACCTAGATAACATTTCCCTTGGCCACCTTTCAATATATATAGGTTGTTGGGTGTTATTTTTCCTTTTATTACGATTTTTCCTGTGTCAAGTTCATGAACTACACATTATTTTGAACCAAAGAGAACTTCATTTCCTTGATCACACATTTGACTCACACTCAAAAAGTTATGTTTTAATCCATCCACATCCATAAAATTCTTATATTTAACATGTTCTTTTAGAAAAATAGATCCGTTACCCTTAATGATAGTAGGAGATTTATTTCCAAAAGTAACATTCTTTTCCTTCTCTAATGCATTGTATGAAAGAAGTTTATTTTTATCACCAGTCATGTGTTTTGAGGATACACTATCAATGTAGCATTGATTTTCATCTCCTTATAAAAATAAATCTTTGCCACATATTTCAAACTATAAGTTCTTCTTTATCCATACCTTAGAGTTTGTGGGTATATGTTCTTTTGGCTGAATTTTTCTCCTGCATTCAAATTATTCATGTCCAAAGTTATTGCAATACGAACACTCAATTTTGTCTTGAAGAGGAGAAATTTTTTTATAATTATTCTTCGTTACTCCTATCCCATTTCTTTGCTTTCTTGCTTTTTTGGTCATGATGGTTTTGTATGCAACACATTGAGCACCATTATGACCAAAATAATGACATGAGAAACATTTTCCATTAAAGAATAAATTTCTATGATCATGGAACCTTATATTGATGTTTACTTGTTTATTTATATTTCTGTTATTTTTCATCCTTGATTTGAAGTGGTCATGATTTACCTAGGAATTCTATTTTTTCTTTTGCTAAGAGATGAAGTGTTGCTCGCTGGATTTAGCTGCATTTAGATAGCTTGTCGTTGAAGACTAAGAATATTCTCCAATATATCCAAGACCTGTCTTTACAAGAGGAGAGCGTTGTACCTTGATAATTTCATCTAAGGTTTCAAATCCCTTAGCAAATATAAGATTTAAAATTTTCACTTTCTCAATTTCCTTTCTTTGACTTACTATTTCACATTCTAATTTCTCATTGTGCTTCTCTTTTTCTCTAAGTTGATTCTTTAGAGTATCTATGGTTATTTTGTTCTCTTCCAAACATATTTTTAGTTGATTGATTTCTTCAAGAAAATCATATTCTTCTAAAGCATCGATAAAAGTATCTTTAGCCTCACTAGAGTCATTTTCAAATGCCATGAGTAGTCTAATATCTTGATCAAATTCTCCTTCTTCACTATTTGATAGACCATCACTATCTTCATGAGTACAATAACTTTTTCTATTTATAAAGCGTTTGTTATTACATTTTGCCAAATACTTTCCCTTTTCATGATTATCTTTATGAGGACATTTAGCAGCGTAATGAGCAACTTTTCCACAAGAAAAACATTTGAAGGAAAGATTACCTCTGAACCTTCCAGTGCTAAGTTGAAGTTTCTTTACAAAATTTATCTCCTCTTCTTTTGATACATACCCTGATATTTCTTGTTCTTCCATTTCCTTACCTTTTGTAGTAGCTCTGAAGGCAGCTTATTTGACTTTTGATGGACCTCCTTTCCTCATTTCACACGTAGTCATTATCCCATGAAGTTGAACAATAGTAAGAGTTTGTAGATAATGCTTCTCTTCAATAGCAGACACTTTTGACTCGAATTTAGGAGTTATATATCTTAAAAATTTTCCTACTAGATTGGTTTCACTTATAGTTTCACCCATATTTCTCATACGATTTACAATATCATCTAGATGTAAAAAGAAACTAGCAATGCTTTCATCATTATGCATTAGGAGTTGTTCATATTGAATTCAGGGAGTTTGGATTTTAGTACTTTTTACCTTGGCATCACCTTCATAGATTAGAATGATTTTTTCCCATATCTATTTTTTTGTATTTAACTTCATAACTTTGAAAAATTATGATTTAGTCAGACTCCCCAATAATGAATTGACAACCTTTGTATTGGTTTCATAGTTATTCCTTGCTACTGGATCTGCTGGAACTAAGGCCGGATATTGATAACCGCCTTCAACTATAGCCCATACACCTGCTCCAAGAGACTGAAGATATGATCTTGTCCTTGTATTCCAGAAGATCAATTTTTTTTCGTTGAAGATAAGTCCCACTGCTAAAATCTTGTCAATTTATGTTTTGACCTTGTCTTTGACCCTATAATTAAAATGGTATGGTTGGTGATTTACTGGATGTGCATTCGACTCTAGAATGATTTTCATCTCTCTTAGATATCCTTTAATACCCTTTAACTCTCAAACTGATGTAGGGATTAGATACTCATTTTCCTTAAGTATGTTAAATATATCCTTAGTGGCATGTTCATCCCAATAACCTCCCATATACCCCAACTTTGGCTTTTCATCATAACTAATGTTGAACTTCCACAACTTCAAGGGTTTTAAATGTTGGGAAAATATTGAGAGGTAGGGGACGTGAATTAGTATTTATAACTCACAATAAACTTTAGTTTTTCTTTTCTGATTTTTATACGCAGCTTTGATTAACCCAACTAGCATATACATGCGGCTATCTTTAATGAAACTTGCGTATGTCCAGAGATATTATTATGCAGATAAATATTTACTTTAGATTAGTCCATCATTCATTCATCATACATTTAGTAAGTAGTAAGCATGTGCAGTAAAAACAAATGAAATCATCACATATAAGAAACACACATGAACACTAGGATTTAAGGTGGAAACCCAAGTCGGGAGAAAACCACCACTCTTGTCATCTCTATCTTCAATATTTATTATATAGAAAACTTGTTACAATGTTGTACTGATGCAGACTCATATCAGTATGTATGCATATATCTGCAAAAGGCTCCAACCTTCTCTTGTTATCCATCTACTACTGGAAGGGAGATACAACCCCTTGATCTCGTTTACCAGCCACTACTATAAGGGAGCTACAACCTCATGTACATAACACCAACTTATACTCGCAGGAAGATTTTACTTCCACTCTGAAGGCTTCAACCCTTAGACCCACTGCAGACCACATTTCATTAATTTTCACACTAGATCCAACATCTTCAACACAAGTCAATACATATATCAACACTAACAACCATAACCCAAACTTTAAATGGAATAATTAGATCACTCAACCAGAACACAGTAATAAACTGAGACTTCTAAATCAACATGCAGAACCAAATTCAACCTTGATCATTCATCTTATTAAAATCATACACTACTTCACTTTACTATAAATTGTGTGTATACAAATTTTCCTTCACACGAACCTGTGTATAGATCTATGAATACCAAATTTCCAGAATTTGATAAGAATCAATAACATATTTGAGGCTTTCAGTCATATATCTTTTCAGATTTTTCAGAACCCTTATTCATTCAACATATTTAATCATATTTAATCACTCATGTATCATATTTGTACATATTCAACTAGAAACATATACAACATTCAAACAACCCATATCTACATGAAGACATCATTGATAGAAAACACATATATAGCAGCAATACACATATAAAATCTCCATCAATCTTTAGAAAACCCTGACTTCCATATGCACTTTTGATAATAAAAACCCGTGTATATACATTCTTTCACTATGACGAACCAAAGTATAGATCTATAAATATTCAAGACTGCAGAAAGTTTCAAATCTATAGACTTACCTAGATTTTTGTTTTCTTCATTTTAGCATTCATGTGCCAGGTCATAGATCTAAACATCTCACCAATAGATCAAGAAAATACATAGT
This sequence comes from Pinus albicaulis, assembly GCA_034641835.2. Lineage (NCBI taxonomy): Eukaryota > Viridiplantae > Streptophyta > Pinopsida > Pinales > Pinaceae > Pinus > Pinus albicaulis. Next base: position 460,428,340 of record CM076574.1, on the reverse strand, counting down.
CATTTCAAGTCTAGAGATCCTGATCCATCATTGTATCCATTGGTGCATCATAATTTCAGATCTACCAATAAACAAAACCCATTCCATGTAGATATACTTCAGAGATAAATATTCAGTTAAAACCCTTACACTTGCACATGTTACACTATTATCTTCTTCCCTTTATATAGGTTTAGCCTTTAGCAATACCATAGATGACACTGCACTCAATATTTTGGGATAAAACCATGGTAATTCCCCCTGGTATTATAATTATAGAGCACAAAAAGAATACACGGCTTGGATCAATATGTTTCGCATGTATACGTGACTTGGCCTGCACGAACTCCCGTATAGAACCTTCAATATGAATATTAACCATATTTTGTTGGGATTATACCCTTCTTCTGCTAGATCTTCTCCTAAACCATTGTACTTTTCCAGAAGTCATATACTTCAGCATTTGCAATATAATTTCCATTGAGGATAACATATGCAATCATAAGAATCATATTTCTAACAATATCCCCCTTTGGAATTGATGGAAATCATGTTGGAGTTTGATCACCAACAACCTATAGATACATAACCATTTTTCAAACACCAAATACTCTCCCCCTTTGACATCAAGAGAAAAGGGCAGACAAATTCTCCCCCTGAGCACATGTGGAGGTTTCATATTTTCAATAAAATGCATGACTCTTTAACTCAATAGATTATGACCTTTCCTATCACCAAGGACACAAAATTACATCCCAACCGAGTGGATTTACATATTGACTTGGTTACCCAACCAAGTTGGTCTACAGATTTTAACATGACAATATTTACATCAAAGGTCTCAACATGACCTTTATATCAAATTAAAAATATGACTTTTTATAACCAATACCAAAGAATCTCAAACAAGAGATCGTAACATAGCAACCAACATAGTGCTAACAATGCCATCTTTTCAACAAGGCAAATTCTCCCCCTAAACTTGTGCATCCTAAACACCTTCAACAACCAATTCATAAAAGAATATTCATCAAGGAGATAAGTATCAAAGAAAGGAATTGTAATATGAATACAAAAAGAGCATAGTTTACCCATCAATACCACATACTGTTCTGAAAACTGACCAATATATTTTATGTCAGCAAAAAACATATAGAGATTTATACGCAAAAACTTGCGTATATACGCGACTCATTTTCATGAAACATGTGTACCGAATTTAATCTTCTAAAATCAAGCATATTTGATAAGTGAGGTAGATACAACTCACAGCTTTTGTCTCAGATATTCAAAAGCTTCCCCGGGAAGAGTTTAATTAAATATATCAACAACTTGAACTTTGGAGGGAACATACTCCAATTTAAAAAATTTCTCAAGAACTTGTTCTCGTAAGAAGTAATATTTGATAGGAATGTTCTTGGTCTTGGAATGCATAACATGATTTTTCAACATACTAATGGCACTTGTATTATCACATGAGATGATATGGGAGGAGAAAATTTAATTTGAATATCTTGTAGTGTTTGCATCATCCAAAGAAGTTGTGTGCAACATGATGTGGCAGCCACATATTCTTCTTCTACTATACATAAGGCAATGGAACTTTGTTTCTTGCTGAACCAAGATAATAATCAGGGCCCCATATAGAATTCACCACCACTAGTGCTTTTTTATCATCAACACTTCTAGCCTAGTCTTCACCTGTGTAAGCATGAAGTGTAAGATCAACATTCTTTGGATACAGTATTTAGTCCCTTGTAGATATTTGAATATTATTTTTACAGCCTAAAGGTGTGACTCCTTTGGATTAGCTTAGAATTGTCCAACAATCCCAACTTCATGCATAATGCATGGTCTAGTCTCGGTTAGATAAAGTAGACTTCCAATAACAGATCTATACTAAGGTTGGTTTACCATGGGAGAATCATCATGATAACAAAGGTTACATCTAGTTACCATTGGAGTGCTTACAGTATTGCAGCCTTCCATCCCATACTTTATCAATATTTTCTGAATATATTTTTCTTGTAATAGAAATATTCCATATGTTGCTTGTTGCACCTGTAAGCCAATAAAATATGTTAGTTCCTGTTGTGGCCAGCAACAACCCCCCTTCTTATTTAATATTAGTAATAATACTAAATAAGTGGAGACCCTTAGTTTAAAAATCCAAAAAAAAAAATTTATTGGTATTTGTTTTCATTTTCAATAAAACTTACTATCATGGACTTAAAGAAATTTCTTTGGAAAATATTTAAACTAAACTTAAGTTTATGATAGAATAGAATAAAATCTCTCTTTGAAGGAAACATCGCATTCATCGCAAAAAAGTAGAATATATCTTAAGCAAAGAAAAATCTTCAAAATTGCGATAGCGTGATCCAATGACAATCGCACTAAAATAATTATCACATATCGCAGAAAATGTATTAACAGATATTTTTCACATAATACATTTTGCGATATTGCGATTTTGCGATATTGCGACTTCGCGATGTTAAGAGATTGCGATTTCAGAAAGTTCTGATTTGTGATATGGCGATGACGCGGATTTTCTGATTTGCGATAATGCGATTATCGATAGTGCGATTTTGCGATATTGCAAAGCAAATCGCAGATCGCAATATCGCACATTCTGAAAGCTCATTGTACGAAGAAAATATTTTCGTAAATCAAGACCCGTTATGTGCCTTAATGTCAAGTTAATGAATGGATTGTCAATTATTAATGAAAAAGGATTTTGTTTTGATCCAAGGGTTATTTCACGATTAAATAATATATTTCATATGCCTTTGGCATTTAAAACTATCCCGTCACCTTTCTCATGTCATTATTCTCACTTAATTTGTAAAACTACAAGCACGAAGAACAGGAGACTATACAAAGAAATTTTCAGAGCATTATGGGAAAGAAAGAGAAAACTCCGAGTTCTGGAAAGAAAGAGAAAGCTACGAGTTCTGAAAATAAAGAGATGGCTTCCTTATACGCAGACACTGCTTGCAACAAGGATGTTGGTATCACCACCTGAAAGGGTATGTTTAGTTTTCTTGAAGAAGAGAACCCAAGGGTAATGGATGTTTTAGCTACCGCTGGCTCAAGTAATTCTTTTGAAGCATCTCTAATAGAACTGGCTTGTTCATTTCTACACCGGATAGCAGCAAGACCAAGAATTATTCCATATACAGATATGGTCAAATGGGTGCTTGATAACACTGATATCACAGACAGACAGTTAAAAACTCCAGGTGAAGAACTCATCGGGTCGTTTACTCCAGAAGATTTGAGGCTTATTTATCATTTTCCAGAGCCTCAGGCAACTTACAACAAACAATTTATGGAGAAATTTTCCAAGTAAAATGAAAATTTGGCAGAATGCACTAAAGAATGGACCAGAAGAGATGAACCATTGAAGAAAGATAAACACGGTATGTACAGTACCGGTTTACTCACCTCTCCATATTGTTTTGCTGCTGCTATGTTATTCAGGCTTTTTGGAAAGCCTGACATTAATAAGATTTTTCCTAAATGACTTCCCTTATTGAATGTTGTTGTTAACGCCACCATTGTAGACTGGGCCAAAATATTGTCTAATAACTTAGCCACGTCTATTTTAAATTACCGGTCTAAATGGACTGTGTCTCAGAGGATTTATCCTCCTTTTTATATATCTTCCTATGTTATGGATCCAATCTGCTTTGTTTCTAAGTTCCCTTTAATGGGTTGGAAATGGACAATTCAGGATCCCTTGCCAATTCATGTCTATCACAAAGAGTTGTGGGAATCAAAATTCATTCCTCATTTTTATAAAATTTTCCATGGCATAATGTTGCCTCTGTACAGAGTGTTGTATAATAAGGATGCTCCAAGGTTGTCTCCTGAAGCAGAAGTAGACATTCTCCCTGTCGCAAGATGGTTTGGAGAAGAATTTTTTACTTATGTGAGGGTTTTTGGAAGCTTTGCTTCTCCTCATGTTTTTCCCATATATGTTTCGGATAAACTCATAGCTCGGGAAATTTCATATCAAACCCGTGGAGACGGAGGTTTGAAAAAAGAATTAAAGGATAAAAAGAAATCCATCTGGCCCCAATTTCATGTATCCTGTGGAGCATTTTCATTATTTGATGTTGGTCACGCGTTTAAGGAAGTAAGCAATGTTACATGTTTAAAATTGTTTAAGTTTCCGAGAAGGCTATTTGATCCATATGGTATTGTCAAGAATTTCCCCACTGTTGTCAAAGTAAGAGTATTCTCTAGAGAAGAAGATCTTTTTAACGATATGTTTCAAGAAAAATGTTCATTTAAAGACATTTTGAATTTAGCTCAACCACGGTTCTCCCCAGAATAATTTCAAGAGTTTAAAATATACAGAGAAAGAAGATTGACTACTATTCCTTTGGATAATTTGCGTTTGGAACCCACAAGGGAACCAAATCCTAGTGTCAGTCTCAGTGGCATCTCAGATTCAGAAAGGTCTAAGTCAAAGTCTGACAAAGAAGCTTCTGAACATTCTAAAAAATCTGATGAGGATAAAAGTGAAGGCTCAGTCAAGGATACAACTCAATCAAGAGAGCTGTCACAACAACAAACTTCAACTACTCCACAGTTGAATCTTCCACCTCTTAATGTACAGCTACCATCCATCAACACTCAGTTAGATAAATAATGGGAATCATTTAATGATTTGATTAATGTTGAAGGACAGAACATACAAACTCCTGTATAGACAGCAAAAGGTTTGGTTACAGAAATAAGTGGCAATGTCATAGAAAAAGAACATATACCCATTACTCCCTCTGTCGAGCTTGTACTTAAAATAGAGGAAATTCCTCCTCTGGATATATTCTATAGCCCGCAACATAAAGCAGTAGTAAGGAAGAAAAGAAAGAAGAGAAAATTAGAAAGTGCCCTCTCTACTGATGCAGAACAATTGGATGTTTTATGGAAAGATCCGACTACAAATCCCACTGAAAATCTTACTAAATTATCTCAAATAACAGGGGCTTATGCCTCCACGACTATTGAAAAAGCATCTGAGGTAAGACTGCTATTAAATGAAAAAGAGGATCAAATAAAAGTTCTGCAACAGCAATTGCAACAAGCACATGCCAACAGTGAAGCGTATATACGATTTGAAAAGTTACAGCAAGAGTTTCAGCAAATGCAAATCGGTTATCAGAAAAGCTTGGCCGAAAAAGAAAAACAAATACAGATTATGCAAGAAACACATAAAGAAGACCCCAAGCTTACAAAATTTATTTCAGAATCTATTTCTTTGAATAATCAACTACCGCAACAGCAAGATATATTATGCCAGAAAATCTCACAGTGGAACTCTTTTTGTCAAGAAAGTGATAAAATCACTAATCATGTCGTAGAATTACGACATGATTATGATTTAACAAATGAAAGAGTTACTAATTATTTGGCATGGAAAAAGATAGAGGAAGGAAAAAGAGTAGGAGCACCAATTATCAATGACAACCATAAAGAAATGCTCTTCAATATTTGGGATGCACAGATCAGAGAGGCAGAAAAAGCAGCAGAGGAAGCAGCTACAGCAGCGAGCCACATTATTGATTGTGTAAATGAAAATTTGCACAAGGTTAATTTAATTTCAGAAACCATTATGGGATACCTACCACAAGCACAACAATTGCAAACAGAGTGGAAACAGAAAGCTGAGGAGAAGGAAAAATCAATTCAAGGATTAACAAGATTAAATTGGGATTCTTACTGGACGTGTCTAGTAAAACCACACAATCAATGCAGTGCTCTTAATTGCATCATTAATTCTGCTAAGAAGATCGCGCCCACACTTGCTGATTCCGTCTTTTCGGGACAATTGAAATCTGAAGTCGGCCAGCCCCCTCTTCTCAAGTCAATGCTGGATGCTTGCAAATTCAAAGACCAAATTCACAAGTAGTTAGTTGTTAATTTTAGTTTTATATTTAGTGTTAGTTTTACTTTATTTTTTCCTAGAAAAAGGACGGTCATTTAAACCGAATCCTAAATTTTTGTAATAAACTATAATTAGATTTATTTAGTAGTATTTAAACCCTTCTCATGAATTTAGAGAAGGGTCCTGAAATTTGTCAAAAACTTATCCTCAGAACATGCACTTCTGCACCCTCAGAGGAGGTTTTGATGAATGAATGGAACGAGATTTATTGATATCTATGTCTAATATCTGCTACTGATGTTGCATTTATGTACTCTTAGTAGATGTTGGATTAAGAAGAGATAAATCATTATTGCTTCTAGCTCATGAGTAGAACCAGTTATAAATGTTACTTTTATCTCTTAACTAATTCTGTTTCTGTGTTAAAGTAATATTTATTTTCAGTTTTTTATATATTGATGCTTGAATGCTTAAGTTATCATTTGGCACTTCTGTACTGTGTTAACTATTTATTTATGCTTAGTGTATGAATAGTTTATTATGCGATATGTTTTTCATAACTGTTTCATCTAACTTTTTATATGAAATGGTTTATCTTTATTGACTTCTTTTCTTATAACAGTTGAACAATATTTATTATCAGTTGTTATTTGAAATTATTTTAGATCGCATAAACAAGATTACATCCCGGATTTAGTTTAGAATTAGATATTTCTGTTTAAATTAGAATACAATTTGCATATAATTAGATTAGAAATAGAATAAAAGAATTTTACTTAGGAACCTTTTTAGAGAGGAAATATATATTTTCAACACACACACACATATTGGGAAACTGGTCCCATTATCCCTAGTCGGACCCACTACACCAAACGGAAAAGGAGCTGCTAACCAAGGTCCGGACCAGCTGGGTATCCCTCTTGTTGTAGACCCGATTTTCAGGGCTTCAACATATTTGGCGCTAGAAGGAGGGCCACGAACTATGAATGGAAAGTAAATCTAAATCTAAATACCATTATGAGAGTAAATCACCCTCACCATCTCCCCCGACTTCTCCATCGCACTCAGAAATTTTAAATCTATATCCAGAAGTTGAAAGAAGAACAGACACTGCTACAAACCCTGACTTTTCAGAAGAATTTGCTATTGAACCTCCTGAAGTTGAATCTTTGATTCATAAACTTCAGCGATTTTCAATATCACCTCAAAGATCTGATAAATCTCAAGGCAGTGTGACTTCGCAATATAACCCTGCTCATCCTCTTACCAAATTACAGAGTGAGAAGCTTGGCATTCAGCCAACTGAATTACCTTTAACTGCAAGGAAAAGAGCAAGGAAATCACCTAAAGGGTCTAATAGCGAGACTCTTTCATCATCATCATCATCCATCTCAACCTCTTCACCGCGAAGTCAGCCATCCACCCCTCCACTTCAGAGCATTGTCCCTCACTCCACTAGAACTTCCACATCACCTTCTCAATCATCTATAATTGTAATATCTTCATCTTCCCAATCACAAACATCATCTTCTACACTTTCCTCTGTTAGTAGTTCAGCGATGGCCCAAATGCCATGGAATAATCCAGGGGCAGTCTTAATGCCTGCACCCTTGAGTCAATTACCAGCCTATCCTGAAAAATGGCTGCCTAAGTTTAATCCTGAAGCAGGCATGTTAGCAGAGGAACATATAAACAATTTTATGCTGTCTATAAATCTCAATGGAGTTATTAATGAAGATGTTGTTGTCCGACTTTTCCCTTATACTCTACAAGGAGCAGCTGGATCATGGTATTTTTCATTACCATCTGGATCCATCACTAGTTGGGATATCTTTCAAGATCAATTTTTGACTAAATTTGGTGATGACAGGTCTACAGCAACATTGATCAATGATCTATCTAATCTTAGAGCTGACTCAAAGGAACTTGTCAAAGATTTCAATTCACGTTTCAATAAATTGTTAAACAAAATTCCTACTGCTTCCAAGCCTAGCGAAGAGGTGCGAAGTGAATGGTACATTTCTGCTTTACCATCAAACATAGCAATCTTTGTTGATAGGGCTAACAAACCAACTTTAGCAGAAAACATGAAGGAGGCAATAGCGGTAGAAAAACGTATCATTGCTTTAGACAAGAAAAATGCGATAGAAGAACGAAAATCCAAGAAAGTCACTTTTAAGGATGATCCCAAGAAAAAGCAATCAAAAGATCCATTTGATTTAGAAGGACTGCAAAAAGTTTTGAAAACCATGTCTAACGAAATGGTTGACATTAAGAAACAAGTGGCAGAAACATCTTCTAAAAAATCTTTTAAGCCTTTTAGAAGAAACCCTTCAACTGATCCAAAGCCACCAAATGCTATAACTAATGTTGAATCAGAAGAAGAAGAAGAGGAAACTGCTACTGAAGAAACTAATGATGAATAAGAAGTTGTAGAAGTACAAGGTATGTGGGATTTCATCCTTCCAGATGAGGAAGATCAAGAAGCATCCCCGATTAGCACTCGAAGTAGAAATCAACTTGATCCTCTTCAATCTACTCCTAAGTCAAAGAGCGCAAGATCATTGAATAAAGATAAAGTTGCACCCAAGAAAATGACATCTAAAGCAATTCAAACTAGCCCAGTCCAGACAGATTCATCAACTCCATCAAGAACACTGATTGTTCCAGATGAAATGGAGTATAATATCATAGAAGACATGAAGAAGACTAGGGCTAACATCACTTTTTATGAATTGAGCAAGTTAAAACACCAAAAAAAGGTACTTTTGAAAGAATTACATGCTATACCAGAAAAACCTTTACCTGATCCTGTGATTTCTCAAGCTTCCAACGAGATGGGAAGACCTCCAGCTAATGCGATCAGTAAAATTGATCTAGAAAATATTGCTTTAATTGGAGGAAGGTCAAGATCTCATACTCCTCCATTTCTTCTTACTTATGAAGTTTTCAATAAAAATTTGCATAATTGTTTAGTGGATTCTGGAGCTTCATCTAATATTCTACCAAAATCAATATGTGCAAAGCTGAGCATTCAACCACAAAAATCTGTTGTGCGCATAGTCCAGTTAGATCGATCGCAGGTTGAAGTGATTGGCGAATTAAATCAGGTTACCATAAGATTGTCATCTAATCCAAAGGTATGTCAAGTCATTGATATTTTAGTTGCAGATATTCCAGAATTTTATGGCTTAATTCTTAGCAGAGATTGGTCAGAAAAACTTCATGGATATTTTGCAACTGATTGGTCGCATATGTGGCTTCCTTACAATGGTAAACCAAATCAGATAAAGGTTGAAAGAGAAAAACATCAGAAATACATAGTAACAGAACTCGAAGGAGAGAATGAACCAGTTGCATACAACAGTAATATCATTGGCAATTATTCAGTTGATTCTTTCTTAGGAAATTTTAATGCTCATACTTCACCTTATTTAGAACATTCTGTTTTATCTCAAATAGAAAATTTTTCTCAAACAGATAGTTCTAAATGTATTAATTTTGTAGATACCCCTGTAAATAAATCTTTATTTTGGAAATTATTTTTTGATGGTTCTAAGTCTAATGAAGGAGCAGGAGCAAGATGCATTTTGGTTAGTCCAGAGGGAAACAAAATTATGCTAACTTGCAAACTTGAATTTGATTGCACTAATAACACCGCAGAATATGAGGCTTTAGTCCAAGGACTATACAAAGCAATCAGATTAGACATCAAGTATCTACAATTTTTCAGAGATTCGGAAATTGTAATAAAACATGTACGCAATACTATACATTATTTATCAGGTCATTTAAAGCATTATCAATCTTTAGTTCAAGATCTGACTGAACATTTTATAGCATTTAATATTTCATCAATTCCCAGAATTCAGAATGCTAGTTCAGACCTCTTAGCTAATGTAGCTTCCAAGGTCATTCCTGTAGAAGACTTTAGTCCTGGTCGATTTTCAATTGAATTAATCTTTAGACCCTCGATTCCTGATAACGTTACCAATTGGAGGATTTTCAATGATGATCCTGATATTGTAAATTTTCTCGCATCTGAAGGATCTTACACCAATCAAATAATTGATGAAGACCAACATGACAAACAATTGCTCCAAGATAGCACCAATAATGCTATGCCGAAATCAGTAGTCAAGTTAGAAGACCTTTATGATTTGAAAGATCGATTTAAAATATCTACCAATTCAAAATTACAAAGTTCAACTTTGAATTATGAATTAGTAAATCTGGGAACTGAGGCCAAACCACAGAATATAAACCTAGGCCTTGGCCTAGCTCTTGAAGAAACGTTAGCATACATTCGTCTTTTGAAACAATATAAAAGTGTCTTTGCTTGGAACTATGATGAACTGAAAACTTATGACACGTCTATCATCCAACATGCTATCCCAATGATCAATGATGAAAAACCTGTCCAATAGAAGTTGAGAAAGATCCACCCCAATTTAGAAAACCAAATTAAATCTGAACTCAATAAGTTATTGAAAGCCAAGATTATTTTTCTCGTTCGACATTCAAAATGGGTTTCCAATATGGTTCCTGTTAGAAAGAAAAACGAAGATATTAGAATTTGTATTGACTTTCGAAATCTTAATAAAGCCTGCCAAAAAGATAATTTTCCTTTGCCTCCTATGGAGCAAATATTACAGGCAGTTGCAGGATCATAATTAATGTCTTTCTTAGATGGTTTCTTTGGATACAATCAAGTGTTGGTCCATCTTGATGATCAATTGAAAACTACGTTTAGAACCAAATGGGGCACTTACGCATATCAAAAGATGCCTTTTGGTCTGATCAATGCTAGTGCCACATTTCAGAGAGCTATGGACATTGCTTTCAAGGGATTATTTAACAAATCAGTGGTAATTTACTTGGATGATATAACTATATATTCTAAAAAATGAAACAATCATTTTAGAGATCTGGAGCAGATATTCCAACGCTGTCAAAGGTATGGAATTTCACTTAATCCAAAAAAATCTTTTTTTGCATTAAGTGAAGGAAAACTTCTTGGATTTATAGTATCAAAATCTGGAATTCATATTGATCCTGGTAGAATCAAGGAAATTTCTGAAATATCTTTACCTCACAACAAAAAAGCTATGCAATATTTTCTTGGCCAGATTAATTTTGTAAAAAGATTTGTGCCATATTTTTCAAGAATTGTATCACCTTTGCAAGAAATGATTAAAAATAATTCAAACTTCAAATGGGGCAAAGATGAATATGAGGCATTTAATCTGATCAAACAAGCAATTATTAATGCTCCATCTTTAGCAACTCCAAATTTTTCCGATCCTTTTATTTTGTATACATTTGCCTCTGATAAATCTTATGCTGCAATACTCACTCAAGCAAATCAAGACAAAGCAGAAGCTCCAATTTCCTTTTTCAGTTCAAATTTACAGGGAGCTGAATTGAATTATTCAGATGTGGAGAAACAAGCTTATGCTGTTTTCAAAGCAATTAAATATTTTAGACCCTTTTTACTCAAAAACCATACAAAAATCATAGTACCGTTTCCAGCGGTAAGAAATCTTTTAGTTCAAAAAGATGTGGGTGAGAAAAGAGCCAATTGGGTTACTGCCTTACAAGAATATGATGTGAAAATAAAACCAGCAAATATTGTAAGAGGTCAAGGTTTTTGCAAAATACTAGCTGGAGCATCGCTTATTTCTGAAAAACCATCTGAAGAGATACAAACATATGAGGTAAGCCTAAATGATGTTGAATCATTATATGTTGATATCATATTTTATCTGAAGAATGGATATGCTCCTCCAAATCTCGATCACACCAAGAAAAGAGCTCTAAGGTTGAAGGCTAAACAATATCAGCTTGTGAATGATGTTCTTTTTAAGATGAATTATGATTCTGTTCTTCTTAGATGTCTGGAGATATTTGAAGCTGAAAAATTCTTGCAGGAACTTCATGATGGGCCAGTAGGTGGACATTATGCTGGAGATGCAACTGCACATAAGATCCTCCGTGCAGGCTATTACTGGCCCACACTATTTAAAGATTCACATAACTACGCAAGGAAATGTCAAATTTGTCAAACTACGGCTGGAAGAAAAAATAAACCATCATTGCCATTACAACCAGTCAACATTGAGTAGCCTTTTGATCAATGGGGATTGGACATAATAGGTGAGATCGTTCCTCACTCTTCTAAACAACATAGGTATATGATTACAACAACTGATTATTTTACAAAATGGGTAGAAGCAGTCCCTCTCAAGACTGCTAATGCTGAGCATATCATCGAGTTTATAGATCAGTTCATAATCACCAGGTTTGGTTTACCTTCTGCTTTAATGTTTGATAATGCATCATATTTTTCTGGTAATGCTATGACTGAATTTTCACTCAAGAGAGGTTGTAAAATTAAGTATTCTGCCAATTATTATCCACAGGGAAATGGGTTAGCTGAATCTACAAATAAAAATATAATCAGAATCATTAAGCGAACCATTGATCAAAATCATAAAAATTGGCATAAGTCTTTAATATATGCTTTATGGGCAGATCGAATAACACAGAAGGCTTCTATTGATACTTCTCCCTTTAATTTAGTTTATGGGAGAGAAGTGGTTCTTCCAACTCATCTAGCGATTCCTTCTCTAGCCGTAGTTCAGTATATTGATGAAGAACCAACTTCTTCTTTACAATTAAGGCGAATGGAAATAATTAAGTTAGAAGAACAACGAGAAAAGGCCAAAGTAACTCATGCTCATCATCAAGCATTAGTTAAAGCTTCTTTTGATTCAAACATGATAACCAGAAAAGACTTTCAGATAGGAGATCTAGTTTTAAAATGGGACAAGGCTCATGAGGAAAAAGGAAAACATACGAAATTTCAACGAATGTGGCTTGGTCCTTTCCAAATTGCAGAGATCATAGGTCCATCAACTTTTATATTACAGGATTTAACAGGGAAAAGAGAATATTTACCTGTTAATGGACAAATCCTTAAAAAATATTTTCCATAGGAGATCATTCTTCTATTTTGTAGATTAGTTTTCTTTGTTTGTCATAATAAAACCAGTTGTTAATGGTTACATTTGGAATTCATCAAAAAGATACTAGTTCTCTTTTTATATTTTATTTCTTCACTTACATAAATAGAATTCTTTTTAGAATATTGATCATTATTATCCAAAGATACAGTTAAAAGTTTTTAATCTAGAAATGATATTAATTTCAACTTTGAAAATTTTGATGAAAAGCAACTTTTGGTGAAAGATTGTTTTATATCAGTCCAATGAAAGGTATCAATAACAAAACGAAGATTCTCTCTAGAAAATTTATTTTCCAAAAAAAAAAAAACCTCTATTATTGTCGTCCAGAGCTATCTTAATGAAACAATGACTTCCTCCCCACCTAGAAAATTACAAAATTCAGGGAATAATCCAATGATACAATTTTAACTTAAAGAGTAAGAGGTCTCATCACGAGCTGACTTATCATGATCATAGATATTATAGCTTGCTGACTTTGCCAATACTTCATACCACAACAGGGCAATGACTTAAGATTATTGCAATCAAAACGTAAGGGGTCTCATCACGAGCCAGCTTGTTCAGCAAAGTTATAAATCAAGTGAATGGCACTGTCATAAATTGGCTACCAAACCAAGACATTTTTCTTTAAGAATAAAAAGAAAATAAAAAGCGATAAGTGTGAATATGGATTTCTCTTTGAAAATTGTATATTTTTCTAAGTAGGACACAGGATCATTGTTGGGTAACAGGTAACCTTGTCGAGGCTATAAACGCTTGCTGGAAGTAGTGGCTCTACCTACGACAAATAAGCATATTTAAAACTGATTTACAGAGAAGCCTTTTGTTTTTATCTTTAAAACCAAGTAATGATTGATGTAGATACAAGGACTATCTTGAGGAAGTGAATAGTCAAAGTTGATCATAGAAGAAATGAAATATCATTCATAGATTGAAGCATAATGTACTTTGTCTTTTTATAATAAAGTTTGATTTTTTGGAAAATTTTCTGTTTTGAAAAGTTTAGAAAATTCAAAAGAAAAGCAGAGATAACTAGTTCTTCCAAGTGAATCACCAATTGTTGTGGCCAGCAATAACCCCTCTTCTTATTTAATATTAGTAATAATACTAAATAAGTGGGGACCCATAGCTTTAAAATCCAAAAAAAAAAATTATTAGTATTTGTTTTCATTTTCAATAAAACGTACTATCATGGACTTAAAGAAATTTCTTTGGAAAATCTTTAAACTAAACTTAAGTTTATGATAGACTAGAATAAAATCTCTCTTTGAAGGAAACATCGCATTCGTCCCAAAAAAGTAGAATATATCTTAAGCAAAGAAGAATCTTCGAAATTGCAATAGCGCGATCCAATGACAATCGCACTAAAATAATTATCGCAAATCGCATATCGCAGAAAACGTATTAACGGATATTTTTCACATGATACATTTTACGATATTGCAATTTCGCGATATTGCAACTTCGCAATGTTAAGAGATTTCAATTTCAGAAAGTTCCGATTTGTGATATGGCGATGACGCGGATTTTCTGATTTGCGATAATGCGATTTTGCGATATTGCAAAGAAAATCGCAGATCACAATATCGCACATTCTGAAAGCTCATTGTACGAAGAAAATATTTTCGTAAATCAAGACCTGTTATGTGCCTTAATGTCAAGTTAATGAATGGATTGTCAATTATTAATGAAAAAGGATTTTGTTTTGATCGAAGGGTTATTTCATGATTAAATAATATATTTCATACGCCTTCGGCATTTAAAACTATCCCGTCACCTTTCTCATGTCATTATTCTCACTTAATTCGTAAAACTGCAGGCGCGAAGAAGAGGAGACTATACAAAACAATTTTCAGAGCATTATGGGAAAGAAAGAGAAAACTCCGAGTTCTAGAAAGAAAGAGAAAGCTGCGAGTTCTAAAAATAAAGAGATGGCTTCCTTATACGCAGACACTACTTGCAACAAGGATGTTGGTATCACCACCTGGGAGGGTATGTTTAGTTTTCTTGAAGAAGAGAACCCAAGGGTAATGGATGTTTTAGCTACCGCTGGCTCAAGTAATTCTTTTGAAGCATCTCTTACAGAACTGGCTTGTTCATTTCTACATCGGATAGCAGCAAGACCAAGAATTCTTCCATATACAGATATGGTCAAATGGGTCCTGGATAGCACTGATATCACAGATAGACAGTTCAAAACTCCAGGTCAAGAACTCATCATGTCGTTTACTCCAGAAGATTTGAGGCTTCTGTATCATTTGCCAGAGCCTCAGGCAACTTACAACAAACAATTTATGGAGAAATTTTCGAAGGAAAATGAAAATTTGGCAGAATGCACTAAAGAATGGACCAGAAGAGATGAACCACTGAAGAAATATAAACACGGTATGTACAGTACCGGTTCACTCACCTCTCCATATTGTTTTGATGGTGCTATGTTATGCAGGATTTTTGGAAAGCCTGACATTAATAAGATTTTGCCTGAATGGCTTCCCTTATTGAATGCTGCTGTTAATGTCACCATTGTAGACTGGGCCAAAATATTGTCTGATAACTTAGCCATGGCTATTTTCAATTACCGGTCTAAAAGGACTGTGTCTCAGAGGATTTATCCTCCTTTTTATCTATCTGCCTATGTTATGGATTCAATCTGTTTTGTTTCTACTTTAATGGGTTGGCAATGGCCAATTCAGGATCCCTTACCCATTCATGTCTATCACAAAGAGTTGTGGGAATCAAAATTCATTCCTCATTTTTATAAAATTTTCCATGGAATAATGTTGCCTCTATACAGAGTGTTGTATAATAAGGATGCCCCAAGGTTGTCTCCTGAAGCAGAAGTAGACATTCTCCCTGTCGCAAGATGGTTTGGAGAAGAATTGTTTACTTATGTGAGGGTTTTTGGAAGCTTTGCTTCTCCTCATGTTTTTCCCTTATATGTTCCGGACAAACTGATAGCTTGGGAAATTGCATATCAAACCTGTGGAGACAGAGATTTGACAAAAGAATTAAAGGATAAAAAGAAATCCATTTGGCCCCAATTTCCTGTATCCTGCGGAGCATTTTCATTATTTGATGTTGGTCACACATTTAAGGAAGTAAGCAATGTTACATGTTTAAAATTGTTTAAGTTTCCGAGAAGGCTATTTGATCCATATGGTATTGTCAAAGATTTCACCATTTTTTTCAAAGTAAGAGTATTCTCTGGAGAAGAAGATCTTTTTGACGATACGTTTCAAGAAAAATGTTCATTTAAAGAAATTTTGAATTTAGCTCAAGCACGGTTCTCCCCAGAATAATTTCAAGAGTTTAAAATATACAGAGAAAGAAGATTGACTACTATTCCTTTGGATAATTTGCGTTTGGAACCCGCAAGGGAACCAACTCTTAGTGTCAGTCTCAGTGGCAGCTCAGATTCATAAAGGTCTAAGTCAAAGTCTGACAAAGAAGTTTCTGAACATTCTAAAACATCTGATTAGGATAAAAGTGAAGGCTCAGTCAAGGATACAGCTCAATCAAAAGATCTGTCACAACAACAAACTTCAACTACTCCACAGTTGAATCTTCCACCTCTTAATGTACAACAACCATCCATCAGCACTCAGTTAGATAAAGAATGGGAATCATTTAATGATTTGATTAATGTTGAAGGAAAGAACATACAAACTCCTGTACAGACAGCAAAAGGTTTGGTTACAGAAATAAGTGGCAATGTCACAGAAAAAGAACATATACCCATTACTCCCTCTGCCGAGCTTGTACTTAAAATAGAGGAAATTCCTACTCTGGATATATTCTATAGCCCGCAACATAAAGCAGTAGTAAGGAAGCAAAGAAAGAAGAGAAAATTAGAAAGTGCCCTCTCTACTAATGCAGAACAATTGGATGTTTTATGGAAAGATCCGACTACAGATCCCACTGAAAATCTTACTAAATTATCTCAGATAATAGGGGCTTATGCCTCCGCGACTATTGACAAAGCATCTGAGGTAAGACTGCTATTAAATTAAAAAGAGGATCAAATACAAGTTCTGCAATAGCAATTGCAACAATCACATACCAATAGTGAAGCGCAGATATGATTTGAAAAGTTACAGCAAGAGTTTCAGCAAATGCAAATCGGTTATCAGAAAAGCTTGGCCGAAAAAGAAAAACAAATACAGATTATGCAAGAAATGCATAAAGAAGACCCCAAGCTTACAGTGTTTATTTCAAAATCTATTTCTTTGAATAATCAACTGCTGCAATAGCAAGATATATTATGCCAGAAAATCTCACAGTGGAACTCTTTTTGTCAAGAAAGTGATAAAATCACTAATCATGTCGTAGAATTACGACATGATTATGATTTAACAAATGAACGAGTTACTAATTATTTGGCATGGAAAAGACAGAGGAAGGAAAAAGAGCAGCAACACCAATTATCAATGATAGTCATAAAGAAATTCTCTTTAGCATTTGGGATGCACAGATCAGAGAGGCAGAAAAAGCAGCAGAGGAAGCATCTACAGCAGCGAGCAACATTACTGATTGTGTAAATGAGAATTTTCACAAGGTTAATTTAATTTCAGAAACCATTCCGGGATACCTACCACAAGCACATCAATTTCAAACAAAGTGGAAACAGAAAGCGGAAGAGAAGGCAAAATCAATTCAAGAATTGACAAAATTAAAGTGGGATTCTTACTGGACCTGTCTAGTAAAACCACACAATCAATGCAGTACTCTTAATTGCATCATTAATTCTGCTGAGAAGATTGCACCCACACTTGCTGATTCCGTCTTTTCGGGACAATTGAAATCTGAAGTCGGCCAGCCCCCTCTTCTCAAGTCAATGCTGGATGCTTTCAAATTCAAAGACCAAATTCACAAGTAGTTAGTTGTTAATTTTAGTTTTAGATTTAGTGTTAGTTTTACTTTATTTTTGCCTAGAAAAAGGACGGTCATTTAAACCGAATTCTAAATTTTTGTAATAAACTATAATTAGATTTAGTTAGTAGTATTTAAACCCTTCTCATGCATTTAGAGAAGGGTCCAGAAATTTGTCAAAAAATTATCCTCAGAACATGCACTTCTGCACCCTCAAAGGAGGTTTTGATGAATGAATGGAACGAGATTTATTGATATATGTGTCTAATATCTACTACTGATGTTGCATTTCTATACTCTTAGTAGATGTTGGATTAGGAGGAGATAAATCATTATTGCTTCTAGCTCATGAGTAGAACCAGTTATAAATGGTACTTTTATCTCTTAACTTTTTCTGCTTCTGTGTTAAAAGTGATATTTATGTTCAGTTATTTATATATTGATGCTTGAATGCTTTAGTTATCATTTGGAACTTTTGTACGATGATGACTATTTGTTTATGCTTAATGTATAAATAGCTTATTATGCGATATGTTTTTCACAACTGTTTCATCTAACTTTTTTTATGAAGTGGTTTATCTTTATTGAATTCTTTTCTTATAGCAATTGAATGATCTTTATTACCCATTTTTATTCAAAATCATTTTAAATCGCATAAACAAAATCATAGCCCGAGTTTATTTTAGAATTAGATATTTCTATTTAAACTAGAATACAATTTGCATATGATTAGATTAGAAGTAGAATAAAAGCACTTAACTTAGGAACCTTTTTAGAAAGGAAATATCTATTCTCATCACACACACACAAATTGGGAAACTAGTCCCATTATCACCAGTCGGACCCACTACACCAAACAGAAAAGGAGCTGCTAACCAAGGTCCAGACCGGGTGGGTATCCCCCTTGTTGTAGACCCGATTTTCGGGGCTTCAACAGTTAGCCAAGTAATGACATTTCAAATTCTTGCTGCATAACAGAAGAAAATTTCTTATTCATGGAATCTTCATTACTCCCAAAAATTATGTCATCAACATACACAACAATAATTAATAGTTTATCATTCTCATTTTTTGTGTATAAATTACTGTCAGCAAGTCCTTTTATGAAACCTTGTTGTTGAATATATTTGTCAAGACGATAAAACCATTCCCGAGGAGCATGTTTGAGACCATATAGAGCCTTTTTGAGTTTGCAAACATTTTTTTCATCAGTTACTAAAATGCATCCTTCTGGTTGTTCTATATAAAATTCTTCTTCTAGGTCACCATTGAGGAAAGTGAATTTCATATCCATTTGATAAACTTTTAACTACTGAAAACTTGAAAAATCAAGAAACATTCTTATGGCTTCAAGTCTGGCTACAGGTGCAAATATTTCTTCAAATTGAACATGAGACACCCTACAGGGAATCATCCTTGATGTTGCACTCCCATTAATATTCCTTCAAAGAGATATGCATTATCCCTTTTAATTATTCATCATAAGGTTTCCTGTCAATTTTTTTGCAAGAAACAATGTTGGAATAGGGTCTCCTACAAGCTACGAAACTGGTCTTATTTTGTATATTTTTTATTATATTTAGTCTAGCGCAGGGGTATTGGGGTGGTTCAAAGCCCCGAAAGGATTGTAATGGGTCAAAGGGTAGACCTAGAGTCTACAAACCATGGTTTGTGGACCATAAGAAAGATTAGGCTAGACTACTATAAATAGAGGGACATTTTGAATTGTAAGGAGAAGAAGATGATGAGATCTCGATACAAATTGTGGCTTAGTAGATCTGTTTGGGTTTTTGGGGAAAGGACTCCTGTTGGCTGTGTGCGCAAAGATCCCGCGTCCTGCTGCGTGCAGACCCTACTGCAGTGTGCGCAGTTCAGGTTTGGGTATTGTAAGAAGGAACTGACGGATTGATGAATGAGAAAGGTTGTTTAGTAACTAAATTTATGTGTATTGTTTATGTGAACCTGTGTTAGCTGCTGTATTATGCATATTCTGTGTTAAGCTGCGAAGGTACTGTGTATGTGTTTCTACTACATTTGGATCTGTTCTATTATATTTTATGCAAAGTTGCACTACTATTTTAGAAGTATATTATTTTTTGAGCACAGTAAGTATAGTTGAACTTGCGCACATGGATGCAAAGGAGACCTATATATCTGGTTCTGAAATAGGCGATCTGGTCATTATAAAGATAGACGCATCTCTGCTTGGCTTACCTATCCTCTCTCAGGGTGTGGAACCCTGGTTCTAGCACCTACACATACTACTTCAGGTGATACTTTGACCTGTGCAAGTAGGTCACTGCCGAAAGGGCCAGTAGTATAGGGGTTTGTTGGCAAAACTTCACCTCTGAACCTAGGTCAGGACCCCTCGAGCCAAAAAATGGTTCCGTTGCTGGGACCGGGAGCGTTTTGAGAGAGGGATTAGGTAATGACAAGAGAGTACTAGAAGCCTGAAAGGAAGCAAATTGAAGAGTGGTTTGAAAAGAAGATACAGGAATTTGTGATAAAAGAGAATCGCAGCATGAAGTTAACGATAGAAAATTGGAAAAACAGGTACATTCCCACATAAAGCTATGAAATTTTCTTTGTGACATTTGCGATTGAGTTGCAGGAGTGGCTAGCTAGGCTCGTAGAGTTCTAGAAGTGTTGGAAGGATGAATGAGTCACACAGTGGACTCTAGCGCTAATCCAGCAGCTGGAAAGGACTGATAATACCATCACTCGCATGGTGGATCACTGGGTGGATAGTGTGCTAGGAGGGTTTGTGACATAATTTTCCATTGATCAGTTCATCTCCTACTCCGAAGCAGAACAGAGGTTCTTTAAAGGTTTCCGGGGCAAGTTTTTGAAGACATTACCCCTGCTGATTAAGATATTACTGTGCGAGAAGAGTATTATGTGTAGTCATACCGAGTGAATGACCTCAAATCCAGATGAGAGCACGACACGCAGTGGTAAATACTATTGAAACAACCTCGAAGGGGAAAGATCTATCTATAGCCCTCTGCAATAGATGGCTACGCAGAGCCCCCCCAACTACACCGCCATCCAAGCCATGCAAAGGTAAGAGTTCTCCCAAACCACCACCTCCGTCGAACAGTGATATGGCTACGCACCTGAAACTACCTACCTTCAAGGGGGTAGGAGATGAGGATATGGAATGATTTTGCTTTATTTCAGGTTCCATATGGACTGTGCAAAATGTGAGAAACGATACGGTGAAGAGGGCACAACTATCCTTGGAATTCGAAGAAAGAGCTTTGGACTGGTATATGTGATACATATCTCAGAACGGGAATGCATCTATTCAAGATATTAAGGACACTCTGAAGCAATAGTTACGAAAGCCAAGATCTTACTCTCAGTTAGTAGCAGAGGTGAAGGACTTCAAGCAAGGAGCGTCTAAATCTGTAGGGGATGCTAATCAGCGACTGAAGAGAGCAATCAGGGAAGTAGGATTTGAGTATGACGATAGACAACATACGGACTAGTTCATCGCTATGTTGTTTCCCTACCTATGCACACCAATGAGTCACCAAACCTTCGAGTCATAGAAAAAAGCTATGGAAGTCATTATGAAACTAGAAGCTGCGCCCAGAGAAGATACTTCATTAGGAGTACAGCAAATTCAGGAGCAGCTCGGAGCTATGCACATGGAAATTCAGAACCTATGTAAGGAACGAGGAAAAGGAACTAGCATAGATCTATGGTGCATATGATGTCAGGTATCTAGCCATATGAAGGATCAGTGCCCTCTATTGATATATTACATGTAGGCAGGAGGACCTATTATGATTTGTCCAGGATCAAATGGAGAACCCAACCTAGTACGTCCAGGCTCAAGCAGGTTTGCGTTATGGTGCGATGACTGCCGCATCGCAAGGCTGCACGATATGAGCCATTGCCCCCAGCTAGGAGCGTATGTCCCAGAACTAAAGCAACAATGGTGCAGGTTCTACTGGTCGGTAGGACACAATGAACAAAATTGTCGAACTTATCATCTAATGATAGATCGAGGAAACTTGTATAGGCTACAGTCAGACCCTGCATCACCTAGATCTCCCGCGAGCTTTGGTGGCTCTCCAACAAGGGGCAAGGGAGGTCGGGGAGGAAGCGCAAGTTGAGGACGCAGGCAGCTAATCTGTTATAACTATGGGGAATTAGGACACTTTGCAATGGATTTCCCAAATCCTACAAGGAAATCTTGCAAATATTGTAGACAGCTGGACCATGTGATCAAAGATTGCCCAATTTTAATAGAAAAAGTAGGAAAAGTAGCCCACCCCCACGTAGAATGTGCAGAGAGTTAAAGCCGAGCTAAGGAACATAGACCCAAGTGTGAAAGTCATAACATGCAGTGGGATGGTCACCCAAGGACCAAAGGAAGAAGTTACCAGGGATCCTCTGACTTGCCAAGAAGGATTGAACATGAAAAAGGGACAAGAAACAATGGTCGTAGCTGGCGATGACTTTGCTCAGGAAGAAGCAGCTATTGTGCAGGTATCGGCACACCCCAAGACAGATGAGGGGGTCGAGCCCTTTCTACAGGAACGTATGAAGCTGCTACATAACCCAAAGGCTGTAGAGAACCTTTAGGCATTAATGAATAGTTATGTAGCATGGCCCGATCCGACTACAGGGACCAAGGATGTACACAAACTATATAAGTATAAAAAATGCACCAGAAGAGAAATGCGACTGACTACGCAGATTGGTGACTATGAGATGGATCGGGTTATTTTTTACCTTGGTTCAGATGTGAACGTGTTACCTAAACAAACATGGCAATGAATGGGAGAACCTAAGTTGGACTGGTCCACCATCTAGCTACGCATGGGGAATCAACAGAAGATCATCCCTCTGGGAAGGCTACCAAAAGTCATGGTAGATATCGCAGGAGTAAAGGCCCAAGCTGACTTTGAGGTAATAGAAATCGTAGAAGATGTGGACCCCTACCCTGTGCTCCTAAGACTAGACTGGGCTATAGATATGGGGGGTGTTATTAATCTCAGCATGTTGTTTGAAAATAATGGTACACGAGTAATAGTACCATTGGATCCCATGGAAGGCACACGGTATACAGAGCCAGTGCGAGATGAGGAGGAAGTGGATCACATTTACAAGTTGACTACGCAGGATGAAGATTGGATTAACCCCATGGAAGAAGGAGTAATCTATTGGGAAAAAGACAGTGAATGCTTTTCCAACTCCGATGGGGAACTAGAGAATTGGCAAGGCTAGTTGTATGAGGTTTTGGTGCTGTGATGTCTTTGGGTCACAAGTAACTTTCGCTGCATCTCATCTTAGGTAAGAGACCTGCCCTACTTTGGGGATTTAGGTAACATTAAGGAATTTTTACACGCATTTGAATCAGAATTTCCTAAGGGCCGCAAGTTATGGGCCCTTAAGCTAGCCCTACGCAGAACACCTGCGCGCTGGTGGGATACGCATGGGAAGGTATTCCACGATTGGGAGGAATGTCAGGATAAGATGATCCTGCAATTTGATGCTCCAATTGGGAGACGGATCCAAAATTTCCTTGGGTCAAAAGACCCATGCCAATATTTTCTAGCATGGGAAACACAGTGGTGCGACATAACCCCAAAAAAATGGGTCCACCTATTTATCCATGCCCTGGGATTGCGTCCAACTACATGGTATTTAGATGCGAAGCTACATCAGCGCACTTGCCATTGGGAGACTTTGTGAGATGAGTTTCTATGAACATTTAGGGTGGTCGATGGCATAGGAGCGCTCAACGCAGCTCTGCAGAACGGTGATGCCTTGACTCAGGGTCAACCACGCCTTCACATCGCATCCAAATCATGGGGAATGCAGGTACCACACATGGTTGAATACTACAGCCTCAGCCCACCAGAAGGAAAGGATGATCCCCTAACTATCCCAACTACGGCACTAGACGGGATGCGCACGGTTGCCAAGTTGTTTAGGCTGCACCTGAATCGCATTACAACACACCCTACTTTGGCTATAATTCGGGATGCACAATCAGCATGGATGCTTCATCCTAGGTTGGTAGATCCATGGGAAGGCCATAGGATGTGAACGATGATAGTCAAAACACTAAACTATGGTAAAAATGGAATATTATCGTTACGGAAAACAGGCGACTGGAAATTAATGCAGAAATTTATTATGAGTTTTTACCATTTGCTTGATGGTAAGTTCCAAGCTAGATTCACTCTACCGTTGGACAGCCACGGGCACTATAAGGGAGAAAGGATAACTCCGATCAAGGTTCCATATCATCTCTGTAATCTGCATGTATTGTTTTGCTGCTTGATTTTCTGGACCTTTAGCGTTTTGTTCATACCCAATCAACTCACTTCCACTGCTTGTGAGTCTCCAAATCTAGGATCCCCTCCTTACGTTAATATGGCAGCCCCTAACCCCATGGACGCTTCGGCGCTTACTAGTCTAGAGCCTGCGGACATTACGTTGAGGGGGTCTAAGACGCCAAAATTGATAAGCTAACTTCCCTTTGGCTCCCTGAAGGGAAAATTGACTTCGAACCCTACACAGATTGGCATCACAGATATATGAAGGAATTTAATGCCCCTTCAAACTGTTGGATGATCACAGGCTCCAACCGTACGAGCTTGGAAGTAGCCATGAAAGATGGTACGCAAATGCCGCAAATCACTGTGAGAGTTGACACGGTCGAGTCGCAGCTAGTCCTGCGAACGAAAGGGCTGACTAACAAGGATACTACATCCCCCTGGGGTATGAAGTGGCAAAGGAAGCTGGAAAAAGGGCCCTGGAAAAAGTAGCACACCCAACGCCCCGACTATGACACAAAAATCACCCTAACTGATGGTGATCTCCAGCAAATCATGGACGCACTTACTCTGGTTATAGAGAATCAATGGGCAGTCATAGAAGGACAACAAAAGGTTGCAACCAACACCATGTGGGTTGAGTTTTGAGACTTCCGGCCAAAGACGTATATGTTTCACCCTACCAGCAGTACCGGGATAACTGCAAACGAAAGTCGTGCTTATTTGTTACCTAGCATTTTCCTAGTTGATACCCACCTTCCAGCGGCTATGGGACTACAATTGGACTTGGTGCAGCTACCCCGCGAGGTGCTACAGGGTTTACACATCGTCGTGCTTCAATATATCCATCATCGCGACCGAACAACGTAGCAACAGCTCGACATGGCCACGCTGATCATCACACGACAGACCAAATATGTCTCCCTTGCTATCTCGCAGACGGCGTAGCTCAAAACGGTGGTCCACTAGCTCGGCAAAGAGGTCCTAAATGAACCCCTCGCTTCAGCTGCACTCAAGGCTACCATAAAAGGCTTGGTTGCAGCATTAAAGACATCCTAAACTGAAATACAGACCCTCAAGACCCAAATGGACTGACAACTCACCACATTACAGGCCCAAGTACAGCTTGCCACACCTCCGGAGGTATGAGTACAACGTGTTGCGCTGGTAACATAAGCTACGAACATCATTACGGGACAACTTACTCTGGCTACTCAGTTTCTCTAGGCAGCCATGCAACTCTGGAAAGTGGTCCAATTCAACCTGGTTCTTCAAAACGTCAAGCAGGACTTACGACAGAAGGAAGCTACTTTCGATCAGATCGAAGCTACCTTGCCCTCCCTAGTCCCTGCGCAACATCTAGCACTCTTGAAGACTAGCAATGCACTCCGAGACGTGATTGTGGCTCTTCGACGAACAAGGCATGCCATCACAAAGCGCTTGAAGCCATGGGGCAATGCTGCCCGCCAGCTATCACAGGATGCCAATGGCACAATCAAGCAACTCAACCAGATATTAGAGCAGGTTACCATGGCTACAGAAGGACCAAACTCTCAGAATATTGTAGACATCGCGCAGAGTGTTTCCACTGCGAGTCAAGAATTATTTCCTCCACTAATCATAGCCATCAATGCCCTACATGCACAGATAGAAACCGCACCAGCACAGTGACTCGGGACGAGTCACAAGATTGTGTTGGGGGACTGTTGGAATAGGGTCTCCTACAAGCTGCAAAACTGGTCCGATTTTGTATATTTTTTATTATATTTAGTCTAGCATAGGGGTTTTGGGGTGGGTCAAAGCCCCAAAAGGATTGTAATTGGTCAAAGGGTAGACCTAGAGTCCGTAAACCATGGTTTGTGGACCATAGAAAATATTAGGCTAGATTGTTATAAATAGAGGGACATTTTGAATTGTAAGGAGAAGAATATGATGAGATCATGATGCGAATTGTGGCTAAGTACATATGTTTGGGGTTTTTTGGAAAGGAATCCTGCTGTTGTGTGCGCAGAGATCCCACATCCTGCTGTGTGCGGACCCTACTGCTGTGTGTGCAGGTCGGGTTTGGGTATTGTAAGAAGGAACTGACAGATTGATGAATGAGAAATGTTGTTGAGTAACTGAATATATGTGTACTGTTTATGCGAATATGTTTTAGCTACTGTATTATGCATATTCTTTGTTAAGCTACGAAGGTATTATGTATGTGTTTCTACTACATTTGGATCTATTCTGTTATATTTTATGCATTGTTGCACTACTGTTTTAGAAGTATATGATTTTTTTAGCACAGTAAGTATATTTGACCTTGCGCACATGGATGCGAAGGGGACCTATAGATATGGTTCTGAAATAGGCGATATCGTCATTATAAAGACGGGCGCAGCTCTTCTTGGCTTACCTATCCTCTCTCAGGGTGCAGAAACCTGGTTCCAACACCCACCCATACTACTTCGGGTGAGACTTTGACCTGCGCAAGTAGGTCACTGCCGAAAGGGCCAGTAGTATAGGGGTTTCTTGGCAAACCTTCACCTCCGAAACTGGGTCAAGACCCCTTGAGCCAACAAACAACTAGCTGGAAACATGAATTAGGTATAATTCCAAAACATCACTTATCAAAAAATTATTCAATAGGTTTCCCAATATGAAGCATAACTCATTTTGTGGCTTTTAAATCATTTGCAATATGATATTTTTCATCAAAGAACCTGAATTCGATATAGAATTGAGAAACAAAATCATCCCAACTGAAATTTTGACTCTTCATCTCCTCCTTTAAATACCAGTCTTTAGGAATAGATCCTATAGTATGAATAATGTAATGTACTCACAATTCAGCATGCAACTTATTCTTCTTCCATTCTGCAATATAGGCCTGAGCATGTTTCTCTGAACTAACATGAACTTGATATAAATAAACAACGTAAATTTCATTTTTTGGCTCAAAAAATCTCTAGAAAAGAGAAAACTTGACATATTCCCATCATGAAAGGTAATCATGGTGAGAAACCTACCATCGAGCATGAGTAGCTTGACGTGCAACATCCTTCAAGGGAAATTGTTTCTCCTCTGTAATAATACATTTAATGTATCATAAAGAATAATCAACAGGAATAATATTATCAAACACAAGATAATTCCTTACCTTTGTACCAATCCACCAAGCTGACGAAATATTTGCGCATCTCCTAGAATATAACTCATGGTCTCACTATCATTCTTCCAATGCAACCTCTGAATTGAATTTAGTATTATGAGTGCTTCACCAATTGAGAAACCCATATATTTTAGGATTAATATAGTCCTCCACGTTCCGTGCAGTTAGCTTATATAAAATTCGTATATTATGCTTCATCAACATGCTTTGTATATGGAGGAGCCTAATATGAATCCAAAGGTTGAATGAATCGAACCCCATCTACTTAAAAATGCATGGTTTCACGCTTCATATTAATGATGGCATAATTATCAAATGTGCAATCAACTCCCAATTATTAGGTCTATTAATTTCTCATAATAAACAACTAAATACCTATAAAATAATTTATCAACCGAGGAAGCATCTTATTATTTCAACGAAATCAGTAAAGTCTATGCATGAAACTACCAGAGGCTAATATTGGTTCTATAATATATTTCTTATGATACTTTAGCAGTCACTCTTACTCACTAAAGGTAGATATAATATACGTACTTTCCTAAAGAAAATGAAAAGAATGAAAGTGTACTTTGTCTCTAATTAAATCAGATCAAACCTACAAAATAAATATCCAACTAAGAATATAAAAAAAATCTAATAAAAAATGGTCCTCTAAAATAGAATTCTAACTTTTCAATTTAGTTAAGAAACAAGAAAGGAAATCCTATAGCATGTCACTTGTATACCCATAAGATAATTCATAAACAAACTATATTATAGCTGAGAAACAACCAACACTACTTTAAGGAACAATAATTAGAATTCAAAGAAAAAACATATGCATATATAAGGAAACAAAAATCAAAGGGAAAACATAGTAAACAATATCTTTATCAAGAAGATTGTATATGATTGGAACTCTTAGTAACCACCAACCATTTAAGCCAACGAATAAAACTTAATTACAAAGTAACAAAACACAATCTGGCATAGAAGGAAAACACTTCACCAATCTCCAAAATAATCTATTTTAGACATACGAGGCAACAACGTGAACAAGGGAGTGGGCTCAACTACCCAGAAGTTAGTCTATTTTAAGGAAAACTTACGTCATATTACGAAAAAACAAATATTTAACTTAACTAATAGCTCCTTTCATTAAAAATATCTAGGATAAATAATTACAATCAGAGCACAGTTCTTATTTTTTTCTTAAATTCAATAATTTTCCATCATCCAATTCATAGGTAGCTCAATCCTTTTTATATTGCAAATAAGGTTACAAATTAATATTGCAAAATAAGGAACATTCTCAGGATATTCTTTTCGATTCAAAGAAATATCTTCTATTTTGATGAAAAGGCTGAGATTTTTTGTTCAAGCAACGTTTTAATGTAGGAACAACTTCATGTTGGTATTTTTCCCTTAGAAAAAACATCCATGATGTAGATTTTTTACCTCAAGCTTCATGATTAATTTTTATCACAAAATATTCCTCCCTAAACTACTAGCTAAATTACAAATAAAAAACCTTTATTCTCTAAATCATTAAATAGATTAACAAGTTTTTGTGGATAAGACAATCTCACCAAGGTTTGCGTTATAGAAAATAACAACGGTATAGATCAAAAGGATGGAAACAAAATATAAGAATTAAATAATTAAGTGGAAAAAAGAGGAAATTATATAGCCTAACATCACCCCCAATTGACCTGATTACATGACCTCATGCAACTATTTTCTTTTGAGAAAGAAGGTAATTGATATGCAGAGTGGCCAATGAATAGGCCTCACGGGTAGCTTCTCCCCAAAGTATGAATCTAACCTTGAATTTTATCCCTTAAAAATATAACCACATATTCTATGTAGAGAGCTCATAGTCAGACTAAAAATATGATAATGGGAACCATATCATAGTACAATGATAGCTACAAACCATCCAGTTAAAATATATTTCCATTAAAATAGTAGCATAATAATTAATAATTTAGAGGGCTTACCAAAAATTATAAAGACTGAAAGGCTCCTTATTCTTAATTTATTGTGAAGAAATCACCCATATTAGTTTGGATCCTGTTATGGTGTCTTCTGAGATATTGTTCAAGTATTCAATTCTTGCAACCAATACTCTCTCATGAATAGTTCTAAGTGTGGAATGGAACCTCGCTTTCCTGGTGAACTATTTTTCTTACGAAATGTACGAAATGAATTTCATGTTATGCCCCGGCCCATAATTCATAGTTCCTATCATTTCACTCAAAGGTCTTATATTCTTCCATTTAACCTGGTTCTGAGAAAAAGAGATAAGGGCTTGGAGTTGAACAACTCTAACAGATGGAAAATTATTCTCATCCCTTTTCTCTACTAACAAGAAATTATGCACGTATAATTCACACATAAGATATTTTTTTGATTCATCATGCTTATGAAAAATTGATATGAATTATAATACATTTGAGAATTCGTAAGGAAGACCCCACTACACAGCTTGGAATTTCAGCATAAATTATTGTAATACTAGGAATAAATCATAACTATAAGTTGGGGCGCTACATGTCATATTGTCTTGAATCATAAATTGGATTTCATTCTTTTCCTTAATCAACTTTTTCACTCGCCCTTGCAAATTTCTAACTTTTCCTTGGGAAACTTTTGATTTCTCAGTTGTTTGTAGCTCTAAATTTATTAATTCCTTATATTTCTTAATTAATTGTTGATGTTGACTTTGATTTATCTTCTCCTTCTAATATTTGTCCACAATCCTAATTAAATTTTGTACTTCAAATTCCAAAATTAATGGTTCATATGGGGATGTATCTACTTTTCTTACCCCAATCTCTGTCAAAATTATTTCCTCATTCAAATTATTTGAAGTTTGATACCTAATGATCTTCATGTTTTGTAATATTCCCAATTTTTCATTAATTAATTGGAATATTAGAGCTCTTAATTTTCTTAATTAGATAAGTAAATAAAAGGGTGGAGGGACCCATAAACCCCATATATGAATAAAATCCACTTATTTTATGTGAATGTGGGTTAGTTAGGTAGTGGAGTAGCTTATTAATGAAGGAAGAGTGTAGATCATGGAGAAATAATGAGGGATATGATGGAGATAGTGCAGGAATAAAAGTAAGATCATGGAGGAAAAATGATGAAGTGATGGAGGAAGTAGTGCATTAAATGCACACATGATGGAGGGAGTGGAGAGTAAATGCATAGAAGATGGAGACCATGGGGAGACAACATAGTATTCATGGAGGCTAGTGGCCACATTTGTGGCGCAATAATAAGGTGGGCCAAGGCTCGAGGAGGCTCACAAAGCATAAAATAAAGGTGAAGGCAGCCATAAAAGGAATTTTTTATTTTGATATTATATTTTCATTTGAAATTTCATTGCATGCTTCAACTATTTAGCTAAGCCTGCAATTATATTTAGCACATGGGTGTCTCCGAGTGCAGATCCCACCCTTAGCCACGGGGGACTTCGAGTGCCTACTCTGGAAAGGTTTCTTCGTTCAGGAATTCATTATCTGACATTGGTGCCACATTCAGCCCCTCTCTACAACACTTACAACTTCAGGAATTATGCATTCCTACCTTAGGGTTTGAGAGGAGGAAGGTAGTTCTTAGCATTTTAGATAGGAAACCTATGGAGGGATCAACCCTTCACTGTGTGCTTTCATTTCAGTCCTCTAGGAGCAACATTATGACATCTAACATCAGGCCATCATTCTACACCTCCATGCAGCAGCAATTCCTACAGGAATTATGCATTCTAGAACTGTAGGGATAGAGGAGGAAGGAAGTTCCAAGTATTTCAGCTTGGAATCTTATAAGGGATCATCCCCTCACTTTGGTTATATTACTTCCATCAATTGTGAGATATATTACATCATCTAGCAGCAGGCTACAACTTCCACCCTATTGATAGCCATTAAGGGAATTTTGAGGTCTAAAATGGACCTCCTAAGAAACATGTACAACCAAAATAAAATTTAAATGAACTAATAGGATTCAAGATGACGATGTAAACTATGGGGGATGATTCACCAGTTTTTAAGTAAAAGGGTAAAAAGATTAAAAAATGATAAAATAATAAAACTAGTTTTAACTTGTATTTTCAACTTATCTCCCAACTTTTTTATTCAAATTTTGAGAGGGAGTACTCATTGGATGTAAAATTTAATTCCTCATCTGAGTACCCTTGTTTCATACTTTTGATGGACTCTGCTACATGAAAAATGAGAAATAAATTAAAACGTGATTGCAATCACGTTTTTAATGTATTTCTCATTTTTCGTGTAGCAGAGTCCATAGAAAGTATGCAACATGGGTACTCCTTGGTTGAGGAATTAATTTTTTCATCCAACGAGTAGTCCTTCTTGAAATTTGATTAAAAAATTTGGGAGATAGGTTGAAAATACGAGTTGAAAAAGTTGTTTTTTCTTTTTTCCCTCTAAAATTTGATGATGTAGTCAAATCTTATTTTATTATTTCCACTATTATTTTATAATTTCCTTAGGAGGCCCATTTTAGACCTCAAAATTCCCCTAATGGCAGTCCATTATAGCAATTGTGCAATTCAACAGCTGCAACTTGAGAGGAGGAAGGAAGAGTTGGATCTCAAGCTTCTAGCTTCAGGATCATGAGAAGGGATCATCCCTTGATTCATTGAGCTGATTGTGTATTATTGTAGCCCTTTATCTTTTAGTTCATGCCATAGATATGCATACCTAGAAGTTATGTATTGTAAGCCCTAGGAGGGTGATTTTCCAAGGTGAGGCAATCTGGAAATCCTTTCCAGGTTATTCTATATTTTCATCATAGAGTCTGGATTCCAAATCCTAGCATTTTCTGAGCTCTGGAATAGCCTAATCTACACATACCTTTTCAGCCAAAAGTTATATTTCCGGCATTTTTGACAGGGAAAATGTAGTATGGCCTCCAGTAGATCAACATTTATGAAGTGATTTTAGTCATAGGACTTGAGCGTCACTCTAGCCATCTCTGTCGGCTTGAGTGCTATTATTTCTGAGCACTATTGTACGTGTATTTCACCTCCTTGTTAATAAAATGGCTCAACTAATCTGTCTATTTTTATGGTGTATTCGTTGTATTTCCATATTGTTGCAGTTCCCAATTATTGTGTTTTATATTACTGTCTCTTCCTATTTTGGGATATTAAAGTGGTATCATAGCATGATATTTAGCTCAGCTTGTGGGCACTACATTTCATGACATTATAAGAAGAAGAAAAAAGTAGATATCTACAATGGCAAAGGGATTAATTTTTTCCACACTTATCTTTAGATATATGCAATATCTCTCCAAAGAGGTTAAATAAATGAGAAGGGAGATTAAAAAGGAAACCTCAAGAAGGTTTCAAGATGAGGAAGGTCCGAGCACTTCCTATCAGTAGGATAAAAAACTAGCAATGAAGAGAGCTCCACAACACTCTAATATGTCCACTTTCCTTGCAGAAATAATTTAATGGCATGAATATGGAGGATACTTGGTGCATGAGACTCTGAGTAATTATCTTGCAGATTAAAAATCTCAATCAAGAGCATTCAAGGAGAATCTGACTCTTCAATAGTTTAGCTAGCAGTATTAATATGGGAAGAGGGCAAATACATAATAGATTCTTCTTGCCTACATTTGATGGGTCATCCACAAGCACAACAAAATCTTGGATGAAGGAGTTAGATGATTTCTTCCAGCTACACCCAGTAGCTTAATGGTAGGCCATTGAGATTGCAGCGCTACACCTTGAGGGTGACGCAAATTATTGGTGGTTCGCCAATATGAAACATACAAGAGTGACTATGTATTCAGCTTCACTCAAAGTTTGGTAAAGATATTTGACCAGAGAAAACTGGAGGTAATTCCCATTGAGACATTTTCCGACATTTATGAGGAAGCACATGAGGATAAAAAGGAATATTTCATCACTATCACTCCAGAAAAGGAGCAACTACCACCACCACCAGCTATAGAGGTAGTTGCATCAGTAGGAGGAGCACTTGCATCTTTCCAAGATGATCCTAAGTACTTTACATTGAGATTCTCATGCATGATTCAGGAGATGCATGAGGAAGAGGAGGCAGATACTAGCACTGGTGAAAAAGTAGAGGGGAAGCCATCACCATCACCAATAGTTGGAGAAGCCATTGCACAGGTTGGAGGAAATCTTGTAGGTTCTCAAGATGTTCCCAAGTATCAACTGATCCAAGGTTTGAAAACTTTTCCATCCCATATTATTTCAGTACCTCAACTTGAGATTTGTGGGGCCATGCCATCAGGGAATTTGCATAACCAAGTGTTAGAACACCTTACTAATTTGGATCAGCAGACTGTCACTGCACAAAGGACCCTTGAATTGTTCAAGGAGGAGATGTATAGCCATCCCAGTTTTACATTTTTGAGCTTCAAAAAACACTTTGTGTTCGAGTGTGGAGTTTCATAGGATAGGACGATCATAGTCCTAATCAGTACAATGCAGGGCTATGAGTTTAGCATTGTGTATGGAGACGTCCATGAGACATTAAATGCACCATCATGGAGATCAGTAGTGCTATCACTGAGGAGAAATAATTATTTGGGGGCCCAATTATTTTTATAGCATTTCGATGACTGCTTCACTTATGAAGCATTGGACGGGCAGATGGTAGATGGTAGACATCTTGTGATGGATGGTGTTAGAGTCCTGTAATTTACAGTATCACTAGGTGACTGTGTACTTTCTCTTTGAAATTTTTTCATATTGTACCTAGATGTCAATATTCAAAAGTATTTTCTGAAGAAAGTTAAGGAGAAACAAAAGAAGAAGAAAAGAGGGTATTTAAAAAAGGAAAAATGCAAAGTTCATACTATAGGTAAGCAACCTAAAAAGTGCTTTATTTTTTTCCTATAATCAAATTAAAAAGATAAAATTTAGCTCTAAAGGTCTGAAAAGGGATTTTTTTTTCAAGTTTGGGACCTTATGGTATGTTTTTATCCTAAGTCCCTAACCACGTTGCATGTCCTTTTACCCTGCCCCTTTTTTATTTCTCTTATCCTACATTTCATTTTACCCCCTTAACTCTCATACACCGACTCCACCTCACAACACCTGTCCTGACCTATCCACATTAACCATATATGTTCCCCACCTCCACATCTGATGGTCTTCGCCTTCAAAATTTAACCATGAAGGGGGGTTTGAAATGGGTAGTTTCAAGTCTGGGCCCTACTCCCTCGCGTCAACTCACAGTTATTTCACGCCCCCTTTTCAAAATACTGCCTACCACCTTAGGACCCTTGCGAAAACTGACTTCGTATTTTACATGATGGACCATCAAAACCAACCATTATCCCCCTTAAAACCTTTACCTCTCATCACATGCCGCAAGTTTCAAAAGATAAGTGAAAAGGTTCGTGATATAATCCCCGAAGTGCGACGTGCGACGTGCGACGACAGTGGTTCCACTCGTCAAAGTGTTACTCCATCGTCACCTCTTTGAGAGCTTAAGAGGCATTTTATTCCTTTGTAATCAATAATAGACTGTTTTTGGGGTTAGGCCCCTCTTATCACCACCTGCAAGTTTCCACTTGTCAAGTTTCTGCTTAAATGTAATTACTATGGTAGACAGATGAACCGACTTAAGTTTTACATAAATACTGCATGCCTTAGTGTTGCACTAAAAAATATCACCTTAACATTCTGCTGACTGTATGAGCTCATTGACACTCATAATTACCTCCTCTACAAGTCTTACAACCTTTACTCCTCATGTCAAGCCTTAAAAATGGAGGAAAACCCCTAAAAAATCAAAAACCCTAGGGTACGCAGGTAACATGAAGCCTGCATGCGTTCCTAGCTTGGGTACGCAGGTAATACACTGTTTAACTATGTTCCAGAACGCAGTTTTCCCTTGTAATGCCTGTGTACCCTTCTCAAAGTCAAAAAAGTGAGAAACAAAAGTTAAAAAGTTGATTTTAGGTCAATTCTAGAAGCTTCTAGATGAGAATTTTTGGGGATGAGTATGCTTTAATAAGGTGCATGTATCCCAAACCTTAAGGAACTAATCCCATTATGTTAGGAGCCTATCCCTTTGAAGGAGGATTCTATCCCTTCATAGGTGGAACCCTAACCTCGTCATCTACTCTATAAAAAGAGGCATTGGGTAGCCTCAAAGGGAGTTCAAGCTTTAGTGTGTGATTGAGGTGAAGTGCTGTTGAGATTTCGACTTCTTTCTACTGAGCTTTTGAGAGGAAAGATCACATACCTCTATGTGCTCCTGGAGGAAGAGTGAAAGACTATCAAAGTATCGTATACTCCTGCTTTGGACCCCGGGAAGGCTTGTTCAACATCAAGGCTAAGGTTGTAAGGTTCTTCTATTATTTTAATATTAATACAATCAAGTTTTGTTTTTCTCAATAAATTTTCGTTCGATTGTTTATTTCAATAAGCTATCGTTTGATCATTTATTTCATAGATTCCTTGATCACTATGATAGGTATGTCTTATAATTATTTTTTATACAAGTGCTAGTTAATATTTTCTTGTTTATGATTGCAGGTCGACAAAAGAAGACACTTTTTTGCGACAAAAGATGACACTTTATTGCAACGAAAGACGACACTTTCTTGCGACGAAAGAACTCTTGTTGTGATGAAAGGATTATTGTTGTGACGAAAGAACTCTTATTGCGACGGAAGGATTATTTTTGTGACGGAAGACCTACTGATGCGACGAAAGAACTATGGTTACAAATAAGCATTTGGATCTAAGGTAGGATCGACACCTTCATAGCATTTACCTGTAAAACGAATATATTTAGAGAAAGACAAACTTAGTTGTTCGTTTGTTGCTAGATTGTCTTCTGACACTAAGGTAGGGAAACAGAGCCTTAACAGGAGCAGTGGAGTCTTTCTATCACTGTGAGGGCTGACCATAGGTTCCTTGATGCATACCATCGTTGCCTCCCTTACCAAAAGTGGCGGCTGGATCCCTACAAAAAGCAGCACCTCTTGGCTTGCAAGAGGAAAAAGAGGGGCGATAGATCCGATCCCTTGTTGCTGGCCATTTTCTTCAGAGTGGAGCTCCAGAAACACAGATCTGGGGAAAGAGCCAGATATTTCTCCAAATACTTTCAAGATTTTTAACCCTTGTAATTCCATACCGGTTTCAAAGGTATTTCTTCCCCTGGCTGCGTTCGTCTCCTTGTCGCCCTTGAAAAAGCCATATTCCAAAGCGTTTTCATCATCGTCGTCGCCCTGGGGAGACTTACCTAGTGGGTCTGGCTGGCAATAGACCCTTATTCTAAACTCATCTCTCTCCTTAGATCCTAGATCTGAGTATTCAACATTCCATTTGTCTTGACTAACTCCTGTAGCAAGGAGCCAGAGATCCGGCCTTGAGGCGTGAAGCGGAGCCGCTTTTGGCACAACGAGGAATTCTGGTTCTTCTTCA
Source organism: Pinus albicaulis (assembly GCA_034641835.2). Lineage (NCBI taxonomy): Eukaryota > Viridiplantae > Streptophyta > Pinopsida > Pinales > Pinaceae > Pinus > Pinus albicaulis. Next base: position 460,391,670 of record CM076574.1, on the reverse strand, counting down.
ATCTTGGAAACAGCAAAGACTGGAGCAAGGGCCACTGAGTTAGCATTGAGGGCAACCTTCCCCAGAGCTGCAGCTCCGAGATCGGCTTCCTCGATGGCTGCGGAGATCTGTAAAACCCTGTTGAAAACCTTAACTGGAGCCATTTTCCAAACCCAATTTTCAAAAATCCCTGAAGATTTTGAGAGTTAATTCTATATAATTTACTAAAAAAATTACCCGAGTCTATGAGCTTCTCCTGTGCCAGTTTCCTATGACCTAATCCAATTATTACCTCTTCCAATGTTTTTATTCTGTTATCTTTTGCTTGAGAAGAAGCCTTTTCTAGTTGTAATTGTGCATTGGTGTTCTCCAAAGAATCCTGTAACTTGTGAGCTGCCATGGCTTTATCAGTCAAAGTGGAATAAATAATTTCCCTAGTCTGCTTATGTAATTAAATCTGGTCTAAAGGATGGATATCCTTCGCTAGGACTTCAAAGTTTTTCCTAATATAATCAGCAGTTTTTTGGGGTTGTTGCACCTTGGGTTTAAAATGGCTCATTAACATTTTTCCCTGTTGAATGTCAAAATCTGACATTAGTCTTTCTTGATTCTTTGGTGCCATTTTCAAATATTGATTATATTCTTGCATTCTCAATGGATCATTCCTAGCCTTGATATTGATAAATGTCTTTTTGATGTCCCCGACCTCTTTTACTGGAGGCTTGAAAGAAGATATTTCCATACTCTTTTGTTTCTGTAGCTCTTTCCTATATGAGGTAGTGGATGCTCCAATGACTATTCCTGTTTGCTGACTATCTTCTCTTTCTTGGTGGTCAGAGATTTCTTGAAATGATTCAACTTCTGGAAGAGGATTCAATCTCTACCTTTTAGTATCATGTTGCTCTGTAGATCTATCACCAGGGGTAGATGTTTCAGCTTCTCTCTTTTTCCTTTTTTCCATATTAAGAGGAGTTTGAATATTGGGAATTTCTATCTCATTGATCTGAACCAGAGTGATTTGTACCTAACTTTGTTCTTTAGATGTTTCTGGCAGCTCTTTCATTATGAATTTTTCAATTATTTGTATGTCCGGTTCTTTTTCTTTTCCTTTTGATTCTATTGCCACTGTACTGATCTCCTGCAAAGGTTGTTGTGAAGTTCCTGCTGACGAAGGTCCTGCTGTTTGTACCTTCCCAAGAGAGTCCAGTTCAAGAATCTTTTCAAGGTCTTTCATTACATTATCAATATTGACCTGCTCACTATCTTTTTCTACCAAAGTTCCTTCCACCCATTCATCTGTATTTGCATATTGTTCAATTTCTGTCATCCTAAAATGAATGTATGGAGATAATTTGTTTTTCATTCTCCTGTCACAAACAAAACTATATGGATCATAGGGTGCCCAGTAGAAACTCTTTTGTAGTTTGAGGTAATCTTCTAAAATCCTTTCAGCTTCTCTCCCAGCCTCCCTAGAATTACAAATAAAGGGACCTAATTGGCTCCTTATTCTGAGTTGTGCCTTCTTCTTGGCATTACAGAAATGAACTATATCTGAATTGTTCATCTGTCTAAAATACTCAAGTGCAAAATGTCTCAATGGAACATATCTAGGCAACTTGAAAGGACACAATTCACATCCATAAATCCTAATCTCAGTATGGTTCTGATATAAGTACCAATCTCCCACTTTATATTGTTTTGAGAGTTGAAGGGTTCTCTTGATTTCATTACTGATTCTGGGAGGAGAAATTCCAGTTAACAAAGTGGTTGCTGGATGTACAAACAAATCAATGAACTCACTGTAGGTGTAAGGAGAATCAGGAGAATGATGGGTGATAGTAGACCAAAAGATAACTGATCTAGGGTTGCCTTTAGCATCAAGCTTCTGCATATGGAAAGGAAAACTTTTTGACTGATAGTATATCATGAGATGATATATGAAGGAAGAATATTTAAATACTCTCTCATTTCCAAATCTCATGCACTGATCATGGATTTTGTTAGCAATAAAAGATGCAAAATCATACTTAACAGCAGGAGGCTGTCCAGGGGTAAAAATAGACAATAGCACTAGGGTCAATTGGTCAAAAAACTCACTAGTGTTAAAACCCATTATTGAGGATATCATGTTTAAAATGATTCTACCTTCATCAGTAAAATAGGTGTGGCCATAAGGGGGAGGTCCTTTAGGCTGATGCTGTGGTAGCATGAAAGTTTGACAAAGACGGTTTAACTCTTCAGTGGACAATTGGGTAGAATTCTCATGTAATTTAGTGATGTGCAAAGGGGTGAGGGCTTGACTAGACTGGAAATGCAGCATCTCATTTATGGATTGAGCAGTTATTAGGAAGAGGACATCTTGATTTGGGGATAATACTGCTCTTTGGTTAGGATCATAATTGGCATGGAAAACATGGATGATTTCAGGGAAAATACGGACTGCTGGGAGAAATTACATGGGCATATTGGACTCCCAGAGCCCAATTTCGTCGAAACCATTCAAATAATTGTCTCTGCAGCGATAAAATATTCGAAGGGGATTCTCATTGACGCCCAGGTCTTTAATTTGAAAGTCCATATCGGCCAAAGGTAAATAATCCAATTCTTTATGAGGGGCATTCAACGATGCTACGTTTAAAGCCACTGGAACTTCCATTTTTGGTTCTTGTGTATTCAACAATGGAAATTCGCGTATTGACAGGAAAAAACAAGGGCAATTGCAAGTTTGGGAATATATTTACACTTCTCAGGATTTAGAACTGAACTAGAAATTAATTTTTTAACTCTATTTTAGTGAAAGAGTACGAGAATTAGGCTTATTACAGAGTTCAGTGGGACTTTCTAGGGTAAATACCTGTTTTTCTAAGGACGACACTGATTTCAAATAGGTACCGGATAGGGCAACTGATTTCTTGAATGCCTGACTGCAAATTTCTTCGAGGAGGCCAAGGTTGACGGACTTCAGCTTTTGAATTTCAAATTTTTTTGCGGGGAGAGTGTATTTCGTCGTCTACGTACGAAATAATGGAAAAGACAGAAATTTTTTGTTTTATCGACAAAGTCAAATGGGGGGGAATTTTTTATTATTTTATTGGCGGACGTCAGCAAGGTATATCTATCACGTCATGAATAGGAAGGGTGGTAAATGGTTTTTATTGCACCGCTTATGAGGAAAAGTTGTTTTGAGCGGAGGGGCAGCAATGCGATACATTGGATGACACGTAGCATGCTACTATTTGAAAACCACTTATCCATCACGCGTGAACTTTCATACGCGGATGGCCAGCGATATGGATGAGGGCCCTTGATCTCAGAGTGGGTGATCAGACGGTCGACGGGACAGGGAGATGGCGGGGAGTTAATGGTGCGGGTCTGACGTGTTTAACAGTTAATTAATCTCATCGGGCGGAGTTTTATTTGCGGGGCTGATTATTAATTAATATTAAGGATTGATTAATCTCATATGGTCGGGAAATGTTAAATGCGCGAGGATGAACTCTTTTCAAAGTTTAGTTTTAATTAAACTTTGGAATTATTTTTCTGTTTTAAACATATATAATATGTTTAAATGATTTTTCATATATTTTTATCTATATAGCAATTAAACCAATGCGATTTATTTACTATAGGGGGCAGAATAATTATATAGATATATTTAGCCAAAAGGAATTATGATGTGGGTTTTCATTTGAATAAGTGGGGGTAAATACTTTTGGCTAAAATTGTAATAGATGGGTTTTGGAAATATTATATGAAAACGAGTTATATACATAGGAAAATGTGATTTTCATAGGGATTTAATACATAAATTAGAGTTAATATGACAAAGGACAATGTAAAATCAAAATACTTAAATATAACCAAGAAAGTGAAGATTCAGAAGTAAATAACATTATTATAATTTCATCACTTAGACTTAGAAATAAAAAGTGATTTTGAGGGCTTTTCATGAAATATTGAAGGATTTTCCTAAGTAAAATGGGATTTTACTTAGGAAAAGGTTTTTTAGAGGTGAATGAAGGTGATAATGGATGATTTCAAGTACTTGGGTTTTTCAATTATCAGGCCGAGGGTCTGGTCCCTCCAAAAGTCAAGGAAATGCCTTGAGCCCCTCTAATCTTCAAATTCCTTAGTACTTAGGGGAAATTAGTAAATTGTTAGGGAAAAAGTGAGATGGGAAGTTAATGATTTTGACCTTGCTTTGCTGTGAACTTTTCCAATGTAGTATCTGCCTTTGTACTTGTGATGAAAGTAAAATTGAACGCACTTAGAACCATCATTCATCACATGTAATTCTGCAACAACATCTACCTACCCTACCTACTTTACTCTACCATTTTTTCTTCTTTATTAGGGTGCACTTAGACTGGCAAACCCTTATCACACTTTTCTTTTACATATGGAAACCTATCTAATTCTAACCTTATTACATCCAAGGGCTCAGATTAAACTGTTGAGCTCCTTTTTATTTACTCTGCCTATCTACTTATCTGCCAAGATTAAACAGTTTGGTCACATATTTATTCTCTATTCTACAACATGAAATTGAAATATGAACTAGCCAAGTTTAGACTATTTGACTGTTCATAAATTGTGGCATAGGATACAAGTTGCACACAATTTTGTTTATTACATCAGACAAAAAAGTAGTGGCATTTAGACTTGCACACTTTCCTTGGCCTTTCTTTTGGTGGGGTTCATTTTCTTTCACTTTTTGGCCCTTTTTTATTTTTTCACCCTTTGATTTTTCTTTTAGGGTATACCCTCTTTACATTTTTTAAATTTTTTGATTTTTTTGAGAATATGAAAACCTTTTCAGCAAGAAAAGGTATGAACATATTGCATAGTTCATCAAGTCAATCATGAAATATGACACCTATTGGTATAGGAGTCTAACACTGGGTCCACTTGGGGATGGCTTTTCCTGGTGAAAAGTCAAGAACAGTAGGTCAGATGCCTCAAAATGATTTTGACTGAACCATGGAATTTTCTCCTGCTTACTGCTTTATTATATATATGATAGTAAAACTTCTGAAGCTCAGGGCCTTCCCTTCGGGCTTCAACTCCAGTAGGTCACTATTCACTCCAAACTGATGCATTACAAAGGATATATTATGTACATGTTAAAGAATCAGAACATCCTAGTAAATAGGATCAAAGTAGTGTTTTAACATTCGACCATTGACTGGTCCTTCCTCAGCTTCTGAACCATCCAAATTCTTCAAAAAATATGTGTTATTTCCCTGTAAAGCATGAATGATGTAAGGTCCTTTCCATAAGAAATCAAATTTCCCATGTTTCCCTTTATCTTCCCTTCTGGAATCCCATCTTAGAACTTTGTCTCCTATTTGAAAATCTTCTGCTTTAGTCTTTTTGTCAAACAACTTCTTTAATTTTTCCTGTAAAACTTGGGATCGTTGATACACTTCTTCTCTGGTTTGCTGCAAGTGAATTGTTTGGTTTATTCTTCTCTGAATATCATTTGGTTCTACTTGAGCCTCCTGAAGTAACTTCATAACAGGAATTCCTAAGGATGATGGAAATCTAGCCTCAATACCATAAACTAATTCATAAGGACTGGTCCCAATTGATTTCTTAGTTGTAAGTCTGTCTGCCCACAATGCATTGGTAAGTTTCTTATGCCAATTCTTTTTATTTTCTTCCAATAATTTTTTAATGATATTAATGAGGCTTTTATTGGAAGATTCAGCCAGTCCATTACCCTGAGGATAATAGGCTGTTGAATGGCCTAGAGTGATGTGATATTTATTGCAGAAACTAATCATTTTATTAGACTTAAACGCAACAGCATTATCTGTTATAATTTTTTCAGGACAACCAAATCTTGAAAGTATATTGGTTTCTAAAAAACCTATAATTACAGAATCATTGGCTTTTCTTGATGGGATATCTTCAATCCATTTCGTAAAGTAATCTGTAGCAGTGAGAATCCATCTATGTTGTCCAAAAGAAGGTGGATGGATTTCTCCAATAAAATCCAAGCCCCATTGTTGAAAGGGTCTCTTGGTGGAAATTGGTTTTAATGGTAAAGGAAGTAATTTTCTCTTGCCCTCAAAGATCTGACACTTATGACAAGAAGTTACAAATTTCTTAACATCTGAAAATAAGATTGGCCAATAAAAACCAGCCCTCAAAATCTTATCCGCAGTTGACTTCCAGTAGAGATGTCCACCACAATATCCTGCATGAAATTCATTAATAACTTTGTCAGCTTCATCTTTCAATAAACAATTTAATAGTATTCCATCATGATTCTTCCAAAAAAGAGCACTATCTAAAATACAATACTTTAAAGATGTCATTTTCAAAAACCTTTGTTTAATTCTGGATAACCCTGGAGGAGCTTGCAGGTTTAACAAAACATAAATGATATCAGTGTACTAGGTTGAGTCTAAAAAGGCTTGACTGATTTGTGGAGTCGCCATCTCTTGTTCGTCATCCAGTTCGTTAATATCCAGGGCTTGGCAATTTGTTTCAGTCATAAGTTGAGCCAAACCTTGACCTTTTATGAGTTTTGTTGGTTTTATTTCAATATCATATTCTAATATGGTAGCTATCCACTTACCTCTTTTTCCTTCAATACCATCTTGAGTTAAGATGTCTTTAACGATAGCATTAGGTACATAAGCAAACACATGAGAATACAATATATAAATTCTGAAATCTTTAAATGCTTTCACAAGTGCAAAAAATGTTTTCATGATACTATATTTGTCGATGCATCTCAAGTGCTTTACTGCATGTTAGATATTTTTTCACATCCTTGATCATCCTTTTGTAGTAAAACAGTTGCAACCGTATGTTCAGAAGCAAATGAAAAAATTATGAAATCCCTATCAAATTTTGGACTGGTAAGAACTAGTGTTCTGTTAAAAGCCATTTTGATTTCTTCAAATGATTGCTTGGCTTCCACGGTCCAGTCAATACTTGAATCCTTTCTTAACATGTTAGTAAGTAGTCTAAGTAATTCAGCTAAACTAGAAATGAATCTTCTCAAAAAATTAACCTTTCCTATGAAAGCTTGAAGTTCTTTAATGTTTCTGGGATGAGGTATCTGCAAAATGGCTTGTATTCTTTTAGGATCAATTCTAATGCCATCTTTAGAAATAATGTGACCTAGGAGCTTTCCTTCTTCAAGACCAAACAATGATTTTTTCGGATTTAAAGAAATACCATATTTTCTGCATTTAATAAACACTTTCCTTAGATGATCTAAGTGTTGCTAATCTGTTTTGGAAAAAACTGTTAAATCATCTAGATAAATAACCAGAAAATTATGAATTTATTTGGCAAAGGAAATGTCCATTTCTCTTTGAAATGTAGCTCCTACATTCTTGAGTCCAAATGGCATCTTGACATATTCAAAATACCCCATGGTGTTGTAAATGCTGTTTTGTCTTGATCATTAGGATGAACCCGAATCTGGTTGTATCCTGAAAATCCATCCAGAATAGAAATTCTTGAAGATCCTACTACCCTTTGTAATATATGGTCCATTTTAGGTAAAGGATAGTTATCTTTTAAAGAAACTTTGTTTAAATTTCACAAGTCAACGCATAGTCTAATCTCTCCAGTATTTTTCCTTGTTGGTACCAAATTAGAAACCCATTCAGAGAACCTAATAGGAGCTATAATTCCTGCTTTAAGATATTGTATTATAGTTTCAAAGGTATTGTATGTTGAATTATTGATGTATCAAATGATTTAAGATCTTCATAACTCCAGGCAAAAACATCCTGGAATTCTTTTAAAAGTTCAACATATTTAACTTTTTGATCTTCTGGAAAATATTTAGATAACTTAACCATCTTGGGATTTTATTGAGTTCCTAAATTGCATTCTTCAATATCAGCTTTTATAGGTTCCATTTTGGATTTTAAGGGAATGTCATTTGAGTCAAAAATATCTTCTAAAGGAGTTAATCCTTTAGGTAAATGATTATCTTTCAGATTCATAATTTCAGATTCATCTTCTATGATCTCATCGATTTCCATTTGTTTCAAATCCTGCATAGCTTTTTCAGTGAATGTGGTTGGGTGAAGCATGTGAATTGCAGTCTCTTCTGAAATATCTGTTTCTTGGTTATCAATTTGATCATATTCATTCATTGTTGTGTCCTCATCTATACTACTATTAGAAAACTCATTTTCTAAGGTCAAAAAGTTGTTTATCTGATTATTATTTACAAACACTTGCCAATTCAAGAGATTGTCCGGTATAGAAGGTCTATGTCTAATCTCAGCTGTGAACTGATGATTAGGTCCAAAAGGTAATTTACATGTGCTAGCAAACATTGCAATACTGTGAGCATGCAAATTTTGTTTTCTAGGAATTTTGGCAAGTTGAGCTTGTAGAAAAGTGTTGAGAATTTCCACAATTGTTTCTCTGTATTGTTTCAATATCGGGTCTTTTGTTGAACATTCACCGTTGATTTGTTGAATAATTAACTCAGAGTCTCCTATGATTGATACTCTAATTGCTCCTAAATTTTTGACATGTTTAAACCCTAGCAAAAGAGCTTCGTACTCTGCCATGTTGTTAGTGCATCTAAAGTTCAATCTATAAGAATGGCCTTCGGCAAGATCATTTTCAACATTATGTATCCAAATTCCAGCTCTTGCTCCTAACTTATTCACTGAACCATCAAATTCTAAATGCCACATAATTTCATGTTCATAATCTTCATCAACTGTGTTAACATGTTTCATAACAGGGAGCTCTGGTTTTTCAATTTTTTCTGGTATCTCTTGAATGTTTGATGTTTATTTGTTTTCATAAATTTCTTCAATTTGAACCGTAGATTTAGTTGCAGTTTCTGTTTCTGGTGCCTCTAGTTCAGTAGGAAGGTCCAATTCAGCATTATAAAGGATTCAAGAGTCCATATCAGAATGTATTGAATATACAGGGAAGTTTTCAGGCTTCTCATGGCTACTGACTAGATATTTCATCAAGGTCTCTCTGTATAGTCTTTTAGGTTGACCAAATACTGAAATAGTTGAAAATGACATATCTAATTGTAGAGATCCTCCAAGTTTGGCACCCCAGGACCTGGACAACAACATACCATATTTAGGAGGAATATCAGCAACTACTATATCCATCAAAATAGATTTCGCAGGGTATTGTACCAAAGTAACACACAAATCTTTAATCAAACCTAAACATCTTACCTGACTAGAATCAAAAGAGAAAAGATATTTATATGGTCTGGTAATGTCTAGGTTTAATCTTTCCATCACTACTTTTGGCATTAAATTGTGGGACGCTCCAGAATCAAGCATGGCGTTATGCAGTATTTTGTCATGAACATTCAAGCTCGCATAAAATGGAGGAGTTCCTCCACTTTCAGGTTTGCCATTAACTTCAGGACCAAAAAGTAGTCTGGGTTGATCATAAAAAACATTCACCGAATCATCCATTCCAGTAATGTTAACAGATCTGCTGATTTGGCTTCTATACACATCGTGTTTAGCTAATTCTGCTAATGGAACAACTATCTTTAGTTTGCCTATTTCAGCTTCTAGATTGAAAGATTTTTCTGTTTGAGCTCTAGTATTTTGAACAGTTGGATTTTCTCTATTTTTTGGATCTTCAGCTTTTTTCTCTTTTTCATGAGTGGGATTATGAGTTGAAGGTGTTTCTGAATTAACTTCTACTGGTTCTTCTACATTTCCTGCAAGAGGAGAAGTATTAGAAATTTGTTTGTTGTTCAGTTGATTGTCAGACACATCTTCAATTATTAGATTGGGGGGGTTAGAATTTGCTCTGGAAAGAATTTGTACAGGAGGAGTGTTAGTTTTACCTTTTACATTTTGTTTTAAAGCTTTCTGTTTTCTATTCTCTGGCACATCAATCCGTCTGCTTCTCAAATTGTATTGTTTATGAACTTCATAAATTGCTGTGTCATAACCTTCTTTAAAATCAAAATTTTCTCTTGAATGTGTTTGAAATGTTTCAAGAATATGATTTTCTTGATCATCTTGAGATAGGAAAACTTCTAGTTCATTTTTATTTTCATTCATGTTATTTATTTCAACATCCTCTGTTGGTTCTTCAGAAGAGGAACCTTCAACAAAATTTTCTTGGAATGGTGGCCTGATGTTTTGGTCAGGGACATTTTTCCCCGGATTTTGGTTTTGATTTGTTCTGAAGTTTGGGTTTCTAACAATATTTTGACCATCGCCAGAAGACTTTCTTTCTATTTTCTCTACTCTGTCTCCCAGTATTTCCATACCTTTAATAATTGCATCAAGTTTTCTTTCAAAAGCCGAAGGCTCTTCATTTATAGGCATCCTTCTTTCAGCCCTAGCCCTAGCTCTTTTTTCTATGAGGTTAGCTTCAACACTAACCACTATGCTTTGCATCTCTTCTATGGTTTGAGGGGATCTTTCCCTAAGTGAATATGCTATGTCAGAGTCAAATCCATCAGGGAATTTAACCAGTACTGAATCAAGAGGGGGTCTAAGGTTCTGGGGAACAGCGTTATATGCTTCGTTGAATCTAATAATGTAATCTTGCACTGTTTCATTAGGTCCTCTTCTCAATTTTTCAAATTATGATAGGATTTGAAGAGGTTCTTTCTTCTTCTCCCATATATTCAAAAATGCCCTATACAAAGCTGGTAAATCAGCGATACTGTTTGGAGCAAGGGCCCTAAACCATGTCCTGACTTCCCCAGTAAGACTCTAAACAAAAATTCTCATTCGGACATCATCAGTGCCAATTTCATAAAATTCAAAGTAATCAGTCATCCTTTTGGTATTTTTTTGAGCAGTATAAGTACCAGATCCATCAAAGGGGGTGATCTTACTCTGATAATCTTGGGGCAAAGTAACAGGGTTGGCTGGCAACTGTAACGGAGCATATCTATTGGCCATTGGAAGGTGTAACGGAATAACAGGTGATGATGGTCTGGATGAAGGTGGAGGATTAGAAGGAGTGGCTTGTGTTTGAGAAGTTTGGGGAAAGGCAGATGAACTCAGGGAAGCTGTAGTAATTACAGAAGTGTTTGAAGTTTCTTCAAAGGTCTGTTCAGATTGAATGGAATTTTGTAAATGTCTGTCAAGATGAAATGAAACAAATCTCAATTGTAAATCTTCAAAAAACAAAGGGTCCGGAACTAATCTGGATAATTTAGTTTCAGAAAAATTCACAAATAAGGATGTTTCAAATCGCTTATCAAAGGGTATTTCATCAAAATAAATCCACTTTACAGGACAGGATGCTGATCTAGAAAGAGGTCGAGAACTTCCAGAACTTTCTTAACTTCCTTGTCTTCTAAGAATCCTAGGAATCAGATTTGGATTTTCAAATATCGGTGGTGGATTAGGGTCAGGATTTGACCTGGTATGATGAATCCTTTCTGAAGCCAGTTTATTTAGTAATGTTTCTTTTTAATTTTTGTTTTAAATGAAATGAAAGTACAAATTCGACAAATTCTTCAAGAAATAATGATTTTTAATTAAACATTTTCTCAAAGAATTATTGAACCAGAGAATCTGATTGAATGTTTGAGACTAAAGTTCATTTATTAAGCTAAACCAGAGATAGACTGAAGCAGCATTTATTTACTATGCAATTGCAGAGCAAAAGCATTTCAAAAGCTACCTGGCTGATCTTCAGACTCTGTCTATAGCTTATAAGCAACAATAGTAAAATGATTCAGATCCCCATTGGAGTCGCCACTATGTTATCACTCATATTTTCCTTGAAGTTGTAAGAAAAGGAAAGAAACTTGAGGTAACCACTAACCAACCTTCAAATACAGAATTTAGCCAATATGTATCTAGAGAGGGCTCTCTCTTTAAAATTTAGCTTTGTTCTTAGAAATTTTTAGGCTAGTTATAAGTCCAAGAAATTTGGTTTAAATTTGAATGGTGGAATCCGCCAATTGAGGGCAAGAATGAGTATTTCAGGCCATTAGGATATGGAGTCGAAAGGATGGCTTTAATGGATTAATCTTCTACACACAAGATGGCTTTGTAGGGAAAGATAGCCAAACAGAGAACAATTTTAGATCTTAAAATGAATGGAATGGATTTTGAAGGGATGAAAGGAAATTAAGAATCTTTCAACATGTTCAAAAGAAAGAAAGTGAATGATTACAAATAAAGAGCAGTTAAGAATTCTTTACTATACTAATCAAAATGTTTAAACCAGCGAAACAAGAGCAATTAAGAATTCATTGTTTATAACCAGTTTAGAAGAAAACATTTAGAATAATCACAATTGAAATCAGAGTACACTTAATCAATTTCTGATTTATTCTTTTTTGTCAATTATTCAGAAATGGAACACAGTGAAATTATAAACAGATATAAAACTTAAAACATAGGATAGAAATGACTTATTGAACTGTAGTCAGACACATGAATCCTGCAAAAGGTCTTGAGCTTCAAATAATCATCCAGTAAACCACAAAGAAATTTATCCAAAGCACTTTTATTCCAAAAGATCAATGTTACAGCAAAATAGAAGAATCCACCCTCAATAAGTCAATTGAGGGCTTATCTCTACAAAAAATTATACAGAATATCTCTCAACAAAACGAGATATAATATAAAGTGATTCACTAATAAGTTACAATAAAAATAGAGACAAATGGTCTCATGGATAAGACAAGAACTAACCGATGTTGTGCTGTTCCCTTATTTCGAGAATCTGTTGGAGGAAGGTGCTATTTTTTAGCTCATAGTTGTCTTCTTCAGTAATTTTGTTCTAACCGACTTGCTTCACTGATACTCTTCATTTATACTGATACACTTTAACTGAACTGAAACTCTTTAACCTTTTTTTGTCCTTTTATCCTTTATACTGTAGTAAATAGGAAAAATTTTGTGTAAGGACAAATTTTACAAAAGTTCCAAAAAATCTTCCCACTATTTCTCTTCTGCTATTCTTGTCCGTTGAAGCTTCCTTAAGGTTTCATCAGCCTCAGTATATCTGAAGAAAGTAGGCTGGTTAGGAAACAAATGCCTTATTTCATGTTCCAAATAAAACAAATTCTCTAATCTGTCATGAAGATTTCTTCTTGTGGGCAATGTTACTTGTGATGAACTGGCCATGGAATTGGCTAGATTGTGAGCATGTATGTCTATTTTCCTAACATAAGTTTCCAGGTCCATTATTCTGTCTTCTGAAATCATGGGGTTGGGCAACCCTTTATTCAATAAAACATTAAACCTCTCTCTGAAATCAATTATTTCTACCTGCATGTCAAAGCACCTTCTTTCCAAATTCTGCATAAGAGTCCTTTTTGTAAAAACTCTTTTTATTTCCAATATTGTTGCAGTTCTATCCTAAATACCCAATTCTTCGAGCTGCTGTCTGGTTTGGGTGTTTAAAAATTGAATAATCTGATTAGCTTCCTCAGGCCTATTTCCCAATTCTGCTCGTGTATTCTCAACTTCCTCTAGAGCTACCCTGACCAAATCATTCTGTTCGTACATTATCTGGATTGAGGACTAGATATCTTTTATTGACTGACTAATATTATCGCAAAGAATATCATTTATTTCTCTCAAAGGATTCTCCAATGTGAGATCCTTTTCTAATGCTTTAACCAATTTTTCCAATCTCTTTATTTCTCTTGATTTGTCAGCAATACTCTTTTTTGAAAGATCATATTTCTGTTCTAAATTGATAAGTTGTAGCTTTGTGTGCTGAAGTTCAGTTACTTGAATTTTCAAGTCATTCATTTGCTTAGATAATTGTTCTGAACTCAAATTAGAAGTGTCTACCTGTGATGATTCTGATGGATGACCTATTCGCTGTGCACCTATAATTGCCTTTGTTGTGGATGTTGGAAGAGCAGATTGTTTATCTTTCAGTGCTTGCTCTAGCTCTTTTTCTGTTTCGGCCAGTTGCTCATTCATTTTCAAGAGAAACTCCATCATTTCTTCTTCAGAATTCTTCTTTATTATTTCTTCAGTTTGAGGATGTCTAGAGGCTGGCAATTTTAACTGTTTTCTCAATGCAGCAATGTCATCATCTTTTTTCTTGATTAGAGTTTCTATTCCTTTGACATCTTTTGGATTATGACCTAATCCAATTATTACCTCTTCCAATGTTTTTATTCTGTTATCTTTTTCTTGAGAAGAAGCCTTTTCTAGTTGTAATAGTGCATTGGTGTTTTCCAAAGAATCCTGTAACTTGTGAGCTGCCATAGCTTTATCAGTCAAAGTGGAATAAATAATTTTCCCAGTCTGCTTATGTAATTCAATCTGGTCTAAAGCATGGATAACCTTTGCTAGGACTTCAAATTTTGTCCTAATATAATCAGCAGCTGTTTGGGGTTGTTGCACCTTGGGTTTAAAAAGGCTCATTAACATTTTGCCCTGTTGAATGTCAAAAGTTGACATTAGTCTTTCTTGATTCTTTGGTGCCATTTTCAAATTTTGATTATATAATTGCATTCTCAATGGATCATTCCTAGCCTTGATATTGATAAATGTCTTTTTGATGTCCCCAGCCTCTTTTACTGGAGGCTTGAAAGAAGATATTTCCATACTCTTTTGTTTCTGTAGCTCTTTCCTATATGAGGTAGTGGATGCTCCAATGACTATTCCTGTTTGTTGACTATCTTCTCTTTCTTGGTGGTCAGAGATTTCTTGAAATGATTCAACTTCTGGAAGAGGATTCAATCTCTACCTTTTAGTATCATGTTTCTCTGTAGATCTATCACCAGGGGTAGATGTTTCAGCTTCTCTCTTTTTCCTTTTTTCCATATTAAGAGGAGTTTGAAGATTGGGAATTTCTGTCTCATTGATCTGAACCGGAGTGATTTGTACCTAACTTTGTTCTTTAGATGTTTCTGGAAGCTCTGTCATTGTGAATTTTTCAATTATTTGTATGTCCGATTCTTTTTCTTTCCCATTTGATTCTATTGCCACTGTACTGATCTCCTGCAAAGGTTGTTGTGAAGTTCCTGCTGACGAAGGTCCTCTTGTCTGTACCTGCCCAAGAGAGTCCAGGTCAAGAATATTTTCAAGATCTTTCATTACATTATCAATATTGACCTGCTCACTATCTTGTTCTACCAAAGTTCCTTCCACCCATTCATCTGTATTTGCATATTGTTCAATTTCTGTCATCCTAAAATGAATGTATGGAGATAATTTGTTTTTCATTCTCCTGTCACAAATAAAACTATATGGATCATAGGGTGCCCAGTAGAAAATATTTTGTAGTTTGAGGTAATCTTCTAAAATCCTTTCAGCTTCTCTCCCAGCCTCCCTAGAATTACAAACAAAGGGACCTAATTGGCTCTTTATTCTGAGTTGTGCCTTCTTCTTGGCATTACAGAAATGAACTATATCTGAATTGTTCATCTGTCTGAAATACTCAAGTGCAAAAAGTCTCATTGGAACATATCTGGGCAACTTGAAAGGACACAATTCACATCCATAAATCCTAATTTCAGTATGGTTCTGATATAAATACCAATCTCCCACTTTATATTGCTTTGAGAGTTGAAGGGTTCTCTTGATTTCATTATTGATTCTGGGAGGAGAAATTCCAATCAACAAAGTGGTTGCTGGATGTACAAACAGATCAATGAACTCACTATAGGTGTAAGGAGAATCAGGAGAATGATGGGTGATAGCAGACCAAAAGATAACTGATCTAGGGTTTCCTTTAGCATCAAGTTTATGAATATGGAAAGGAAAAATTTCTGACTGATAGTATATCATGAGATGATATATGAAGGAAGAATATTTAAATACTCTCTCATTTCCAAATCTCATGAACTGATCATGGATTTTGTCAGCAATAAAAGATGCAAAATCATATTTGACAGCAGGAGGTTGTCCAGGGGTAAAAATAGACAATAGCACTAGGGCCAATTGGTCAACAAACTCACTAGTGTTAAAGCCCATTATTGAGGATATCATGTTTAAAATGAGTCTTCCTTCATCAGTAAAATAGGTGTGGCCATAAGGGGGAGGTCCTTTAGGCTGATGCTGTGGTAGCACGAAAGTCTGACAAAGACGGTTTAACTCTTCCGGGGACAATTGGGCCGACTTCTCAAGTAATTCAGCCATGTGTAGAGGAGTGAGGGCTTGACTAGGCTGGAAATGTAGCATCTCATTTATGGATTGAGTAGTTATTGGGAAGAGGATATCTTGATTTGGGGATAAGACTGCTCTTTGGTTTGGATCATAGTTGGTATGGCAAAGATGGATGATTTCAGGGAAAATATGGACTGCTGGGAGAAAGTACATGGGCATATTGGACTCCTAGAGTTCAATTACGTCGGAACCATTCAAACAATTGTCTCTGCAATGACAAAATATTCGAAGGGGATTCTCACTGACACCCAAGTCTTTAATTTGAAAGTCCATATCGGCTAAAGGTAAATAATCCAATTCTTTATGAGGGGCATTCAACGGTGCTATGTTTAAAGCCACCGGAACTTCCATTTTTGGTTCTTGTGTATTCAAAAATGGAAATTCGGGTTTTGGTGAAAAATTCAGCCGAATTACAGATTTCGACGGGAGAAATAGGTACAATTTCAGGTTGGGAATTCAATTACAGTTCTCAAGACTTAAGGAATGAACTAGCCATCAATTTTAACTCTGTTTTTAGTGAAAGGAAAAGGAAAGCCACATTTCTTACAAAGTTAGTGCGATTTTAGGGTAAATACCTATTTTTGGAGAAAACAACATTTTGAACAGATGCTGGTTAATGCGGATAATCTTCTGAGAGGCTTGACTACAATATTCTTTGACAGGGTAAAGGTTGGCGGATTTCACGAATTTGAATTTTGAAATTTCTGCATGGAAGGTTTATTCGTCGTCTGCGTACGAAATGATGAAAAAGACACGAATTTTTTTTTTTATCGGAAAATTCAAATGGGGGGGAATTTTTTATTATTTTATTGGCTGACGTCAGCATGGTACAGCGGTCATGTCATGAACAGAAAGGGCGGTAAATGGTTTTTATCGCACCGCTTATGAGGGAAAGCGGTTTCAGGCGGGAGGGCAGCGATGCGATACAACGGCTGACACGTAGCATGCCACTATTTGAAAACCACTTGGCCATCGCGCGTTATCTTTCGTACGCGGATGGCCAGCGAAATGGATGAGGATCGTTGATCTCAGAGAGGGTGATCGGACGGTCGACGGGACAGGGAGATGGCGGGGAGTTAATGGTGCGGGTCCGACGCGTTTAATGGTTAATTAATCTCATCGGGCGGAGTTTTATTGGCTGGGGCTGATTATTAATTAATCTTTAAGGATTAATTAATCTCATATGGAAAAATGGTCGGGAAATATTAAAAGCGCGGGGATGATTTATTTCAAAGTTTGGTTTTAATTAAACTTTGTGTTTATTTTTCTGTTTTAAACATATATACATATGTTTAAATGATTTTTCATATATTTTTATTATATGATAATTAAATCATGGTGATTTTCTTACCATAGGGGCGGGAATAGAATTAATGTTATATTTTAGCCAAAAGGGGGTATATTATGGGTTTTTGATTTGAATAAGTGGGAATAAAATACTTGTGGCTAAAATAGTTATAATACATGGGTTTTGGGAATATTATATGAAAGGAGTTATATACATAGGAAAAGGTGATTTTCATAGGGATTTAATATATAAATTAGAGTTAATATGACAAAGGACAATGTAAACTCAAAATACTTAAATATAACCAAGAAAGTGAAGATTTAGAAGTAAATAACATTATTATACTTTCATCACTTAGACTTAGAAATAAAAAGTGATTTTGAGGGCTTTTCATGAAATATTGAAGGATTTTCCTAAGTAAAATGGGATTTTACTTAGGAAAATATTTTGAGAGGTGAATGAATGTGATAATGGATAATTTCAAGTACTTAGGTCTTTTTCAATTATTGGGCCGAGGGTCCGGTCCCTCCAAAAGTCAAGGAAATGCCTTGAGCCCCTCTAATCTTCAAATACCTTAGCACTTAGGGGAAATTAGTGAAATCTTTAGGGAAAATGAGAGGGGAAATTAATAATTTTGACTTTTCTCTGCTGTGAGCTTTTTCCAATGTAGTATCTGCCTTTGCACTTGTGATGAAAGTAAAATTTAAACACATTTGGAACCACCATTCATCACATGTAATTCTGCAACAACATCTACCTACCCTACCTACTTATTCTACCATTTTCTCTTTTTATTAGGGTGCACTTAGACTGGCAAACCCTTATCAATCTTCTTTTTCTTTTACATGGCAAACCTATCTAATTCTAAACTTATCGCATCCAAGGGCTTAGATTACACTGTTGATCACCTTTTATTAACTCTACCTATCTACTTATCTGCCAAGATTAAACTGTTTGGCCAGATATTTATTTTCTATTCTACATCATAAAATTGAAAAATGAATGAGTCAAGTTTAAACAGTTTGACCCTTCATAAATTGTGGCAAAAGTTTGAAAAACTGCACACAATTTTTTTTATTACATCAGAGCAAAAAGTAGTGGCATTTTGACTTGCACACTTTCCTTGGCCTTTCTTTTGATGGGGTTCATTTCTTTCACTTTTTTGACCATTTTATTCTTTTCATCCTTTGATTTTTCTTTTAGGGTATACCCTCTTTACATTTTTTAGAATTTTTAGATTTTTAGATTTTTTTAAAGAATATGGAACACCTTTGCACAAGAAAAAGGTTTGAACATATTGCATAGTTCAACAAGTCAATCATGAAAAATGACACCTATTGGTATAGGAGTCTAACAGAACCTACCATACTACCTTTTCCAAAGCATTGACAAGATGGCCTCAGTTGTCAAGAAAAGAAGCTATGACCACCAAATGTCAAGGCTTTTCCACCACTCCTTGATCAAAATGATTGTCTTACACCAGCTGGAACAACAAGGAATCCCTTGGGAAGTCTCCATCTCACATTATGTGTTTACAAACCCCCAAGCCTTCATTCAGCAGAATCTACCTTCCACTTCACAACCACCTACCTCCACTCCTCCATCATCTCTGCATATGCCTTCTCCACAAATAAATTCACCTCCTATCTCTTCTCCTAATGTACCAAGTGAAGAAGTTGACATTAGCTCCAGTAAGGAACAAACATATGACAATGATGTGGAAGAGGATAGTGAGGTAGAAACTAAGGTAGACGAAGACAAAAACAAAGAAGACAACAATACTAAAGGAAATAATGAGGGCAATGACCATGAAGAACAAACAAACAACAGTGAAGAAGAGGCAGAAACTATTGAGGAAGACCAAGAAGGTGATGATAGCATGGAAGGAAGTGAAGAGAATAAAGTAGAAAACAATGTTACAAATGCAGAGCTTAATAAAGATGATGAAAGTGGTAAAAATGATGAATATTATGGGACAGAAATAGAGTTTAAAGAAGAAGAAAAACAGAGTGATGATGACCAAGAAGAGGCAGCTTCCCAAGAAGGAAACAGTGAGAAATAAAATAGAGTTGAAATCAGTGAGCCCCATGATGAGCAAAAGGGCCAAAACAGTGAGGGAAGCAAGGATGATGATGAGGTTAAAGGTCAAGAAATCAGTAACCCTATGGAGCATCAAGTGACTCATGAAAACCATGACAAATATGAAAAGGCTTGTGACACCTCCAAAGGTAAAAACACCCTCATCAATCCTCTCACATGCACCTATCACAGATGCAGAAGAGATGTGTTTGCTGCCTCAAAAAGGCAAAGGGCCATCTCTCCTCCAGCAATCAAGCATCAAGAAAAAATAAAGGAAAAGATGGACAAAGGCGAGCAGGTGAAAGTAAGAAGAAGTAAAAGGATAAAAAGGACTTCTCAAGGCCCTCATTTCATTGATCTAGACAGTGACAATGAGGACCAGGAGATGAAAACTAAATTGCTTCTCTTGGAGAAATATGCACAACTTCAGGAATGGGAAAGGGACTTTGATATGGCTCAAAAGGTCATTCACTATTACAAAGAGGAACATAAGCATTTCAAGGAGGTGAAGAGGGGCCTTGGCCTACAAAATAAAATGGCCAAACATTGTGCAAGGAAAAGCATGCTTGCTAGTGCCAAGCTAAAGAAGGCCCTGATTGAGCTAGAAGACCTAAAAAGAGCCAAAGTGAATGACAGCCTTGGAATATTGGCCGAGGCTTCTCAACAAGTGTCCAAAACCTCTTGAGGGGTCTCTCCATAAATTTTGAGGCAAATTGGACACCCTTTTTTTTTCCAAATTTTGACCCCTAAGAGCGCAACACCCTAGGCCCTACGCAAAAAATTGGTGCATCCTCAGCTCTCAAAATTTACATTTTTCGATTTTCACATGACCAACAGTCTACTCACCGATTTTTAGATCATTTGGAGCATTTTTACCCCCTCAAAAGGTCAAAAAATATCAAACATTTGACCTTTCTGCCTCCTTTTCAGAACAGGTGCTACGCACAAAAAAGTGTTGGGAGATTTGATTTTTTAGTAGGTAAATGGAATCCACTCATCACAAATCAAACATTTTTCGAAATTAGACTCATCAGGCTTTCTAACGAGCCATCACGAAGCCAAATCCGGTGTCGGGAAGACCTCCATAATACTGCTGCAAAAAGGCCTATTTCTACGCTGCACACCTGCCATTTTTTTCACTATTTGACACAGTGCACTACGCTCCTGTAGATGACTGGGTAGAATGTGTGTTTGGAAAGTTTTCTCATGTGTTTCATGGCCTAAAAGTAAATATAATTGATATTTTGGGCCGAAAAAGATATTTTGTTAGATATTTTGGATATTTCTAATTGGCCAATAGGCTTCTAGATGCTCTAGTGGGCTCTCCTCTTCCTTGTTTATTATATAAGGCATGAGGATTCATTGTAAACAGGGAAACTTGATGTGTTTAAGAGCAATACATGGTGTTTGAAAGTTAAAGAACAATTTAGTGTTGTGGAGCTTGTGGATGGATTGCCTTCATTGATGGTGATGAAGGCTTGCTTGTGGAATCCTTGAGTTTAGTTAATGGTGATGTATCTCTCATATGTTCATGTTTTTCTTGTTTTCCATATTTCCATATTTCTATTTTGTAGTAGCTCAGAAAATTATAGGATGATAAATGTTGTTTGAGGCACCTCAGTCCTCCTGTTAGCTATTGTTTTCATGTTTTCTTCTGCTGGGTTAGCTTAAAGAATTCTTCATTGCTCCTTAGACCCACCTAAGCTTGTCTATTTCATTATTGGATTAGTATGATAGTTTATAAACATGATTCATGGCAAGCCCTACTTGTTTAAGGCTATATAAACTCTGTCTTGAAATCTCTCTTTGATGTATTGATTTTTAGGTTAAGTCAAAGAGGTCTTGTTTCAATCTTGCCCTTTGAATATGTTTATAAGTTTGCCTCGAAGTTTTTTATAGTTTAATGAATGATGTTTAGGCATTCCTTGTTCAGTTATTTATGCTATTTGTTTCTTATATGTTTTCAAATCTTGAAAGTTGAATCATTGAAGTTAGATAAGTTGTCTTGCTTCCGTGTTCTACTGGATTGTTTATCTTCAAATGTTTATTTGTTTAAAAGTATTGTCACTGAGTAAATGGTGCGCCCTATCTCATGATTAATATATTTTGCTTATCAATATTAAATACCTCCCTATTCATAGGTATTTGACAAACGATTCTTAACTGCCCTTTTCCCTACCTTGGTTCCCAAACTTATTTTCCATTTCACCTCACACATAAACTTAAAAGATCCATTAAATACACTATATTTTCCATTTGATGTACCTCGATTCACTACCAAGATATCAATAACTTCATAGAATCCATTGCCCAATTGATTTGATAACCTCTCACTCCACCTATCCTACTTGATCATCTTACCCCAACCCAAAACAAACAAACAAACCTACATTTAACAACTAGCCTAAAATCAATCATCCAAAGTGAACAATCTCACATCCTTCGCATAATAGAGAGAACCCTCTCTGAGTCCAGGAAGGCTATGTCCTAGGACTCCAAAGACTGGTTTGATGTTACCCTATCATTTGGTTTACCAATCTGCCAAATCACGGGACACTAACTCATACATCCTTAGCATGTCCTCCAGGATCTTGTTGACCCTCTCTATATTTCCATTTTTCTATGGATGATAGGCTCTACTGAAGGCCAACTATGTCCCCAAACCTGCAAATAGCTCCCTCCAAAACTTGTAAGTGAACTTGGAATCCTTGTCCAACACAATTTTCTTCCAAACACCATGTAATCTCACAATATCCCTGATGAATACATGTTCTACCTCACTATCTGAATATGTGGTCTTCACTGGAATGAAGTGAGCTACCTTGATCAACCTGTCGACCACAACCATGATATAATAGTGTTGCCTCACTGTCCTTAGAAGATCTGTCATAAAATCCATGGAAATGACCTCCCATTTCCATTCCGAAATCAGAATAGGTTGTAGTATACTACCTGGATGTTAACATTCTGCCTTCACCTGCTAAAAATCTAAATATCTAGCCATGAACTCCGCCACTTCCTTCCTCAAACTCAACCAATAGTAGAACATTTTCATTGTCTTCAATGTCTTTTGATGTCCTGGGTGACCTGAGTATGGCTTGAAATCAAACTCCCTCAAGGTAAGATTCTTAAGCTCATGGTCATTCGGCACATAGATCCTCTCCCTGAATCTTACCAAACCATCTATCATGAGACGATAGTATGCATCCTGATCACCTTGACCTGCACCTGCACCTCCACATGTACGTGTACCTACACCTGGACCTGCACATGTATCTGTACCCTTATGTAAACTATGTTTAGCTCCATATTCCTAGCATCTCGTTGTCCTGCCTGTGATATCCGAACCTATAATTTTATCCCACAGGAACTCAGATTTTATATGATTCACCTGTACTTTCCTGTTGAAAGCATCTACAACCTTGTTCTCCTTTCCCTTCATGTATCTAATCTCAATGTAAAACTCACAAAGGGTGGGAAAACATCTAGCTTTCATGGGTTTTAGATTTGGTTGGTCAAATAGATACCTCAAACCACTATGATCGCTGATCAGTACAACTATCTTGCCAAGAAGATAATGTCTCCACATCTTTAAAGCATGAATAATAGTTGTCAACTCAAGATCATAAGTCACGTAGTTCTTCTCATGATCATTTAATTCCTTTGACTCATATAATACCACTTCTCCCTCCTACAGAAGGACTCCATCAAGTCCTCTTTTACAAGAATTTGTACACACTATGAAATATTTATCTAGATCTGTGATCTTAGGAACTCGAACATTGGTCAACAACCGCTTTAACTGATCAAAACTAGCGGTACATTCTTCTGTCCACTCAAAATTCTTACATTTTCTCTGCAAAGATGTAATAGGATATGCAATGACTGAGAAGTTCCTGATGAACCTCCTGTAATAATCTACTAATCCCATAAATGATCTGAATTCCTCCACATTCCTAGGAGTTTTCCACTCCATGATGGCCTTTATCTTTTCCAGATCTTCTGCTATGCCTTCCTTGGAAACAGCATGTCCCAAGTAGTGTACCTTTGTATGAAATAAACTACACTTTTATAATCTTAGTATATAATTAATGATCTCTTAGCAATCTCAACATTGTTGCTAAATTCTCGGCATGATCTTCCTGTTAGTTTCCTTCGATGCTGGTGTTGCCCTTGGTACCAACTCAATAGAAAAGTATACTTCCCTATGAGGAGGTAACTCTAGAATCTTTGTTGGGAACACATCCTAAAACTGCTACAATATAGGACACCTCTGAAATATTTATGCACCCTCAACATCCTTACCCTTGTCACTGGAAACATGCACTGCAAACATCACACAAACTTTCCTACAACTACGCTTAAATTGCATTGCGGTAACCATCCTGACTAATGTTATAGGCCTTCTTTCCCTGCAAAATTCTCTTTTCTCCATTACCATCCAGGCACTCAATGGCCTTCTCATAATAGTCTACTTTGGTCCTGTGAAGGTAAATCCAATCCATACCCAAAATTATTTTATATGATCCCAATGGCAGCACATTCAAATGTGTTGATGTAAGAATACCATTTAACTCAAATGCACAAGATATTACTCAATGGTAAACTATCTTCTTAGTACCTATAGCCAACTGCCCCAACCAAGATTCTATATGAACTTGTTTTCTCAAGCCACAGTTATCCACTAGGTCAGGATTAACATAACTATAATTTATCTAGGATCAATTAAAATAGAAATAACTTGATCACAAACTTTTACCATCCATCTCAATGATAGATGTCTGGTGATCCCCCTACCTATTTTCCACAATAGCATAAATTCGGGGAATGTTATGACCAACATCCCCAACTGTATGTGCCTCCTGAGCACTATAGATCTGGGGTTCACCACTTTGATAATGTGGAAAATCCCTCTTTTGATGATCCTTGCCACATATCCAACACTACAATGGTTCTCTACCATCACCTCTAGTATGTTTCTCTCCAAGATAAGATCCATGCCCCTTCTCAAATATATTGGACTTCTTGTAAGGAAACACATTTTCTTTCTCACCTGCATCTTGAGCTCTTCCCTGTTTTGGTGGCCATATTACTTTAGCTTTCTCATTTCCTTTCAAGTCACGCTTAATCTAAACTTTCTATTTTGACTACTCATAAAAATGATTCATATTTCAAATGGATTCTTCTAGCAATCTAGGATCATTGAACTCAATATGTTCCCTGTATGTTACTGGTGGTCCACTGATGAATTTCTGAACCTTGTCCTTCTCCTCCTTGAGGTAAGGAACATATATAAATAGCTCCAAGAACCTACTAGTATACTCATCATTTGTCATGGAACCCATCTGCAACTCATAAAACTCCTTATCTCTGGCATCATAATACCTCTCCGACAGGTACTTCTACTTGAAGAGTATCTCAAACTCATCCCAAGTCAATTCATCCTCTCGAATACCTTTAACATTCTTCACATCCTCCCTCTAGATATATTATTTCCCTTTAAGAATGAAATTGGCTATCTTGACTTTCATGTTCTCTGTATAACTATGCAATTTCGAAAAATTCTTCAACCCAAGCAACCATGTCTGTGCATCTTCTGACTTCTTCATCTCTCCATCAAATGTAGGCATCTTGACTTTCTTGAACTTCTCAGGAAATTACTCACCCCTCCTATGAGGATGATGGTTGTGACGAGTATGATGATGTATCCTAGAAGAGAAACTATAATGATGCCCATACATACCAGTCCTCCTATTAAGTGTGTCCAATGAACTTCCACCTCTAACTTTTTCCCCTCTATCCAACCTGTATCCGGACCAACACCTTCTATGATAGGCTCCATTAGTATTTTCTTCCTGCTCTTAATTGACCTGCACCTGTCCATGTTTCTCTAACTCTCACAAGCTCTGAATAATCGTTGTATTAACCTCTATCTACTTTTCCTGAGCCCTTGCAAGTATTTCCTCGGCCTCAACTAGCCTATCAATATCTTCCTTACAACTTCTTATCTTTTCCCTCAGGCTACTTAATGTATCTTCTACACCAAGTGAATACACATATCCTTGTTTCCCAACTTATCTGTAGGTAGAGTCATGAGAACTATAGTCTACCATTTTTCTCGTCGTCCTTGATACTCTTCTTCCTACAAGTATATCATGTCAAAAAAATAAATATATACCAAAATAAAATCCATACCTTATTGTTGTTTAGGGGAGGCTTGTCTCATCTGCAAGATCAGTCCACACTATCATGTACATGTATAATCATAAACATATAAATATATTCAGCATATCAACATACACTATCATGCATGACCATACCAACAATATACCTTGATCCCATGCATGACGACAATAACCTTGAAAACATCATAATTTTCCTCAAAGAGAGTGAAACCACGCTCTGATACCACCTGTAATGCACCTCCCATCACATATACCCACTTTCACTGTCTTACCCGGGGTAAACATCAGATGAGGGGTCATTATGATAAGACTTAACCTCTAAGGTGACCTTAAGGAAATGGAGTCAACAAACAAACCTTATTGACTTCCCTTAGGCACCACATGACCCTCCAGGAGTAACCCAACTCCTCTAGGTGTCAATCCCCTGAACCAAATTGAATTTTCCCTGAGCTTGAGACCCAGATTCTCCCTTGCCAAGCCTTACATGCGAGTAGAAACTCTGAGTCACTCCCATAGGCCTGAATTAGTGTGACTATGGCATTTTTTTCTGAGTGTTATGCCAATGGTTGTGGAATTTAAGGTTAGTTTTCAGGGTTATGGTTGAGCCTCTAGCTAGAATTCCATATAACTTCTAGAACTCATAAAGTACATGACAACAATGATTATAAACCAAAAACTAGAACCATGACTAGTCCTAAACATCCCCAACTAGGACTGAAATTCTATCAAATACTTGGAAACAATGTAACTTATAAGTCATGAGTACAAGATTGGGAATAAGGGACTGGATATTCATATGAGACTTAACAATAAGGATCCACACCCTCTCTTTTGGTTGTATTGACATCAATTAGGTCTTGCATCCATTATTCTTGCTATTACAAGTAAAATGATGAAATGAACCATGACTAGGACCAGTCACATAACCATGCTTATAACTAGCACATAACCACATAAATAACCATAAGATAACAACCATTAAAGCCACACAATAACAATTATAAAAGCAAGAGAAATTAGCTTTCATTAAACATAGGAAAGAGCCAACTAGGTTCAGGACTTCCACGTACCACCCAGCCATAGACATGGTTGAACCAAATATTTCTTTCATCCAGTCACCCCCATCCCATATTCCAAGAATAAATGTGGGATATCATGGATAAAAAAATCCAAAAACAACCAATGGAATCTAGAGGTTATACCACCTCCACCCTCACCATACCGTGATCTCACCTAAACTGGCACTGAGATCACTAGACTAAACCAAGCTTGGAATGCCTCCAGATCTCATCACTATCCTTGAGGAATTTTTTGTCTCCTTGTCTCTAGGATTTACTGTAATCCACACCATATCACTAGCCCCTTACCAAGAACCACCCTCAGGATTTACCATGTATCCCGCCAAAACTAGTTAAGGGATTCCTAGGCCTTTGGCAATGCTCCTGAGACCGCCTTCGCCTCATATTCCAAAACCATCTGACAATTCCCAAGCTAAAAACCAAGAATAATCCCATCACACCATGGCTATCTGGAAAAAGGCAAGGCAAGGCTCAAAACTACTGTCAAAGCCTGGGAAAACCATGCCACCTACATCAAAATAACCAAATGCCAACATGCATGTCAAAACCAACTAGGAAATCATGCATGCAATTTTTTACCTACAAGTATTCTTGTTGAAGCTACTTGATCCTGCTCTTCCTTGTTTGATCTTTGATTTCCTTTCCTTTCCTTGTCCTTCCTTTACTTGATTTTCCTTTCCTTTACTTGCTTGATCTCCTTCTCCTCTTGGTGCTCTTCTCCTCTCTAAGTGTAATTCTGAAAATGAACTGACAAAAATATAACACTGAAATTTTTTTTCCAATTGGTGCTCTAAGGTCTTAATTTCTTCATTTTTCCACTATTTTCCTTCAATTTCCTCCTCACATGCAACATGTGACCTTTCACCTTCCTCTTCTCCTAATTTCCTTTATTTTCATAAATAAATTTGCCAAAATACCTTTTTACATTTTTAATGCCTTAGTCATTGCCTTTGTCAATTTCCCTTAGCCATAAACACATCCGGTGATGCCTACTAGGATATATTTTCCCAACATTCATCTTGGAATAAGAGTCCCTTAACCGTGGTATTATTTTTTCCTTTATTAACTTTTATTACATGGAATTTTACCCTGAGTCTGTTACATTACCTTTTTCCGAACACGCTTCTACAAATTAACACTTTATGGCATTGGTGCTATAGAATGCAGACCGTCGATTGGTCAAGCATTTGAAAAAATGGATGTCAATAATAGAAGAAAGGTCTAGCCTAGTTACCATTGGGACTCAAACCATGGTATCAGCCAACACATTACCAATGTCCCACCAAAAAATATACATGATGATCCTTTTGATCCAATGAACCCAATATAGTATTAAATGCAACTCAAAAATAGAGTGGCGTATTGGCCCTCGTTATGTGCCAAAACTATTACACAATGTCACTGACGTGTTTGAGCTCATGTGTGAACATGTATTACATAGGCTAGTATACAGACGATGACATGGATTTTTTCATGGTTATAAACATTAGTTAAACTCATGATATGTATAATATGTCATGACCACATCCAAGGTCAAAGGTACGAGTTTGAATCACAACTATACCATAAAATGAGTCTAAGCATCAAACCTCATCACTATATTTTGCAACCAACAGAACTTCAAACAATTCTCTCCACTGAGACTCAGACTTCACTAAGCTACCAATATATTTCTTAATCATTTTTTTTTGAATAGAGGAGATTGGGCACATATTTATAGTGTTATGTGGTCCTGGGCTTGTGGAGCACCAACCAAAGGCCCGTGGATTCAACCTATGCAATAAGGCCAACATACATTGATATGTGAGCCATATAACTGAGGGCTAAGCCCTACCATGTGACTTTAGCTTCACTTATTACCATAAAATTGAGGGTTGGTCCTAACCATGTGACTTTAAATTTATTTAATTTGTTTCTTCTGTCATATAACTAGGGTTTTCCCTACCATATGATCGTGCTCTCTTAAAAACTTAAACTCAACTCCTTAAAACCAATGCCTTGGTCCCATGTGACCAAGATATGTGACCATATCCCTAGGGTTCCCTATTCATTCATGTGATTACATCAACATGACATCATCATGCCACATTGTAGCCCATGATGGGTGTCATGTCTCACCCATTTTTGACCTTTTTTTCACAAAAATGTGTCATTTGTCCCTTCCACATGGTAGCTCCTAGTGATGCCATGTAAGCATGTTGATGTCATCAAATGATGTGTTATTCCACATGTAAAAGTAGCCTATAATATTCTACCATGTGTCAAAACTACCACATCATCATGTTAGACCAATCAGTGTGTGCCACATTTGAACCTACCAAGTTATCAGAAAGACCCATTCTGAGCTTTCCATGTGTCACTCTAGGCTTCCCATGTGTCTACCCAATCACCAACATGATCCACTCTGGGATCGTCATGTGTCTTCCCTGTCATTAACCTAATCCACTCTGAGATTTCCATGTGTATGCCTAGTCATCAATCTAATACACTCTAGGCTCACCATGTGTCTGCCTAGTCATCAACCCAATCCACTTCAAGCATTCCATGTGTCTACCTAGTCATCAATCCAATCCACTCTGGGCTCACCATGTGTCACTCTATCGAATGAGAGTGGAAGGTTAGAGGCTTGTTAATTGTTGTGCAATTTATCATATCATCCTCCTTTCAATCTCTACTTATGTTTCCAAATGTGTCTAATCTTTGAAAGATGTGTGACCTTTAAGAGAGTTAAATGTCATGTATGTTCTTCGGTCATCTATTGTTGACCTTATTAATGTACCATTGATGCACCCAAAAGGTGCGCACTCTTTAACTGATTAATATTTTGGGTTTTTTCTATAGTCTTTGGGCCCTTCATAATTTTTTAAATTCAAATGGGGATAACTTCTCAGCCATGAGGATCTTTTATAATTGTGATATATTGTTGGAAAAGTATCAATGAGACTGACGCAACCATACTATTTATAGGATAATTAGGATGCCATAAATACATCAAAAAAATCAAATAAATTCATGTTCCTTTAACTTCACTCGATGATATATTGTAAGAGACCTAGTTGTCATACTACTTCATAGAGGGTATTGTTGATTCCTTAGGCATCGTGAATAATAGTATAGTTGTTGTGAATAATGACATATTTTTTTCATCAATGGCAACACTATGTGAAACAATGTATAAATAATTATGTATATGAGCATATGTCCCTTTTAGGTTTAGTAGTGTTCCATCCTCCACTCTAGTCATGACAACCATGTTGTTAAATTCCTTCCTTATTTCTATTTTACCATCAAATATATGACTAGAGGGGCCTTATAGGAACATGTGCACAAGGAACAAAAAATTTATTCATAGCTTTATAAGATAGAGTGCGTATTCAAAATTAGGAAATTTAAAAGTAATTTATTCATGAAGAGCATTAACCTTTCCTTCATGATATTACTTTATGCACAAAAGTTATAATCATCTACAATTTTGTTTTTAAGATAATCTCTTAGATATTAGAGGGTGAAAACAATCCTATTTTTCCACCAAAATCTGATGTAACAAAACACTGATATCTTTTTGTAAATCACTTGGCTATGTTATAACACGTACTTGGTAGTGGAATGCATGCAAATAGAATATATTTTAAAATCTTGTTCAGAATGCATTTGTTGGCAGACCTTCAAAATGTGATTTTGTATCGTTACTAAAATTAAGGAAAAGTATATATTTTTGTGTGGGATTTTTTTTTTTAAGCATGATGGTGCCAAGTCTCGAGCATGTAGGACTTCACAAATTACATTGGTCCATCGACATTATTAGTGAGGTATTAAAATAAGTCTTTCTTGAATTTCATGTGGCATGTTGCACTAGTTTCAAATAGCCATGTATCCCTCCAAGAAGAAAATGAAGCGTGGAACAAATATTCAGTTACTCCAATATTTCAATTGGAAAAAATATGATGAGAAAATTCAAGTTCTCTACCTTTTTCTGAATTTATCTTTTTACCTCTATCTTCTTTCTAATTGTTTTTGCCTTTCATCTTATCCTATGGGATTCTACATGTTGATGCATCATGTTTTGCTACAATGAATGCAATGAAGATCATTTATTTCTCCTTGATGGTGTTTACCCTTTCTATGAAATAATTTCTTCTACATCCACTTTTACTACCATTTCCTCTAGTGGAATCATGTAATTTATCCATTTCTAATAAAAAAAACTATATGTTCAGGGGGATGAGATGTCTGCTTCCTCTTCCCAAAATATTTCTCTAGTTTTGAAAATTTCTCTACCAAAGAGTCAAACGTATTGAACTTAAGTTGGTCACTATCTTGGAAGGATTCATGATAGTGAGGGGTAAAAGTACTCAATGAAGGTTGTGAGAGGAATGTCTATATTCACTATAGTGGCATTTATGTCATGCATGATTCTTATACTTGGAATTACTAACATGGGTATTACAAGGAAGTTATTAGATGTTAGTAGAGATGAGATTACATAATTGAGTAATTTCTCATAATAATTTTGTTACAATTTCTTAATTATGAAATAATAAATATTTCATAATTGAGAAGAAAGTTCATAACAATTTGGGAAAGGATCATAATGTAGCATGAAACTTGCGCATCACACATGTCAACATTTTATACATGAATTGTATCCACCCAATTCACATGCTATTAAACATAAATTCTCTTGGCCCTAAGTGTCCTCATACATCCTCCCGGATCTAGGAAAATACTATATAATCAAACCCTGTCAAGGGTGGAAATATAGGAGAGAGTGAGTATATTTCATTTTTATGCTAGATAATTCTTATCAGGTACTATTCCTTGTTCCAAAGGTGATCCCAGTCTATTTCTATTAGTCAAGGAAGGTTGGGGATCAAATAAACAAAGAAGAGAACCTAATTTCATCTAAGGAATATTGTACGTTTTGTATATATATATATATATATATATATATATATATATATATATATATATATATATTATTTAGTTGTTTTCCTCTCTTACATATTGGTGTATATGAGAGAATTATGTATATTCAAATGTGATGATTAGATATTATTTTTTTCACAAATTTTCCTTCCATTAAAGGTAAAGTATCATATTTGTTTGTTCATTATTATGTGCAAGTGACATGTTCCAGGTGTTGGAGAAGGATCTCTAGCTATTGAATCAAAATTTTACATCAACGTACAAGGACAACTATGCCATGTGTTTCAAATTTTCTTTAAATGTTTTATATGAAAGGATTATTTGCATAAATATATTATTGAAATTTGGTTTAAATATCTATCTACAGTTTGGTAAATCCTTAGGTGGGATCTATGCAACATTAGTCCCTTTTCCCTAAAGTCAAATATGGGAAAATAGAAATGGTGACTTGATTGGGAATGAAATACTTGGTGTTTCTTCTTCTCTTTTCAGTGTTTTTTCATTCTATTTGTTCATGAGTCTTTTTTTTTGTTTGTTATCTCATTTTTGTTTGTTTCAAACTAGATCCATAACTTTTAAGTCAGAATTAAGTCTTTTTTCCTTCACAAAATTTGATCAAACAACCTCATTTCTCTACCTCTATGCAATACAAAGAAATGTATTAGCCTCATAATTCATTTTTCTCATTCATTGTGTGATTCTATCACACTATGTACTCATATACAAGGTCATGAAGCATTAGAGGAAATTTTATACCAAAGGTGCTCATGAAAATTTCATGTAATTTCCATGTCATAGTCTGTAAACCAATCAAAATCCTTTAAATTTAAAAAGAGGTACATGTAAATATTTTGGAGGGAAAAAAAAAGAAAAAATTCTTTTTTAATTTTATTTTTGGCTTATCTCCTTATAGGTTTACTCAAATTTCAAGTGTAGATGCTCGTCGGATGCAAAATTAAATTTCACATCCAACGAATACCCATCATGCATACTTTTGAGAAGACCCACATTGATAAAAATTCTAGATACATTAAAAACATGTGTTCAATATGTTTTTTAATGTATCTAGAATTTTTATCAATGTGGGTCTTCTCAAAAGTATGCATGATGCGTACTCTTTGGATGCGAAATTTAATTCTACATCCAACGAGTGTCTACACATGAAATTTGAGTTCTGTCTACTCATCTTCTTTTTTAGAGGAATTATAGGTGGGCTCATAGGAATCCTTCTTTTTCTTCTTATATGGATTGAAAATATGGTCATGGTCTGCCATGGGGTCGTTTTATATCCCATTAATTGGTTTGGAGAGAATTATGTGAATATTTATCTAACATAGTGTACTCTCTAACAGAAATATGTCCTTCCTTCTCTCTGAAGAGATATTCTATTTGATTCTTCGAGAAACCCCAAGATAATGTGTAAGACGAAAGAGATATTAGAGAAGCATTCATACATCACCTTCCGGGAAGGAAATTTCGCTCAGATGATCGCATGCATCTAGAAAGGCAACCTGAGCATGGGTGAATGGATGGTATAGGACAAACTGAAGACTGTTTATTATGTTATTGGAACTATAAGGAGACAGGCCAAAATCACAATTAAAAAAAGTAGTTTTCTTCTTTTCCCTCCAAAATTCATAACTCTTATTTTATTATTTTAACTATTATTTTATTATTTTTCCTTAGGAGGCCACTCTTAGGCTAAAATTTACTCTAATGCCTGTAGGGTGCACAAGAAAAGTGTTGTAGAGTGGAGCAATCACTCATTCTTGCGAAATTTTTTCTTGGTTTTTTGCTATGAACCCTAGGGAGTATATTCTTTGCAAAGAGAGCTTAAAGAATTTATTTTTTGATGGAAATTTTCATTATTATTTTCATGTTATAAAGAGGAAAAAAGTAATGTTTCATTTTGTGATGGTGATTGTCGGAGGATTTTTTGAGTAAGATGTGAGGTATGTTTTCTATATCTGAGTTTAAATATGTATTTTTAGACTATGGAATTGCTAGATCTATTTGAGATATGATCCAAAATACTATTTTCCTACGACATATTGTTGATTCTTGCATCCTCACATTTCCTTATCTGAGGTTTTTTATAATATTTGATTGCCTTTCTTGGTGACTTGTGATCTAAGGTTTTTAGATCCTATGAACTTGATCTAGTGACTTGGTTAGTATTTGTCTCTCTTCTTATTTGAAACATTTCAAAGAAAATTTGAACTTATTGTGTGTTAGGTTTTGTTTCTCTTTCTAGGATTTGGGTTTTCTTTTCCTTGTAAAGACACTCTAGGATTGGTCTTTAAGCTACTTACATTGTGTTATGAATCTAAACTTTTATTTTGTTTGTGTTTTGTTTTTCTTTATTGATAAGAAATGTATCACATATTTTCGTTTCAAAGCCGTATTTTAAATATTTTGAGTTCTTATATGATGCTTTTGTATTAGCATTTTGGAGTGGATGAACTAGTTAATTGATTGGTTTCATTTGAAAAATTTGTGTGTATTAAGTGATTATTGAGAGTGTGAGAGGCTTTCTTATAAGCTGGAAAAAGGAAAAGAGTTATTTTCCCTCCCCTTATATAGATTTCCTTAAATTAAAATGAATTTCATGGTTCATGTATTTTGAATTTTTGTATTTGTCTTGATTCTTTACACATCATCATAGTTGCATTGTATAATCTAAAAGTATATCAAATCTTCAATTAAATTAACATATCTCAAATTTTATATGAAATAGCATAATAAAATATAGAATAATTAAATTATGATATTTACTATGAATGGTTGGTTTTTAATTAAAATGGATAAATGGATAGAGCATTTGAATTTTAAAATAAAATTTAACTATAAATTAAATATAACTAATAATTTTAAAATTTTAAAATAAATATAAATGAATATTTATTTAAAAAACACATTTTTGGAATATTTATTTGAAAAATACATTTTTTGAAAAATACTTTGGTCATTATTGACTGAAAAGTATTATTAAATAGAAACTATAATGATGAGGATCACATCCTTAATAATTTTTCCATATTGAAAAATATATATATATATATATATATATATATATATATATATATTTTTCATATCGAAAAATAAATAAATATAACTTTAATTTTTATATAAAAGATATACCTAAGTCAAATTTAATAGTTTCTATTTTTAACTTTTTTATTAAGAATGTGAAAATAATTTTTCGTTATCACAAAAATCCACAAAAATATAATATTTATAGATGAAATCACGTTTGTTTATGTTTAAGATATTAAAAGGTTTTATGTATTTTTTATATTATATTTATGTTTTTTTTATATTATATTTACTTTTATTATGAAGATGTTATTAATTCTATCTTAATTTGATATTATATTTTGTTAGAGGTAATGTGCAACCAATATTTAATCAATGTGTAATTATATTGGAGTGAATCCTTGTTTCATTTTGAAGGTGACTTAATATAGATTGGATTAAAATATGCTTTGTTAATAAGAATAGGTAGATCCATGTACAATTAAAAGAGGTGTTAAATAATCCATGAGAAAAGTACAAGGTTAGCCATGATCAACATACAATAGATGGGTCATTTAGGTTGGGAGATAGAGTATGGTTACAGTTAAAGAAGGAGAGACTACAGGGTCCTAGTAAGAAAATCAAGCCTATGTGATATGGTCCTTTCAAGATACCAAAAAATGTGGGAGATAATGCCTACAAACTCAATCTACATCCATACATGTTTATGTGCTTAGTGGTGAATGTGGAAAATCTTAAATTATATGAGTCTTCCATATTGGATCAACAAGAGGACCAAGTCCTACATTCCATAGAGGATTTAGCACTAGATACTTAGGCATAGTTTATAGAGGACACACTTTTTTACAAGAGCTACAAAAGTTCAAGATATCAGTAGCATAAATTTTGGTATATTGGTTTGAAAGGACTACTTCCAATCAAGGCTAACTTTTACTCCACTGAGAAGGTAGAGGAAAATTTTCGTTACCTCATTTGGTAAATCTTTTGGGGAAACAATTCCTCCCAAAATGGGGATATATGATCCATATTGGATCACTATATAATTTTTCATTCATCTTGATGGTTTTTAGAGTGGAAATTTTGAAGGAACAAACTTACATGAGCAATTTTATTGGTGGGACCTAGTTTGAAGAATTGTCTCAAACCTTCTGTAGCTATTTTGAAGCATTAAATGATATGTTCTTGGGGTGAATACTTTATTCTATTGCAACAAAGGAATCAATCAAAATTCATATGCAAAAGTTGTGCCTCTAAAAGGTTGACATATCATGTTTTACTACCATAATTCGATAGGATGTCATTACAACCCCATTACTCATGGAAAATAGGTTATTCATGTGGAGAATATGACTCAAAATGCTCTATAATGGTCAAAGTTCTAACTCTAGTTGATATTTGACATAATCAAACATAACCAGTAGTTGGTTATTGGGTTGTTTTGTAACTAGATCACTAGGAATAAAAGGATTTTCTTCTCAAGTAACTTCATAGAGAGTTCCTTATCCTTTATATTTGCATTATTTCTATTCTAGGAAACTCACTTGTCATCTATTTTTTTTTCCCAATAAAGTTTCCCAAAGCATATCATGTTTTTCAATGTGATTAGCACATGTTTTCAATTATTTGTTCTCTATTTTTTGCATTTGATCTATTACATGCATAATTACCAAGTCAATAATAACAAATCAAGAGTATAAAGGAATTAACCCTTGTTAACGGTATATTTTTCTTTTCTTTTAATATTTATGTTTATAGAAACTATCGAATGGAATATCCATGATATTTAATAGATCATGAATCTTTATCTTGAGATTCTCCTATTTTTAATTATCTATGATTTTATTTAATGAGACAAAACCCAGAGTATTATGTCCTACATTCCCCCCTTAAGCCAAATGGTTGTTTATGAGCCCAAGAATCATTCTAAGATTTTGTTTATGACCCCAAACATCATTCTGAGTTTTTCAAACTCTTCTCCTAGTTCTTTGGTGTAGATGTATTCAATTTTCTTATTTGTGGAAAAAATTATTAAATGAATAGTTTTGGACTCCACGTGATATCAAATCAAATTATAATTTGTGTTTATCCATATGGATTGATCATGGATTTTGAGACTCTTGGTTAATTTTATTATAGATGTATTATTAACCAAAAGATAGTAGAATTCACTTTTTTATCCTGCAAATATTTAAGTACCTTGTCAAGCCACACACCAACACTAATTAAGACATCATTATACCAATCAAGGGTTCATAAATTAATGAAGTAAACTCACTATATGTTAAGGAATTATCTTAGGATTTCTGTAAGTTTGAGACGAATAAACTTAACTAAAAATAGAATTTATATCAATTAATGAACAATACAAATTTTAAATAAGCTTTAAAATGGGGTTCAAATTAATAACCATGATCAAGGATGTATGACAACTAATCAAAAACTTAACTAAGAACAAAATGCAAGTTAAAAGAATTATGAATGTTAATTTAATCACTAAATAATATTTAACTAAGAGTGGAATGAAAATTAACAACTGTGATCAAAGGAAGTATGAATTCTAATTAATTTACCACAATGAAAAACTAGAAATTTTAACTTGATCAATGATACCATAAGAAAAATGAAAACTATCGTGATAAAATTATAATCTAGAAACGTAACTATCAAAGCAAAACAAAAACTAATCCTTCTAATCGAAGGTTGTCAAAATCAAATTGTGATATCTCATGCTTCATATAGCTCTCACAACAATATTTTCACTTACAAATTTTTTAAATTGTGAAGTAATTCTAACATCCATATATCAAATAAAAAGTCTCTTTAAATTAAATAAAATGAAAGCACTTTTATTAAGTCCATCTAGCTAAATAATATCCTTTTGGGTCTTCCCCACAGCCGGTGATCATGCATTGTGATGTCATGGTAGTGATCAATCAGTCAAGGAGGGAAATCCATCTAGCTTCCCATGAAAAATCGCTTGATTAAAAGTTTAGGTGTGGCAAGCATCAAACGACCTTGGGTGTGAGTACGCATGGTTTAAGTGCCTGATGAAGAATTTGTATCATTTCATAGAAAGGATCTCCACGCGCATGGTTATGTTCATCACCCAGCATCAGCATCAGGGATTATTCTACCACCTTCGCAAAGAAAATGTGATATGAAAGGCTGCATTATCCATGTCAATCGTAATAATAGTGGTGTTTAACTCATAAGCTAGGCCAACATTGGGAATTCAATGGATAACTCGGGAATGGAGCATTGGAGCCACATTACATCTCACTATGGATTCCCTCCCATCGGGCTCCATTTCATGGACATTATGGGGTACATTTCAACCTGCATGATTATTTATGGTAATTCGGCTCACACCTTAGCTCTCTTTCACCATCTCTGTGCGTTAGCAGATGTGAGGTTTTTTATATTACTGGGAATAACAGTTATTAGCTCTCTGTAAACAAGTGAGGGAAAGGGATCAGTTTGGTTGTCTCTACAATCCTATGCTCCTCATTTTAAATAGAAAATTATCATTGGCACCAACTCTAGTAAGGTAATGACTATGGTAATTAATAGCTTTATAGAGGCTTGCTATTTTCCTCAAAGTGTTCTAAGCTCTAATGCGTTATTTTTTATTTCTGCAAAGGAGCTCATGTCCTCTTCTCTTTCTGAGCGTGCAAGCAACAATAAATGGGTTTTCTAATTCTGGGGTATTCCTTGGCTTGTGGGATTATCAATAAAGACATGATTATGAAGTGTGTGGTCTCGTTGGGATCAAAGGAATCATCTGGTAGTGCAGCTCAGTGGTGCCTCATGGTTATTGGATTTGTGGCCGCAATGGTTCATGGTCGTTGGGTTCGTGGTTGTGATGGTTCATGGTCACTGGGTTCGTGGTCACGATGTTTCATGGCACTGGGTTCATGGTTGCAAGTGCTCATATCCTTAAATAAGGGCCCAAATTCAAATTGGTTGAGCCTAGAATAATTAAGTTTTTTCATGTGGTTTAGAAATCTAAATCTTTGTATATTCATAGGACTTCTCTCCATTCAACCTCTATCAAACTTGAATTCTGGTATTTTGGGCTGAGTTAGTAATGGCATGTGTGCATGCTCTCCATTGTATAATTTTGGAATAATTTTGGTCATGTTTGATGCAATGATTAAGAAAAACATATGTAATATTAAGACATTGAACTATGTTACCGGTCTAGTTTTCCTTCAGGCAAACCAGTAACACAAGGCCACATTCCATGTAATGTTTTATTGATATAATGAAAATACGAGCCTTTCCACAAAAAAATATCCTTTGGTGTCTTTGCTTGATTTATAGCCCATATCTTTCGAATTGATTTTTTTTTCCGAAAGGTTGATTTTTTACATTATTTTCTTTCAATATCGTAAATATCTCGAGTTTCTTTTTCTGAGGTTATGGAATATCATTGATGTGAGGCTCTTAGGTCTCATACTCCTGAAACTTTGTATCTCTTTTTTTAAGCCTTTTGATCTCGTTCAATATTGTACTTGAAGTTATTCGTTTTTTGGCTTGAGTATTTTACATTTCATGTTGCTTTGAGATCCTTAGCTTTCTTCTGGTTTAAAGTTTTGGGTTTCATTTTCAAAATAAAAAGAAAAAAACGCTTATGTTTTTTTTTCTTTTTTTCTGTGTTCTTTCACATTGCATTTGCTTGTGAATTTGAGAAAAAGTCATGGTATTATTTACTTGGGTGCAGTATTGGTCCATTGAAGCATACTTCTTGTTTCAAGAGTTGTGATTTGTTGCTAAGTGCACTCTTGCACTTGTTGGCTTGTCTGGTTTGCCATTTATTGCTTTTTTTTATTGTTTTCCTTGGGACTTGTTGATATATCATAAAACCTTGAATTGCATATAACTTTGCATTACGACAATACTTTGGTATTTTTAGTTTATTTTAAATGTGTGAGTGATTATAAAAAGAAAAAAAATTGCTTATTAGATTCTTGTAGAACATTGTAGAAATAACTTTTCTTCAAGGTATGCACTGCATGTAGACTAAGTTTACTTATTGGTGTGTTTTTCATCAAAACATCACAATTTGCACTTCAACATCCTCTAAACTAAATAACATACAATAAAATAAATTCATAATTAAAATCAACTATAATTATTTTTTTATTGTAAAACACAAACTAGTCTAGGCCATATTTAGGGCCTTGGAATAAGTGTGTGGAAACTAAACTCTCTAAGGCCACTCAATCAAAAGTATAAAATTTGATTAAAGAGTGGAAGTACAATGCCATATAGGTTGTTGGGGAAGATCCTGTAACAAAGGAGTTAAGCATTAGGTTGCGTAAAAATAAGGAAAGAGAGATACCCCTTCTCCTAACTGTCGGAGCACCTACTCACGATTTTCCCACTCAACTTCTAATAACAAACTAGCAATCCTATTTTCCTTTCTTAGGTATCACCTAGGTGACTATGGGGGGGTACCCATGTTACTTAAGGAAGATGTTACAACATTGTCATAATACTTCTAGAGGGTACCCCACTAAGCGAGGGTACTTGTACCGACTAAGGCTATTGTCAGGGGTCAACATAACTATTTATGTTACCTTCAATAGTAGCAATTAGGCCCTCATCATCGCAAGCTTACCTGTGGAAGGCCCTTTATTCACTTTCTTATATTTTTTTGTCTTGTCCTAATCACTTATAGAGGAAATACCCAAAGGTTGTTTCTTTTGTATATCTTTAGTACTTTTTAGTGAGTGTTATGTGCTTCTAGCCTACCTTAGTTAATTTTGATTCATTTGTTTTTATTTATAAAATGTGGGTGATTGGCCAACACGTTGGCCTATGAGGCTTCAAATACTTTCACCTATGACTATCAAGCCTTAAACTCAAAGGCGTAGGTAACATTTTTTTGGTTCTTTTGAGCTATTTCAATCAAATGAGATAAAGAAAAAACCTTCACCAAGGGTTTCTACTCCAAAATAGGTTCTCGAAGAGCAGTGTTTCCTTTGTGATTTGGATAGAAAAATTGTGTTCCCTACTAGGGTATTATTTCAATGAAAATATCAAGTAGAAGTAAAATATATGCAAGATTATTTTAGGACTCCTTTATATACTCTTCCATCAAAACTTCCTTATGTTATCTCATACATGGGTACCCTAGTTCAGAGCATTCCTCTGAACTGTCCTTTTGAAATGGCCAATTTTAGTAGCACTAGTATGGCTATTTATTTTTTTGGTGTGCATACACATGTTTGAAGAGAAGGTGGGTGAACCTTTTCCTTCCCTACCAAATCTACTTTTACACCCAACACAATAGTTGTTGTCTCTACCTCTGCTCCTAGCTTGAGTGTGGGCATCCATCCTTCTACTCCTTTCATTATTTATTTCTAATTTTGGATGCCATTTGTAGGGATTCATACAATACATTCCTCTTTATCGTCTAATCATTCCTTCTACTATTCATTTTTATGGCTAGTGTTTCAACCCCTTACAGGGCTTCACTTTTGGAACTCGAAATGTTCCTCATTCCAATCCCTCCTTAGTAAGTGGTTCTCTTCTGTTTTTGGGTTTCTCTCAGTATACTAATACTTTTCAAGGAAAAGCATGGACGGGCTTGGTATATGATGCAAAAAAATTGAAATGTCAGCCCAAGGAGAGCTGGTCAACTATGACGTGGCTCTGTCGGCATTTTCCTAGTCAACCCCGTTCTTTGAATCCACGTGGCCTTCTTTTTTTTTAATTTATTTATCAATTTCAAAGAAATTGACAAATAAACTTATTCACAAACTTTCGAATGTTATATTATATTTCCCGGCTTATATATATATATATATATATATATATATATATATATATATATATATATATATATATATATATATATATATATATATATATATATATATCTCCAAACTTTATGACCAAAGTTTAACCCTTCGCTTTATATAAATCCAACGCTTTTTAAAACAAATAAACTATAATACCCCTTTGGCTCTGGGCCCACCTATACGTCCAATCGCCCAATCAAACGCTCGTATCGTACCTGGCTATCCTCCGTGTACCTCAGTTAAACTCCGGGCAAGTCCAACGTGCGATCACCATCCGATGGCCCTCCTCCAAGATCAACGACTCTCGTCAATATCACTCGGCGTCCTGGTACAAATGTTAACGTGCGATGGCGCAGGTTAAACAGTGGTTTTCCGGGGGTCCACCTTGCCACGCGTCGACAGGTCTATGGAATCACCCGCGTTCAGGAAAATACCGCATATACACCAAAAGCGGTGCGATATGGGCAATCCGCCTTTGGAAATCCACTCACGGTTTTTGTACAGTGATTAACTATGGTTCACGTCGGGTTTGTGTTCTCCTTCGTACACTCTCTGTTTGTTAACTCAGGGTTTAGTCCCAGTGAGGAAACTCAATTAGCGGCAAAAAAAATATAATTCTCTTTATACGGGAATTTCACCAACACTAAATAGGGTTCAATGACCACGATTTCTCTACACAGACCTCGCCTGCGGGTGGGGTGGATTTACAGGTTTATCCAACCAATTTACGGGAATTCAGAGACAGAGAAACGGAATTTCAGTGCACAATCGCCTCACAGTTAAACAATTCTTCACAGTTATCAACTCAGACAGTTTGTAAATCAACAAGACTCGAAGTCTTATTCAACCGAAAGCAATTGCTCAATACACAGAGTTTTTATTGCAAAATTTCTCCTTTTTCCTCTCCTTTTTTTCTCCTCTCCCAATACATCCGAGGGATTACATTCATATACACAAACATATGACTCTTCGGTTCCTCTAAGAGGGGCGTTCTAGAAATCAAAGGTCTAATTACAATTCATTCAAATAATTGAAATATGATAGATGGATAACTATTCGACTTCCACTAACTCTAACTGATCTAAATAATATAGTCAGCTGAGATATTGACACCTAGCTGTTACAATTCAAGTGATTTCGAACCCTCCTAGCCACAACATGTGGAAAAAACCTCCTACATTGCTGGCTAGTGTCTAATGCCCCTGCATCAAACTCCCGAGGGAAATTTTCTTCATGGGCTCCTGTCCATGAGCTCTTCCACTGATCCGCCTATCTTTTGCAACATTTCTTCAGTCATCCAAGTGGCATATTCTTCTGGCTTGTCCTTCCATTTGATCAAGTATTGAAAGTACTCTTGTCCTCTGGTCCTTCTGAATGGCTTTTTATCCAATATCTTCTCTGGTTGCAATGGTTGCGCTGGAGGTAGATGTTCTCTCCACTCAATATATTCCTTGTCTGTTGATCTTTCTCCTGCACCATCATCTTCATGCTTGTACAAATATGCAACATTAAAAATGGGAGATATTCCAACATCAGGAGGTAATTCAATCTCATAAGCATTTTCAGAAAACTTCCTAAGTATCTTGCATGGCCCAATCTTTTTTAACTTCAATTTGTTGTACTGCTTCTTTGGGAATCTCTCCTTTCTCAAGTGTGCCAAAACCTGATCTCCTACTTCAAAATGAACTTCTTTTCTGCTCAAGTCTACTCTGCTTTTGTATTTGATGCTGCTACCTTGTAGTTGTTGTTTCACTTGTTCATGTATGGCCTGGATCTCTGAAGCAAATTCCTCACCATCTGCACTCCTTAGCTCTGCTCTTCCCAGATTTCTTAACTCTGATATTCCTCTGGGGTGCATTCCATAAACAATATGGAATGGACTCTGCCTTGTGCTCCTATTCGGTGAGTCATTATATGCATATTCTTCCTGGGGATAGTGTATCCAAGGTTGGTTCCATATCCAACTCTTTTAACCACATGTGATGTACATTCTCATAGGACACATGGGATTTTTCTCGCCTTCTCGATTGGAGTAGGGGGGAAACAAGCCAATGTGGAAGTAGAGGTATTCGTTTCCAAGCTCAACTATAATATTATGTTGGGATAAAATTTGATCTATGCGGTGCAAGTTGCTGTGTCAACTTTATTATGTGAACTTTGTTTCCCACATGAAGGGAAGATCATTACTTTAGATCATATGGGTTATAAACAACTTGATCCCAATGCTCCATTGAATTCTATTATCCCATTTGTGAAAAAATATAAACAACCTACTAGGAATATGGGGGTTCGAATGTATTCTTCATTGATGGGTAATTTTTATTTCCCACCTCCAATAATGCATCTTAATACCATTTTCTCGATGTCTAGGGTGGTCCCTTGGAATCATTCTC
Source organism: Pinus albicaulis (assembly GCA_034641835.2). Lineage (NCBI taxonomy): Eukaryota > Viridiplantae > Streptophyta > Pinopsida > Pinales > Pinaceae > Pinus > Pinus albicaulis. Next base: position 460,347,805 of record CM076574.1, on the reverse strand, counting down.
TTTGGACCAATTATTTGAGGACCGTTATACTTTTCCCTATCATAATGCGACATTGGAAGAATGGTGGGTCGTTGGAATGACTTATCCTATGCCTTGATGCTTAATATATCCTATGATTTTGATTGATTTATATCCCATCTCTTTCCTTTTTCTTTTGTTCTGTCTGAAGTTTGATTTTTTACATTAGTTTCTTCCATCATTGTAAAGAGATTGAGTTTATTTTTCTCAAGTTCTAGAATATCATTCATTTAAGTTCTATAATATCATTCATTTGAGGCTCTTAAATCTCATCTTGTTGAAAATCTTGTATCTCTTTGTTTGAATCCTATTGATATCTTATACTCTTACTTAATTTAAACCTTTGAGTTTCTTGTGCTTGAAGTTATTGATTTTCCTGGCTTAAGTATTTTGAATTTATTGTTGCTTTGAGATCATTAGTTCCTTCTTGTTTCAAGGTTTGGGTTTTATTTTCAAATGAAAAAAAGGAAAAATTGCTTATGTTTTCCTTTTTCACTTTGTTCTCTGACATTGCATTCACTTGGGAATTTGAGAAGAAGTCTTCTGGTATTATTGACTTGGGCACATTGAAGGTTCATTGAAAGATACTTCTTTCTTCAATATTTATAATTTTCATAAGTGCATTCTTGCACTTGTTGGCTTGTCTTCTTTGCGAGTTGTTTTTTGTGTTGATTGTTTTCCCTAGGACTTGTTGATATATCTTAGAATCGTGCATTGTATATCAATTTTCATTAGGACAAGCATTTGATATTTTTGGTTGAATTTGAATGTGTCAGTTCTTATAAATGGAAAAGGATTTTTTTTTTGCTTATTAGAATCATGTAGAACCTTGCTAATAAATCACTTTTCATCAAAGAATTATATTTGCACTGCATGTAGCCTATGTTTTCTTATTGGTTTCTTTTGTGTCAAAAAATCACGAGTTGCACTTCCATATCCTCTAACCTAAATAACATACAATAAAATGAATGCATAATTAAAATGAACTATACTTTTCTTTATTCATAGAATACCAACTAGTATATGGCATATTTAGGGCCTTGGAATAGGTGTGCAGAGAGTAAATCTCCAAGGCCACTCGAAAAAAAGTATAGATGTTCATTAAAGAATGGAATTCCAGTGTCGTGTAGGTTTTCAAGGAAGATCCTTTGACACAATATTTAAGCACAAGGTCGTGTAACGATAAGGAAATAGAGATACCTGCTCTCCTACTTTTCCAAGAACCTACCCATGATCATTCCCCTTAGATTTTGATTATGAACTGGTAATCTTAGTTTCCTTTCCTAGGTACCACCTAAGTCGCTACGGGGATGAATACACATGGTACCTAAGATAGACATTGCAACACTATCATAGTATTTATGGAGGGTACCCGGAAAAATGAGGGTACTTTCACCAACAAAGGCTTTTGTGAGGGGGTCAGTGTAACTATTTATGTTACCCTTGTTGGTAGGGATTTGGCCCTAATAATCCCAAGCTTGCCTTCAAAAGGACCTTTATTCAATTTCTTGTATTTTTATCTATGGTCCTAATCACCTAAAGCGGAAATACCTAAATTTTGCTTGATTCGTTGTATATTTAGGAATTTTTAGTGAGCTATATGTTCCTAGCCTACCTTAGGTGATTTGAGTAATTTATTTTTATTTATAAAAGGTGGTTGATCACCGAGTACACTAGTTTAGGAGGCTTCACTGGCTTTCACCTATGAGTGTTGAGCCTTCACCTTGAAGGTGTAGGAGAGATTCTATGGATTATTTTGAGCTATTTCAAGTTTATTCAATGGAGAAAAATCAATCACCAAGGGTTTCTACTCCAAAGGAGGTTCTCAAACAGCAAGGTTTCCTTCATGATTTGGACAGAAATGTTATGTTCGTTGATAGGGTTCTCTTTCAGTTGGAAGATCAAGTAGAATTAGAAGATATTTGGGTGTCTTCTGGGACTCCTATAGATAATATTCCATTCAAATTTCCCTACTTTATATATTACATGGATAACCTAGTTCAAATCATTCTTCCGAACTCTCCTTTCAAAATGGCCAATGTTAGTGTAACTAGTACAACTATTTCTTCTACTAGTGTACATACACTTGTTTTAGTGCAAGGTGAATGAACCTTTTCCTTCCCTATCATGTCTACTTCGACACCTAGCATAATAGTTGTTGGTTATAACTTTTCTCTTGGATTGAGTGGGGTCATTTAGCCTTTTGATCCTTTCACTAGCGCTTTCTCATTTATGATTTCATCCATAGGGATTCCAACAAACCCTTCATTTTTATCATATACCATTCCTTCTATTATGACTTCTATGGCTCATGGTTAATCCCCCTTATAGGGATTCGCTTTTTTAAATGGAAACATTCATCCTTCCAACCCCTCCTTACGAAGTGGATTGTTGAAAAATGCAGCATGAAAGTCTCAATTTGATTTTTCCTTATTCAAACTAAGAAAATTGAATTTCCACATCAACAGACAATTTGGATATATTTGAATTGTGTGACATGACTCTTATCACTCAATTAGCTCAGTAAATTCAAGTTATAGGGCTTGAAGTTCAGTTAAGCATGATCTATTTCTAATTTTTAGCAATCAATGTGAGTTATTTCAAGTTGTTTTTAGTTAAACTAGTTCTAATTTGTTGGAACTAGTGGAAGGTCAATTGTGCAGTGGGAAAACAATATAAATTAGTGATAATCCATTTAACTGATTAATTAGCCAAAAATAGCTAGTGCATGCAGATAATTTGAGTTCCCTAGATGTGGTGGAGATTCTGAGGCAGTGTAACATTAGTTGTAGACTAGTCTTGACTGTACAAGTGTTGCATGCAATCAAAGGATAAACCTCAGTAATTGCGCAATAAATTGGAGGAAAATTCCTAAATAATAGGGGCTTATATCCTTAGGATTTTCACAAGGAAATAAGTGCTCAAGTTGAGGCAAAATTTTACTAATTTTGGGTCAGAGCTTCTCAGTGAGAAAAGAGATAGGTTATTCACTTGCCAGTTGAGCTCAAAGTGAGCTAGCAATGGTAATACATCTTTGTTCTTCATATTTAATGTAAGAATCCTTTAATGGGTTTTTAGAAGTTGATTTCCCCTAGAAAATTATTGTGCATGTATGGTATTTCTTATAGCATGTCTAAGAGTGATGTTCTAAATTTTGAATTAATTTCTGTAGAGTAATAGAGTAGGATTCTGTCTCATGATTTAGATTAAAAATTCTTGAGAAGTTGCAATTATACGCCATATTTATACATGGTGTCATAGCAATATTCACATTAGAACAAGAATTTTGAAGTTGTTTCTCAGGAGGTTCGAATTTGCAGCTTTAGTGTAGCAGGATCTCTTCAGAGTTGGGAAAATGACCTTCAACGAGCTGAGATTTGAGTATTCCTTGGAAGGAAAATAGAATTTCATTGCATGGAAGGATCACATGGAGGTGGTTCTTGATGAAAATGGATTGCTAGAATATGTTAAGACAAAAATTTCAAAACCAATATCAATTGATGCCGAGAACCTAGCTTAATGGAAGAAAGATGTAGCGAAGGTGATGAGAATAATATTGGAGGGAGTGTGATACCACATTGTCTCAAATCTCCATGGGAAAGAAAATCCTTTCACAATATGGAAGGAACTAACATATTTATTCATGAATAGAAATGATCATAGAAAAATTACCCTCAAAGACAAACTTCGGAAAAACAATATGTAGAAGAATTATACTATTCTATAATATCTCAGCATATTTACATAATTTCATGACGAGCTTGGAGGGGTTGGTGTGAATGTTTCAAAATATGACCTGGTGAACTTAGCTCTTCTAGGCCTTCCCAAAAGAGGGCATAGCTACAAAGACTTGGTGAAAGGTAGGGATAAATTACCAAATTGGGAATGCTTATGGTTTGATTTGGTACAAGAAGAGATAAGGTGGAATACCAAAGATACAAATTCATCCAAGGGTGGGGATGAAGAAAAATTGGCACTGGTTGGAAAGAGAAAGAAGGGAAAAGGTAATAAATCTCAAACCAAACCAAAATCTAGCCAAGGGAACAAGAAGAAAAACTTTTTTGAAATCAAATGCTTTAGTTGTCACGAGTTCAGACATTATGCTACGAAGTTTCACACAAAAAATTGAGCAAGAAGAACTCAGGAGGAGCATTAGGTGAAGATTTATCTTCATAGTTTAAGCTTTACTTCAGCCTTATCACATGCATGGCCATCACATTGACATGGAGCATGTGGTACTTGGATTCTAGTGCCTCGTTCCATATGATAGGGTGTATATAGTTTTTCAATGACCCGGAGGAGAAATATCTCCAGATGCATATTGAGTTGGGCGATGACGAAAGGTATAGTGCTATCAGGATTGGTACGGTAACCTTTCAAAGGGAGTCAGGATCCCTTCTTTGCCTCAAAGATGTCATGTTTGTTCCAGGCCTAAAGAATAATCTTATATTTCTAGAAGTTTTGGAATATTGTGGTTATGATGTGATCTTTAGCAAAGGGAAGGCATTCCTAAGACACATATCCACTTGAAAGGTGAAATAGATCGGGGTTCGGGTGAAGAATATGTACAAGTTAGATGTGGAATATTGTGTTGCATTAAACATTAAGGCAGAGAAAGTGAAGATTCATGATGTTAGTGAATTTTGGCATAGGATATTGGGCCATTTTCATCATGGAGCCCTCAAAATTATGCAGAAAATAACCACTAGCCTCCATAAAGGAGCACTTCAGCAACAAGATGTATGCAAAGGTTGTACTTTGTGGAAGTATGTAAAATCCACATTCCATGAGCACGACAAAAAATAACATGTAGTCTTAGAAAGAGTCCATTTTGATGTTTATGGACCTTTCTTGATATCCTCCACTACCAAACAAAAATATTTATTTTTACTGATTATTTCTCAAGGAAGTGTTGGATCTTCTTCATGTGGAAGAAGGATGATACATTATCCAAGTTTGTAGATTTCAAGGAACTAGTTAAGAAAGAGACTGAAAAGAAGGTGAAGGCTCTCAGGAGTGACAATGGAGGTGAGTATGTGTTGAATGACTTCAATATTTTTTGTGCAAAAAAAGGAATTCCAAGAGAGGTGACGACACCACTCAATTCACAACAAAATGGGATAGCGAAGAGAAAGAACTAGAGAGTTGTTGGCGCTGCGAGATATATGCTACATGACCAAGGCCTACCACTGCATTTGTGGGAAGAGGCATGTAACAAAAAAGTATAATTACAGAATCAGATTCCTCATCGGATTCGTGGTATGATTAGACCGAAGGAGGCTTTCTCGGGGAGAAAATATGATGTGTCTCACTTCAGTATTTTTGGAGCCTCTATTTACTTCCATGTCTCCAAATATTCTAGGAATAAGCTTGAGCCAATAATAAAGTTGGGAGTTTTTGTGGGTTACACTAAAACTCCACATAATTAACATGTGTATTTACCTTCCCTCAAAATTAAAGTTGTGAAAGGGATGTAAAGTTTGATGAGGAGAAAGCGATGCAGTTCTCACTTGAGAGGTAGCTTCAAATCCCATGAGACGAGGATATTTTAGCTCCAAATGAGAATCCTCAAGAGGAGCCTCATATAGTTATGGAGAATCCAAAAATTTAGGATCAAAGAGGAGGAAGAGTGGAGATATCCACTCAAGCATAACCATCTAGATATTGCAAAAAAATAACCAAGGAATATCATAGACTTGTGTAGGATGCGAGGGAGAATGTGGGAGCCCCTTCAAATTTGCATAGGAAAAGGACGTCACCTAATAGGTTCACTGGCTACATGGATCTAATTATTAAGCTTGTAGATACTGAGGCATCCTCTTTCAAGGAAGCAGTTGAGAAAGTTTTTTGGGTTAATGCAATGGTGGAAGGATATGAATCCATCATGAAGAACAATTTTTGGGAAGTGGTCCCATGACCAGCAAATATTTCAGTTGTGGGTTCAAGATAGATCTCCAAGGTTAATCATGCAACATATAGAAGCATAGAGAAGTATAATGCCATATTTTTGGCCAAATTATTCTCTCAAGTTGAGGGAATTGACTATGAGGAAACCTTTGTTCCTATAGAAAGGTATTCATCCATTAGATCAATTATTGTAATAGATGTGTAGATGGGGGGAAGATCCACAAGATGGATATAAAAATAGAATTTCTCAATGGTTTTATTAAGGAGGAGGTGTACATCAAGCAACCGTTGATCAGGAGTCTCAAGTGTGTAGACTCAAGCTACTGTTGTATGGTCTCAAACAAGCACCCTATGCTTGGTACACCTGGATAGACATGTATCTCAATAGTTTGGGATTCACAAAAAGTGAAGCAGATGAAAACATATATCTTATTTTGGTAGGAGGTAAATTTCTTATCATTTTTTTATATGTTGATTATTTAATATTAACTAGTGATGAGTAGTTGATCATCTCTTGCAAGGAGGATCCTGTAAGGGAATTTGAAATGAAGGACAAGGGTCTCATGCACTACTTCCTCGGGATGGAAGTATGGAAAGGTGATGGGGAATTGTTTGTGTCTCAAGTTAATTATGCTAACGTGATACTACGGATATTTCACATGGAGATTTGTAAGCCCATGGAGACACCTCTAGAAACCAATTGAAGGAAGGAGACTACCACTTTAGGTGAAGAGGTGGATGCTACTATTTACCAGAAATTAGTGGGTTCACTGATGTATTTTGTGAACATACGACCAAATATGTGCTATGAAATCAACTAGTTGAGCCAAGATATGGTTAGGCCAACCAAATTATATTGGAAGGAAGTTAAGCATGTTTTACAGTACCTCAAAGGCACTACCCAGTATGCATTATAGTACAAACGAACATAGGGAGTGAAGTTGCGTGGCTTTAGAGATGCAGACTGGGCAGGGAGTCAATCTAACCAAAAGAGTACATCAAGTGGAATTTTTAGTGTTGGGTATGCATCGATTTCCTGGTACAACAGGAAGCAAGTATCTATGGTGCTCAACTCAACAGAAGCATAATACATGGTTGCAAGTCAAGTAGCATGTGAGGTGATCTAGATGAGAAAGATACTTGTGGGACTATTTGGTCAGATGATGGATCCAAATTTGATCTATTCTAACAACCATAGTTTCGTTAAGTTCTCTGAGTATCTAGTATTCAGTGATTGATCCAAGAAATAGATATTCGATATCATCATTTATGGGACTGTCTGCAGAGGAAGATAATGTTTCTACAATACATTCTGACAGAGGAACAAGATGTTGGCATATTGACAAAGGATTTTTCAAGAGATAAGTTTGAATTCCATAGGTGTAGGATAGGGGTGGTTCATAATCCCTTTATTGCAGAGAGGGAGTGTTGAAAAATTAAGCAAGAAAGTCTAAATTTGATTTATCCTTATTCTAATTGAGAAAATTCAAATTTCCACATCAAAAAACAACTTGGATGAAATTAACTTGTTTGGTATGGCTCTTTTCACTCAGTTAGATCAGTAAATTTGATTTATAGGGCTTGTAGTTTAGTTAAGCATGTGTGATTTCTAATTTGTAGCAATCAAGATCAGTTATTTCAAGTTTTTTTTAGTTAAACTATTTCTAATTATTGATGGAACTAGTGGAATGTCAGTTGTGCAGTGGGATAGCAGTCTAACTCAATGATCATCCTGTTAACTGATCAATCGAACCAAATATTCTAGTGCATGAAGATAATTTGAGTTCCCCAGCTGTGGTGGAGATTTCAAAGCATTGTAACATCAGTTGTAGACTAGTCTTGAGTGTACATTTGTTGTATGCAGTCAGAGGATCAACCTTGGGAGTTATGCAATCAATTAGAGGAAAAATCCTAAATAACAGGGGAAAAATTCCTGAGGATTTGCGCAAGGAAATAGGGGCTCAAGCTGATGCAAAAATTGACTAATTTAAGGTCAAATCTTCTCTTTGAGCAGAGATATAGGTTATTCACTTGCAGTTTGAGCTTAGAGGGAGCTAGAAATTGAAATACATCTATACCCTTCTGATTTAATTCAAGCAAGATTTAAGGGGTTTTTAGAAGTTGCTTTCCCCTAGAAAAATATTTTGCATGTGTGTTATTTTTTATTTCATTTCAGAGATTAATGTTCTAAATTGTGAATTAATTTCTGCAAAGCAGTAGAGTAGGATTGTGTCTCATGATCTAGATTAAAAATTCTTGAACAATTGAAATTCTACAACATATTTCTACATGGATCTCCTCCATTTACAGGCTTTTCTCAGTATACCAATCATTTTTAAGGACAAGGAGGGTAAGGTATGGTATATAATTCAGTGAGTGGTTCAAGGTATGTCATCCCTTATTAGGTATTTGGTGAGTAAGGGAGTATTCCCTTTCCCATTGGTAGTATGCCAACAAAATTTTCACACTTAACTAGTGCTTGGAACCCTTACCAAGGACTTTATCCTTCTTATAATGTTCCAAAAGGAGGTAATACCTATTTTTCTCATAATTGTATGATGATTGGAGGATATTCTTTGTATGTTCATAGACAACGAGGTTTATATTATAATACAAGACTTTTTGTGAGTAATCCCTCGTAACCTAGGCCTAGTCAAACTCCAAAGGATTATTTTCCAAAACTATAGTCCTTTTGGAAGTCTTCATTATAGGGGGTGTAATAACATATCTTCTCCATGCTTACAATGTAAAGTCTTAATTTGTTAGATTTGTCAAATTTAACTAATGATTTGGTTCAGTATGATGCGATTTGGCCCCTAGTCCCTACTAAAATTCCTTCATGCATCCCTAAGTTCAAAGGAAATTTTGGTGAGGAAACTATAGGTCATATAGCCATATTTCACATATGGTGATCATCAAAATCTTTGAATGAAAATTCAATTAGTTGTCATTTTTTCAATATAACCTAGCTGGGAATGCTTTAAAGTGGTACATTGAACTTAAAGGGGGATTGTTCTCAATATTTAACGATTTGGCCATAGTTTTTCTTAATCACTTTCAGTTTCCTATCTAATACAACATTAGGATTGAGGTCCTGGCCAATTTCAATGAGGACAAGGCCACTTGCATCTCTAGCCACATATAAGAATGGTGGATAAGAAGGAGAATGATCAAAGTAGAAACACCTGATGAATTTTTTTTGAGTGGTTTTTGAAGTCACTACATCCAAAAATCTCTAAATATGTGTCACTTTATAGTGTTTTCACAGAAGAATAGGCTTTGTTTAGGTCCCAACAATTGGATCTCATTTATTCCTAGTTTGGTGTGCTTTATTGAATTTTTCTTGATGTGCTGAGACCTCAAAAAGAATCAGAAAAATATGAACCAGGGTCCCATGCTAATGGGGTGGTCAATTGATTCAAATACTAGAGGTTTTTTAGTTAACCAATTGTATCACTTGACTTTGTAATATACTTATGTCGGGAAAGATATGTTCTCTTCTCTCCTCCTTCACAATATGTTGCATTCAAGGAAATCCAATATTCAAGTCCTTATTGTCGTTGTGATAAAAGCCCTTTAAAAAATTTCCTACACCAAAATTTTGGAGCCTCCTTATCGTCATGCCATATTTCATTTGATAATTCTAAGTTTAAGAGCGGCCTTCTTTTACATGCTTATCTTGTGATGCCTACATAGTGACCATATTCTAAGAAAAACTAGCAGTCAATGTGTATTTTTTCAGTCAATCATTGAGAATTTATTGATGAGAGTGATTTCATAGTGCCTAATAACAGTTATTGTACAGTGCCTAATCATAGTAATTACACAGTGTCTAGAAACAATGCTTGTGCAATCCTTGTGGATAGTGATTGCATAGTCCTTGATGTCAGTGCTTGCACAGTTGTTAGGGACAAATATTGAAAAATCCTTATGTACATTGATAGTGTAAGGGATTCATCTGCATATAGGGATTGGGCACTTTTTTTTATGGTGAAAGTGTAATTCCTCAAGTCATTAAATTCACTCCTAGTTCCCCGACATGCCCTAAGTGTACTCACCATTCTTAACCTTAATTGCACATATGCTCTCCCTATATGAAGAGTCTAGTCCATAGCTCACCCGTATATTCATATTCCTCTTTAGATATTTGTGTATTTTTGGGGTATAATGATCATTCTCTAACTTATGGTTGTAAATACTTTATCTTCCATGTGAGTTACTCAATTGTCACTTTTTCTTTTTTCAAGTGTCGCTTTTTCTTCTTTTTTTCATTACGTGTCATTTTTTCTTGCTATATCTTTCACAAGTGTTTCTTTTTCCCACTTTAATTCTTTCATGTGTCAATTGTGTGTATTTTTGTTTGTGTGTATCAATTTTACTCTTTCATGTGTCTCTTTCACTTGTTTTCACACATCTTAAAAGCACCATGACACACCTTGTAAAAGTAGCTCCAATGTACTCTCTTGAGCTAGTTGATGTTATTTATCATTAGAACATGTGTTGGAAACATTATTATGGCAAAGTGCACCTTTTGGTTGAAAGCAACACCTATGTTGTAAATGTACATATTAAGTGTCACACTTGGAGATAACTGTTGATTTACTATCATTTCGCTGTAGACATGTTGATTTTGGATACTGTACATCTTTTAGTCATGTTTATTTTGGATATTGTACATATTTTTTATTGTATAAGTGTGTGGGGATCATGTCTTCGACTTGTTGTATGATCTTACTCTTAGTCTCTTGTTTCATTGATTCCACACTTATTCAATTTTATAGTTCTCTTTATCCTCACCAGTCATGCAATCAATGAACAACCCTCAACCCCAAGTCTATTGTGCATTATGCATTCCTAAGCCACATTGATGAATTTCCTACCTCCTGGAATTGCACACTACACAATCCTAGAGGAAAACATCCTTCAATTGTGCATTCATCAACTTCAAAGCACAACCACTTCATCTTGTTGGTTTCACTTTCCCAATGCGCAATTCTTTACCAACCGTGCCTAGAATTGTGCACTTCACACTTTTAGTCGACATCCAAGTAATTTATGGACTCTTATAGAAGCATAACATGAAATTCTTACTTCTACCTTCTCACGCACTATGTATTGTGATGTCACAGTTCATAAGCTTGTCACTCTTGTCTCCTGTACTGCTCAATTGAAAAATTCCTTAATCAAATCTTACCTCCATTGTGCATTGTTAATTTCCAGTGGATAGTGGGATCATCCCTCAATCCCTATATTTCTCAATTGCATAATCCTTGGCTTCCCTTCCTTGATCATTGTGTAATGTGAATTCTTAGAGAGAAAGCATGTCAATCTTATCCTTTGCACTTTCTCTCTATGCAATGCATGGTGAGCCTTGCCCTTATTGTGCATTGCAAAGTAAAAATGGTTAGTAGGGCCATTCTTCAACCATTTTAGTGCTCAAATTCCTAATACATGCATCCTCTCCCTCAATAAATATGCATTGAGCATGTAGGTTTTAACCCTGTACAAAAATGATCTACAAACAAATTCTTAAAACATAAAATAAAAAATGGAGAGAATATAAAACATAAAACAAATATACACAGAAATTTTCCCTAGATCCCAAAACCGGGATTACCAGATTGATTTTTCATTATATTCCTTTCAACGTTACAATACATATATATACATGTTGAATCATTCATAAAACCCAATCCATTAACCCTATATTAGAACATTATCGTAGTTCCCTTGGCTAGATCTACAAAATACCACGGGCAAAAAACTATCATGCCCAAAACCATGTGAAAAATCCATGCACAAAACCATAGGTAGTTCTTACGGCCACCTATTATAGGATCAAAAAAAAAATTCCTAAGGCATTTCTCTATTGGGCACAATGAATAGGGGGTCCCCCCCCCCCCGCCCACACACGTGCAACTAGTCATGGAAAGAAAATAACACACAACCAATAGAGAAGTTACAGTTCCTAAGTTAGCTATCTGCACCTCTTGGAATTTCGCAATTGACAATTCATGTCTTGACTCTCCCTTTCCACTGCGCATTGCACAATCACAATTCTAAGTCCTTCACTCTCTGCCTCCTAACTCAGTGCACCATGCATCTTTAGTCTCCTCTCCCAGTCCTTGTGCACTATCCCATCATAGTAAGCTTCACATGAGTAAAAAAAATAGAATTAGTGATTTTGTGGTTCATCTTGTTATGTCATGAGTTAAATTCATTTAAAAGTGTTATCATCCTATAATGTAAATATTATGCTCAATGAGGCTATAAATAATAGGTTAAAGGAAGGACACTCATGGAGATAAGACACAAAGATGTTATTACGTAAGAGTAAAGGAGTTTGGACCAATACAAAGAGATCGAAATTCATGTTGACTTAAAAGGTTCCAACACTTATCTAGACCCTTTGGAGGGTGAAGATGAAGTACAAGCAAGACTTATCAAGGATAATTTTAATTCATAGAAGCAAAGAGAAGAGCTCGAAATTGATACTTTACACTCAATTCTTATGTCACAATTGCCAAATTATGGTTTCTCAAATATTAACACAAGAGTTTATCTTGATCCACTATATTTTACCACATTGATGGAATGTAATTTTGTGTTAACACAAAAATGAGAAAATGTAAAATGTGTGGAATCTCAAGACGCACACATGGAACATGAAGAGTCACTAGAAATTATAAGAGTCATATAAGAGCTCAATGGTCACATAGAATCTTAAAAGTCACATAGAAGCTCTATAGTCATGAGGGATTTCAAGAGTCACATGGAGAAGTGAAGAGTCACCTAATTTTTTATAAATATGCCCTCATAGCTCAAGATAATAACTTCCACCTTCTCTTTTGTGGCTTGGCATAGGAAAGAAGATAATTTTTTGGAGGAGAAAGTTGTGACTTAATGTTCCACTATTGGATATAGTGTTGTATTATTGTAATGTTGTATATTGGGACTTTCACTCAATAATTTGAAGCTCTTGGAGATGGTGAACTTTCATGCATATGTTGTGAATGATTGGAATAATATTATTTCATTGTTTTGTTGTGTATGCTTATGTTTCTAAATGCTAATGAAAATAAAATATTTCGTTGGCTTTATGCATCTTTTTGAATGCATGTTGTTAGTTTATTTTATAATCATTGTTATCTTGTGAACTAATTTGCATATTAATCAATGATTCTTTCTATGCTCTTGTGTGTCTCTTTTAGGATAGAACTCTTACTTTTCTTCTAGAGGCTCACTCTTTCTTTCCCTTATGTGAAATTACCATATATACATTGCAATTGTATGCCTCACAGTGTCAACTCACTTGCTTGTTTTAAAGGTTGTGTGTGTACTCTCTTATGTTGTTTGTTGTAGCCAAGAAAAATATCTAAGCTATGGCAAGTAGGACTTTTGTCCGGATCAGACTCATACTCCAAACAATGTGAGGTCTAGTTGGGAATTCGTACTGGGGAGACCCCCTGTGTTGGAAGACTTCTAACATCATCAAAAAGTGGCACTTGAAGGAGGGCTAGATGAAAAGTTGAGCCCATTGAGTTTGCTTTGAAATCTTTTTCTCAAAATGGCTCATTCCAAAATCATAATCCTAGGATGTTTTTGAATATATCAAATGTTACAAATCCCCATGGAAATTGTCCTTAAATTTTCACATTTCAAGTTTTATGGAAAGGGTCCAACAATCATGCTTGAGCATATGATTTTAGTGATTCAATTTTACCTTCCTAATGGAATACATTGTAATAATGATCATGCTAAATTTTTTACTCTTGCACCTCAAGGTCATTTTAAGTGTTGGTGTCATACATTACCGACTACTTCTATTCATTCATTTGAGTAACTTGTTAAGGAGCTTTATGAAGCTTTTGATGGGAACGATTACAAAGATGTATATGAAAGAATCAATCATACTAGAATGAAACCTAGTGAATAATTAGAGGATTTTCTTGATTAGTTTCTTCAACATTTATATGATTTTTCTAAATAATATGTTGATTGGGATTTCAAAAATCAAAATTTTTAGCATTTGGTTCTAGTATCCTTGAAACAATTTGAATCAAATTCTCTTGTTGATTTTTTTATTCCAACTTTTATTAATCATGAAGCACCTCCATTTTCAGAGGAGGAATCTATTACTTATTTTATTCCTTTCACTCCTCCTTTATCATTACAAAAAAAGAGGTCCCTCATTGCGAGGTTTGAGTTTTGGAATATCAAAATCAAATTGTTGATCTATTTCTCCCAAATTCATCTTCTTCACATGAACTATTTTTCATTCAAAATAACTTTTATGGTTCTCACGATCCCATTGAATATAATCCCTTGATTATTCAAGATAACACGAATATGCATAATTTAATCTTGAATATAATTCAATTAAGAGCAGTGTTTCTTCCAGGGGTACCTGTCATCCTCTATCATTTACACCTCATGACCCATTGTACCTCGATATGCTTAAGCAGTCTAATTCACCATTAATTTCTCCAAATAATTTTGATTCTCAATTTCCTCGTTCACATGATGATCAACTACAAGGTGGATATATCTCACGGGTATAGGAGAAAAAAGGTGAAGACACTTTCCACATTTATTCCCTCTTTCAGATTCTTCCGTGTCAAATTGATGATAAATCATCTTGTGATATTGATAACCAAAACATGCCAGGTGACACATGTCATGGAATAGTTAGAACTAAAAAATGTGGCAGTCTCTAATTTATTGCAATATATTACATGATAGGTTACTTGGTAGGTGATGTGGACATGGTGGTTCTTGTACTAAACATTAGTGGAATTTTGAAGTCTAAAATGGGCCTCCTAATAAAAATGTACAACCAAAATAAGATTTATAAGAACCAATAGGATATAAGATGCTGATGTCAACCATGGGGGATGATTCACCATTTTTGGAGTAAAAAGGTAAAAAATAATAAAACTACTTTTTCAACTAGTATTTTCAACTTATCTCCCTAAGGTTTTACCCAAATTTCGAGCGAGAGTAATCGTTGGATGCAAAATTTAATTTCACATCCAAGGAGTACCCATGTTGCATACTTTTGATGGACCCTGCTACATGAAAAATAAAAATATATGAAAAAAAGTGATTGCAATCACATTTTTCATGTATTTCTCATTTTTCATGTAGCAAGGTCTATCGAAAGTATGTAACATGGGTACTCCTTAGATGAGGAATCAAATTTTCCATCCAACGAGTGTTACTACTTGAAATTTGAGTAAACCCATAGGGAGATAAGTTGAAAATACAAGTTGAAAAAATAGTTTTTTTCCTTTTTCCCTCTAGAAATTGATTATGTGATATGATCTTATTTTATTATTTTTGTTGGGCCTCTATTTTGCCTTGCTTTATATCACCTTTTACTTGAAATCCTTCATGCTTTTTTCTAGCTTGAATAGTTATTGTCATAGTTTTGTGCATTCTCAGAGATAATAAGTAAGTATTTGTTATTCCCTTGTTTTAACGAGATTTGAACATTAAATACATCATTAATACTAATTTTTGTGTTTGCAAGTTTATAGAGTTAATTATATGCCTATTTTAATAGAGGCCAAGTTCCCGCACCACGCATTCTTGCACCAACATTCCTGCACCGATTTGGGGCTTTCATACATTGACATATTTTTGGAAAAATCTAAAAGAGGTTTATGTTTGAAATGTCGTTTGAAAACCTTCTCAAGTTGATTGCACCCATCATACATGTGTGGGCTTCTAGAAGCAAATTAATAAAACTGCTCAAAATCTGCATAATTTCTAAATGACCAAGTTTGACCTCAGGTTTTGTGCATATGGAGATGAATCACGGAAATCCAAGCAAATGGGGTTTTCAAAAATAAAACCAATTACCTAGAACAAAAATTGTTTCTAAAATTCGCATTGGTTTGAAAGTTATGCACAGGTCTCTGAAGCACTTTTATAAAAAGGACTGTTTTTTCTAAAATTCTAGAAAACGCACAGTCAACAATTTCGAGAGCACTGATTTCCTTCTCAATTTCCACGTTGATTGTTGCAAATCTCAAAATTCCAAAACCTGGGTTTTTCTCACAGCATAGGAAATTGAGTAATACATGGTCCGCTTTCCAAAATTTTTAATGGTTGAGGAGATACAAAGGGGATTTTGAGACAATTTGTTAAAATTACCAAATGTTCCATAATTCTACAAACACCCAAATTTGGAAAATTTGCATTAAATATTTGTTCTTTTAATAGGGGAATGGTTGTACTGATATTGCACTTAATTATAATTGGTTAGGATTCAATCCCTATGATTTTTACAAAGGAATGACTTGTTTATCATCATGTGAACATTATAAAAGAGGGGTGATTATGCATGTAAAAAAGGAAAAACGGTGGAGGAGAAGAGTGACACTACAACAGTGCTATTGTGATATTGTTTTTCTAGTATCACCCTCGTTCTGGGCTGGATTTGAATTCACGATGTACCTTTTCTGATTTCTAAATGTAATGTAAAAGGAGCTGCTCCATGTTATTTTAATTCTGTATTTTAATTATATGCTGATGTGTTGATTTGGTTGTTGAAGAGACTTTTTTCTTAACAGGGAAATGTGCTAGTTGGCTAGGGCCCAGCCAACCCAGCTTGTTTACCCCTTTCGTTTTCGTTGCTTGAAAGGTGTGTTAAATTATTTAATTGCATAAGTGTGGCTTGAGTTAAGTTCCTTTTCTTTCTCATGAATTTTAGCTTCTATTAAGGTGTAAATGGATATGTGTGTGTGAAAGTTAATTTTAGTTCATTTATTTCTGAAATTTCCTTCTCAAGATTGTTTTTCCCTGGATCGAGTAGGAAATTTGATCTTGCATCGGTGCACGTTGGTTTCTGTACTATGTTTTTACATAGTTCATTTTACAACAAGAATTTCGTTCTTTTCCTTTACGCAATTTAATTTATTTCTACAAACAATGTTGACATCAAAAGGAAGTGTCTCCTATTTTGAAAGTTACATTCCTTTAAAGATGACTTCATAAAATGCACAAAAAAGTTGTTGCATAATCTTGATTTATTTATGCACTTTACAGTTTCTAGGAAAATGCTTGAAAGTTATTTAAGTTATCATAGTGAAATTTATTTTCTAAAGTAGGATCCAATTTGATGCAAAGTACCTTTGACAGAAGTTGATTTTCTTTAAGTTTTCAAAGCATGTTCTTATTTCAGTTGTTTATTCACATTTTGCAAGGTTCAGTTAATTAAAAGCATTTCCTTTCATGTGCAAGTGATTTCCAAAGTCTTCTTACATTTGCAATTTATTTTATAGTTAACATGCTTCTTTATCTTCTCTAAAATCAATAACTTGGTGTAGGAAGCTCCATTCTGGTACAAGAACCAGTGTCTTGTTACAGGAACAAAGCGCTCTAAGCCTTTTGTCTTTGAGCCCCTACATGAAGACATAAGTCTTCAGTAAAAGTACAAAGTATAATTTTCACATAGATTATTCTGCCTGCACTAATGCAAACAGATTGTAGTATTGCAGGAATGACCCATGTGAGAAGGAAAGTCATTAGAAAGCAAGTTGTCTTAAGGGCCCACTTTTTGAAACTATCAAGTACCTCTATTGAAGATAAACATAGGATTTCATTCAGAAGTTAAGATCGATCAACACTAGCGTGAATGTTCCTTTATTTAATTCTTCCACAGAAGTTTGACATTTCCTTTTATTTGATTCCTTCACAAAGTTCTTTCTTTTTATTCCAATTTTCAAAATGGTGTGGTGTCATTGTATTAACTAGTGCAGGTTGTTGAAGTCCTTCTCTAGCATTTCGAGTGCTGCGCCTCTACGTTTACGAAATCTCGGATTGAAAAAATAAATGTTAGGTTGTTTATTACGCCCGATATTTTGGCACTGTTTCCGAGGAGGCGCTGAGGGGATTGACCTTAGTAACCTATTGTAGTTTTGTTTTTCCTTTACTTAGTTTTTCTCGCAATTTTTTTTTCTCTCTAGAATTGATTCTTTTAATTTGTTTCTTTCCTGCATTCTTTTTAAGTTTTTTCATTTCTTGGGTGTTGTAAGAACCCCCCTAATCTATTCAATGATGTGCTAAAAAGATATACCGACTATTTTGTTGAAAACAAAGAAATGGTACTTCAAGGCATTTTTCAATCAGGAGTTTTGAGGCTAATATCAATCATCCAATGTACCTATTTCACCAATCAATTGGTAGGAAAATTCGACGAAGGAGTCTCGAAGTAGTACATGGAGAAGCTCTTTTCATTTGGTAAGAAATAGAAAATATTGTTACTTTTGAATTCCCTATCAAATATCCAGGAGTGGCACAAATGCATAGTATTCCCCCATCTGCACTACCAAAATTTCATGGTTTGGAAAATGAAGCCAGATACATTCTTATTTGAATTTGAAGTACTTTGAAGAGGATATGGTTATTGTACTAATTCTCAAAGGTTGCAAGTGTTTCCTCTTACTCTAAAATCAACAGCTCTCTGATGCTTCATGAGCCTTGGAGGGAACTGCATTCAAACATGGAAAGACATGAGGAATATCTTCTTTGAGAAATACCAAGACTACTACCAGGCTGGTGAAGATATTTTTGGGATAAAACAGGGGGAAAATGAAAGTTTGGAATATTATGTGGAGATATTTAAATACAACCTCCAAAAATCAAAACATAAGAATTTGGTAAAAGAGACCTTGAAAACACTCCTACTCAAAGGAATCAAAGATGAATTTTTATAATATTTAAATCTTATAGGAGAAGGTGATATTTCTCACTTACCATATGATGATGTTTGTAAATTTTGCATTAGTTATTCAAGAGGAATCTCCAAGCTTGGTAGGAATTCTCGAGAAAGTTCTTCTCAATTTTTGAAATCTACTACAAAAATAGGAATTACAAATGCTTCTCTAAATTTGCAATTGGATGATTTGTAGGAAGAATAGGTAGTGCAAGGAGGATCACTCAATAAATTTCCCATCACTTCTATGGTTACAACAAGTATTTTAGGAATCAAGTAAGGAAATAAATCAACAACCAGGTATAACTCAAAACTCATCATAATTTAATACTTGGAATAGTATTTATTATCCCCAACGTGTTCCTCAACACATCCACAACCCTACAATTCCATGGAAAACTTATAATCCTCCTCTAATTCAATACCCCGTCTTATGGCCACATTGGACCTCTCCCTCGAGCCATATATTCCCACAACCTCAAGGTTGGTTTGGAGCCTCTTCCCTAGGGAAATTCCCCATGCAAAATCCATTACTTGAGCCAAAACAAACACAATTCCTATCTAATGCACCACCATGTTATCCTTCTCTATGGTCCCAATAATTTGTGCAACCAAATCGTAATTCTAATTATCAAGTTGCACATCAATTTAAAACACCTATTTTTCCTACTCAATCCCCTACTGAATGTAATACCATATCTTTTAAAGAGGGGAGAGGAGTGAATTCAGAAACTTCCCCTATTACCACACAAAATTTACCTCAGGAAGAAACTTCAATCCATAAACCATTAAAGGAGTAATCTATAATTGGAACTTGTTTGAAAACCGTTTTTGAAGCTCACTAAGAATAAAATCCTAGAATTTCACTTAACCATCCTTGTCAATATAAAGAGAGAAAACATCAAGTTGTGGAAGATTTGTATGAGTTGGAGAATCATAAATATCTGGGTCCTATTGAATCCTAGTTCCAAACAATTGTTAGCACGCCCCATTCCCTCATTAACTGGAAGCTCTTGGTACCATATCAATCAAAGCAACTGGTTTCTCATACTCTGATATGCATTAAAGTTTACATTTTAAACCTGAGTGTGAGTATATTTAGTATTTTGTTATGCACATGGCTAAATTGGAAGTATTCCTACACTTTAAAGGGATTTTTCTCTCTTTAAAATAGGGTAGGGTAATGAATAAATATGCCATCTGAAATAAAATTTTATAACAACACTCTTGAAATTGTGATTCCCTAAAGTACAACTTGTAAAATTTCTATTATTATGCACTCTCATCACAAGACTTGTTAGAAGAAATTCACTCTTAATGCCTCGTATTTTATAAAGTGACTTTGATTATTGACCAATAACTATAATCCTGAATTTTGTTTAGACCCTCTTTGAAGGTATTGATGAGAATCTTCCTATGGTGGACCACGCCTACAAACCTATAACAAGTTTTCACAAGAACCCTGACCTGATCAATTTGAGGAATTTTTTTAGTCATTATCTAAGATGTTTTGTTTAAAGTGAGTCTTTAGGTTAGAAGGACCAACCAATAAAGATTAGTAATTAAAAACTTTTCATGCCATCATGTACTCTTAAAGAGCAGTATCGCCTCCCCAACTATTACGTAATGTATTTAAGGTTGATTATAATCATAGTTTTTATATAAGATAGATTAATTGATGGATATGAGTTCTCATTACGAGCCGACCTACCATGATCATGGGTCCTAACAAGAATGAAATTACCGCACTGGCCACCAAGCCAGGGTAATGGCTTTCAGTTGAAAATCTGGAAGACAAGAGGTCTCATCCTGAGCCGACTTGTTCTTTTTTGTTAGTTCTTGTGAATGGAACTGTCGTTAGCTGGTTACCAAGCTGGGACAATGCCCTTCAATTAATTTCAAAAAAAATGAAAATTATTTTCAAACAACTCTGAATATATATATAATGGTTGGGACACGGGCATTTCTTGGGTTAAAAGGCATCCCTGTCGAGGCTATCGACGCCTGTTGGCAGCAGGGCCATGCCTGTGGTATTAAAGTTAAATTTACACTATGATTTACTTGGTTGTTTTTGTCTTTCTGAATTCATTATCATATCTCTTTGAGAATGGATTTAAATATCCTTCTGGTATTATGCCGTGGAGTTCTATCTTTTTGGAATAATTTTTTGTTATGGATGTGCGACCCTTAGTGCAAGTACCTCACCTTGCCTAGAAAAGAGCAGCTTCAACTATATGTGGATAATGGTAAGATGGTCACTATGGGAAAGTATTAATATGAAAAATTTTAACACCATGGATTTCTAATCATGTCACTCATATTTACAATGAGGATATTAAAGTAAAAATTCTGATCGAGGATGCCCCATAAATTTTTATGGAAATTTTAATAAGTTGGCTATTTTATTCAAGTAAATAACACCATCCTTGCAATTTAGTATTCCCATGGAAACCTTTTTAGTAGATTTTCTTGAAATCATTTAAAAAAAAATAAAGAGTCCAACAAACACTTTGTTTTTAGAACAAGATTTATCTAGTGCAGGAAATCTGATCACACAGAATTGCGGGAAACATCATTATAAATGCCCATAAATGTTTCTAATCTTGTTTTTTTGCAAGGGAGTGACAATACAACAATTGATTTCCTTGCATGAGGACATGCAAGAAGGTTAGCATGGGGGGATGTTGGGCCTATGTTTTGCCTTGCTTTATATCACCTTTTACTTGAAATCCCTCATGATTTTTTCTAGCTTGAATAGTTATTGTCGTAGTTTTGTGCATTCTCATAGATAATAAGTAAGTATTTGTTATTCCCTTGTTTTAACAATATTTGAACAGTAAAGATATCATTAATACTATTTTGTGTGTTTGAAGATTTATAGAGTTGATTATATGCCTATTTTAATAGAGGCCAAGTTCTTGCACCATGCATTCCTGCACCAACATTCCTGCGCCAACATTCCTGCACCAGCATTCCTACATCGATTTGGGGCTTTCATACATTGACACATTTTTGGGAAAATATAAAAGAGGTTTATGTTTGAAATGTCGTTTGAACACCTTCCTCGGGGTTGGATTTCACCTAGGTAACATGTGTGAGCTTCTAGAAGAAAATTAATAAAACTACTCAAAATCTGCATAATTTTTAAATGGCCAAGTTTGACCTCAGGTTTTGTGCATATGGAGATGAATCATGAAAATCCAAGCAAATGGGTTTTTCAAAAATATAACCAATTACCTATAACCAAAACCGCTTCCTAAAATTCGCATTGGTTTGAAAGTTATGCATAGGTATCTGAAGAAATTTGATAAAAAGTGAATTCTAGAAAATGCACAGTCAACAGTTTCCAGATAGTCGATTTCCTCCTCAATTTCCACGCCGATCGTTGCAAATCTCAAAATTCTAAAACATGGGTTTTTCTCCCAGCATAGGAAATTGAGTTATTTTCGGTCTGATTTTCAAAATTCATAATGGTTGAGGAGATACGATGGGGTAATTTGAGTCAATTTGTTAAAATTACCAAATTTCCCAGAATTCTAGAGAACGCCCAAATTTGGTAAATTCGCATTAAATATTTATTCTTTTAATAGGGAAACAATTGTAATGATATTTTAATTAATTAGAATTGGTTAGGATTCAATCCCTATGACTTTTGCAAAGGAACAATGTGTTTATTATCATGTGAATAATATAAAAGAAAGGCGATTATGCATGTAAAAAAGGAAAAACAGTGGAGGAGAAGAGTGACGCTACAAAAATGTTTTTTTGTTGGTATCGCCCTCATTCTGGGCTGGATTTGAATTCACAATGTACCTTTGCTAATATCAAAATATAATGTAAAAGGAGTTGTGCCATGTTATTTTAATTATGCAGTTTAATTCTATACTGATGTGTTGATTTAGCTATTGAAGAGTCTCGTTTCTTAACAGGGAAACGAGCTGGTTGGCTAGGGCCCAACCAACCCAACTCGTTTACCCCTTTCATTTTCGTTGCTTGAAAGGTGTGTTAAATTATTTAATTGCAGAAGTGTGGCTTGAATTAAGTTCCTTTTCTTGCTCATGAATTTCAGCTTATGTTAAGGCGTAAATGGATCTATTCGTGTGAAATTTAATTTTAGTTCATTTATTTATGAAATTTCCTTTTCAAGATTTCTTTCGCCTGGATCGAGCAGGAAGTCTGATCCTGCACCAGTGCGCGTTGGTTTTTGTAGTGCGTTTTTACATAGTTCATTTTACATCAAACAATTCATTCTTTTCCTTTACGCAATTTAATTTATTTCTATGAACAATGTTGCCATCAAAAGGAAGTGTCTCTGATATTGAAAGCTACATTCCTAAAATGTTTAAAGATGACTTCATAAAATGTACGAAAATGTTGTTTCATAATCTTGATTTATTTCTGCACTTTACAATTTCTAGGAAAAGGATTGAAATTTATTTAAGTTATCATAGTGAATTTTATTTTCTAAAGTAGGATCTGATTTCATGCAAAGTACCTTTAACAGAAGTTTATTTGCTTTAAGTTTTCAAAGCCTATTCTTATTTCAATTGTTTATTCACATTTTGCAAGGTTCAATTAATTAAAATCATTTCCTTTCATGTGCAAGTGATTTCCAAAGTGTTCTTACATTTGAAATTTATTTTATAGTTAACACACTTCTTTATATTCTTAAAATAGATAACGTGGTGTAGGAAGCTCCATTCCGGTACAAGAACCAGTGTCTTGTTACAAGAATAGAGCGCTCTTCAGTAAAAGTACAAAGTATAGTTTTCACACAGAGTTTTGTGCCTGCACTAGTGCAAGAGGATTGCAGTATTGCAGGAATGACCCATGTGAGAAGGAAGGTTGTCTTAAGGGCCCACTTGTTGAATCTGCCAAGTACCTCTACTGGAGATAAACATAGGCTTTCATTCAGCAGTCAATATTGATCAACAAAAATGTAAATTTTCCTTTATTTAATTCTTCCGGAGAAGTTTGAGAGTTCCTTTTATTTGATTCCTTCGCAAAGTACTTTATTTTTATTCTAGTTTCCAAATGGTGTGGTGTCATTGTATTAACTAGTGCAGGTTGTTGAAGTACTTCTCTGGCATTTCCAGTGTTGCACCTCTAAGTTTACAAACTCCCGGATTGACAAATTAAATGTTAGGCTATTTATTACACCGGAAAATTTCCACAATTATTTTATAATTTCCTTAGGAGGCCCATTTTAGACCTCAAAATTCGCCTAATGGGAATGGACATCAAAGGTCAATTTTGTTGATAAATTTCAAGACTATTATTTGGTATCATATGAGAGAAATGATGTGGAATATGACATGAAATTAGGACCACTAGGTGGACCCTAATTGGTCCATGATGGTTTGATGTGGTATACACATAGGTCTTAGTACTTGCGCCAGGACTATCTTTCGAAAATTTCTCTATTGTATTTGGTTTTGAGAAAAAGAGTGAAAATTTTGGGTTCCAGGCCCTAGCTGTAGATAACCAAGAGTTCAACCGTTATGGGACCATACCAGGCTACCAAGTACTAAGAGATAAATATAATCATGAATTATAGTAGTCAAATATGCACCAGTTTGGTGGACAATAAATTTTCATCAAGAGCAGTGAACAAGTTTGCCAATTAAAATTTTTATCTACTAATACCATGGTGTTACAACTGAAGTATACCAAATAGTTTTATTGCACCAAGGTCACAACACAAATTCACGAGGTTATAACATCTACCACTATAAATCTAAGGACTTTGAATGATATCTAGTATGGATAAGTAGTCAGATCCCACAATTACAAATGCTCATTTGTCTAGCACTTGGAGCTAAGGGCTTCGAAGGATCTTTGATATCTGGTATGTTAACAATACGGTCATATACTATGGTCAAATATCATCTGAGAAGAAGGTTCTGAGATCTAAACATTACCAAACTATGGGACATAAAGAACAACATGCCCTTGATATCAGAAATGCATAATTATGGACATGGCATATGTGAAGGGGCCAAGTAGTAAAAGGATGGACGTAAGGGGTTTTTCCTTTGAACTAGAGAAAATAAATCTCAATGCCATTTAAAATATGAATTTTGTTGTTACAATGGAAAATCCATGAGTGAGTACCAATGGAGTCAAGAATTTGTTGAGAGCATGTAGGCATGTTGAATTTAGTGATTCAGTCAACCCACCATAGCATGGGTTAATACCATGGATCAATACCCACAGTAATGGATACCATAAAATATTAATATTGAGTTTAAGAAGTGTATATGTGGCTAAAATTATGCATAGTTAAATAGGGAAAATACCTAGGGATTAACAAAAATATGTAAGATTAAGAGAATGGTAGCAGAGTAAGTGAATAAGGGTAAGCCAATTGTTGTCGTTGCAACAAAAACCCTCCAAAATTTTTCCTACACTTGAATTTTGGATCCTACTTATGATCCCATGATCTATCACCTCAATTTTTTCATGTTCACTTCATGTTCTCTGAGATTCTACTTGTCAAATTCACTTGCTTACACATGCTTATCCTTTTGATGCATTCTCAAGTGCACCAGGCTACTTGCAAGTTGGTGATTACTGTTTAGCCTTGAAGACAATATTTTCACAATACTTGAGAGTAGTCACTATGAAATCCCTGAAAATAGTGTCTACATAGTCCCTAAATACAGTGACTACATAGTAACCAGTGACAGTAACGAAACAATTCTTGATGATAGTCACTATGCAACTTGGACTTACAGTGACTGTGCAATTCATAAATACATTAACTATGCAACTCTTGTTAACAATAAATGCACAATATTACTTGATAGTGAGCATGCAATCTTGTGACAGATTCATTCTTTATCTCGTAGTTTCAAATGTGTTATCATTCTAGTGAGTTTCATCAACTGTCGATTCTGCATGCATTTGCTTTCATAAGTGTCGCTTTCACTTTCGCCACAATCCTTTTTTCTTGCTTTCAATTTCACAAGTGTCACTTTTGCATTGTCTTCGGTATAGCATGTGTCATTATCGGTTTCTTTAGATTTTGCAAGTGTCTCTTTCACCTTCTCTTACTATCACAAGTGTTGTTTTTGATTGGTTTCACTCTTGCATGTGTTGCACTCTAGCGCACCACAAGAGGAATCCCTAGCACATTATTTTTTATTATTTGATAATATATATTATAAAAATATGTTCTAGACACTCTCCCTCAATTTATAACACTTTCTGGTCATATTCGACACTCTTATCGTAACGTGTATTCTAAGTGTCGCAAAGTGATGTTTTAACCGTCACACTTAGAAAAAGGTGTCAGTTTGTTGTGGCTTCAAAGTATGCATGTGGATTTTGAGTTAAGTAGAATGTGTTGATGTTATTTGGGTGTGAGGTCATCATTTCAAGGCTTTTTTTTTCTCTCTTGTCTCACTGGTCCCATACTTAGCCAGTTTTGGAGTTTTCGTTGTCTTTGCAACTTGCTCAATCTTAGACCAATATTTCTTCTCCTTATAAATATGTATTGCACAATGTCATAATGAAGAACCCTTTCCTCTTGGAATTTCACACTGTGGAGTCACTACCTCCAAGGATTGTGCATTGTGTAGCCACAATGCTCAATGAATGTCTCTTGTCCCTAGAAATTGCTCAATTCTCTCTCCTAGTTAGTCTTCGAATGTACACTTCGTAATATCACTCCCTCCCTAACCTATGAAAATACACAATCTTGTGGCTCAATCTTCCCTAAATTGTGCATTGTGCAATCATAGTGAGAAATCCTTTCTCACTGTCTCACTAAGTTGCTCAACTGCACATTTCTCTATCTCTTTCCTTCAACAATTGCACATTGTGCAATCATAGTTAGAAATCCTTCTCCCTTACCTCACTGATTCCCTCAACTACTTATTTCTTCTTCCCTGTCCCTTAGTTTTTGTGCACTTCACATTCATAGTGACTAGACCCTCAGCACTGCCTCTTGCTCCTACAAAATATGCAATTCCTGAGCCTCCTCCTCAATCTCACACTCTCTCTCGGGTCAATCAGCATGCAACATGAAACAAAATAGACTAGGATATTTTGGGACTTATTTTGTCTTTTCATGAGTGAATCTTATTTATAGGTACTAGTATCTTGACATTACAGGATGATGCTCAAGAAGGATGCCCGGAAGATCATAAAGGACGACCCTTGTGAAGTTGGAAACATGAAGGGACTATCAAGCAAGAAGATCAAGGGAGACTAGATCACAATAGAATAGTGAAGGTGAAAATCACAAGGAAGAATCCATATCATATAAGATATGGGAGTATTAAGATGAAACATATTCAAGACTTATCATGAAGACATAAGCGAGGTCATCAAGGAGGCTACAAGTGAGCACCTGTGAAGAAGAAGCACTGTAAGAACCATCATGAAGACATGGATAAATATTAGACCATGACAGAATAGTCTCTCCTCAAGTTTACTTTGAAGGTTCCAAAACTCATCTATACCATCTGGAGGGTTAATATGAAGGAAAAGAAAATATCCATCATCAAGAAGTCAAATCCATAGCAGTAAGGATAAAGGCTTGGTCTAGACACATCACAATGAAGTTCCATGTCATAAATTCCAAGGCATGGTTTGTCCAAGTGTCATCACAAAGCAATACGTGACAATGTATCTTTCCACATCGTTTGTGGAATGTAATTATTTTATTTTCAAGGATGAGAAAATGAAAAATGTGTGGAATACTAAGGGTCCTGCATGGAATGTGAAAAGTCATAAGAATGTTCTAGAGTCATTAGAAGTTCAAATGTAACATAGGAATTCAAAAATTCATGTATAAGATCAACGGTTATATATGAATTCAAAAAGTCATAGTAGAAGCTCAAGAGTCATGAGGGAGGTCATGAGTCACATGGGAGGTGGAGACTCACCTCATTTGTTATAAATACACCCTCATAACTCAAGAAAAGGGACTTTTGGGACTGGAACTCTTCACCTTGGCATCTCTAGCTTGGCATAGGAGAGAAGATATTTCTTTGGAGGTGAAATTAGTGACTTAATGTTCCACTATTGGGACTAGTGTGGGAAAATTTTAATTTTGTATCTTAGTACTTTCACTTAATATATGACTCTCTCAGAGTCAGCACACTTTCATGCATATGTTGTGAATGATTTTTAAACTATTATTTCATTGTTTATGATGTATATTTATGTTAACACATAATAACGAAAATGAACTATTTCATTGTATTTGATTTGTATCTTGTTGAATGTGCATTTTTACCTGCTTTTATGATCGTTTTTTCCTTGTGAACTACTTTGTAGGTTAACTAACAATCCTTGTATGATCTTGTGTGTCTCTTTTAGGAAAGTATTATTAATTTTCTTCTAAAGGCTCACTCTCTCTTTATTTCTCATGAAATTACCTTATATACATTGAAATTTATGCCTCACATTGTCAACTTAATTACTTGTTTCAAATATTATTTTTATAATATCTTATGTTGATAATTTCAGCCACATAAAATTACCAAAGATAATGGAAACCGAACTTATTTACGGTTGGAACTCCTATTCCAAATAGTGTGATGTCTGATTGGGACTTCATATCGGGGAGACCCCCTTGGTTGATGGATTTCTAGAATTGTCAACAATTAGCTCTAGAAGGAGGGAAAGATGACAAGTTGAGCCCGTTCAGTCTATTTTTAAACTCTTATCTCGAATGACTCATTCCCAAATCTTAATCTTGGGGTGTTTTTCGAGTATGTTATTCTTTCAACTCTTGTGAAACTAATAGATGACTTAACACATATTAAGTTCGATGACGAGGGTAAAATATATTCTAGAACATACACTTTTGCTTCTCAAATTTTGTAATTTTCATGAAATCAATTGTGAATAAATGGTTTGTACACTTTTTACCCTCACTCTTGAAGGTCGAGTGGAGAAATGGTGTGACACATTATTAGTTGCTTCTATTCATTCATTTGAAAAACTTGTTAAGGAGCTTAATCGATCCTTTGACAAGTATGATACCAATATGTTTATAAAATGGTTAATCAACTTTGAATGGAACCTAATGAATCATTAGAGTATTTTTCCAATATATTTCTTCACCTATGATATGAGTTTCCTGAAGAAGATGTGGATTAGGATTTTTTCAAGGAAAGGTTTCAGCATTTGGCTCAAATATTTGTGAAACAATATGAATCTGAATCCTTGGTTGATTATGCTCTCCTAAATTTTATTAATCATGATAAACTTCTAATTTCATAGGAGGAACATATTGTTCCTTTTTTCCCATATTGTAATATCCCTCTATTGCTATAATATTGTTTTGATTATATTTAGTTACACTGTAGATAATGGTAGAATAATTCTGTAATTGAATATTTATTAATAAGTAAATAATTGGGATGTATGGACTTCGGAATGAGACACTCGAACATGAGAGATTTTCCAAAGAAATAAAAAAGCATCTCATTGGTAAATGAGAATATATAATTCTTTCATGATAAAGTTTTAGATTAAATTATAGATAAGCTTAATGGATGGGAGAGAAAAATCCATTAAGTTGTTTAGTTGGAGAAAGATGCAAAGCTTGGATAACCATACAATCCTTGTGGGAGATAAATGTGGGATTTTATGTAAAATCCTAGGCAAGTGGATAGGAATATCCAAAAAAGTGGGACACCGCTAATGGAAACTTAATCAAGAAAGAAAGGTATTTGATACCATGAAAGAGATAGAGGGGGGTATTGATATCTAGTGGCAAGTGTTCTCTTATGGAGGGTGAAATGAAGAGTTTTATAGTTCAAGGTTTGGTGGAAAAAGTGTGTGAGATTTCCTAAGTACTTCTTCTATGTTAAACCCTAGCAGGTCATTTTTAATATGAATCTATTTATTTTTAATTTCAATGGTTCTATTTTAGTTTGTTATTGTTATTTTTAAGAAATATATGAATTCAACAGAATTTGAATGCATAAGATTTATATTTAGAACTCCTAATTTTAAATGGATTTATGGGTATATTATGATTGATAAATTTGTTATGTTATAATATCGTGGTTATCAATTTGATTCGAACACAGGTATTAAATCATGGAAGATATATTTATAAGGAATTGGAATTGATATAGATAATATCGATAACTCATTAACCAAATGGGTAACTATTTTACTTATAATTATGTTATAAATGTATGTAATGAGTTATAACATTAGGAAAAGGAGCCAAATCTACCCATGATTCATTTACTATTAGTATGAGGAGATAATAAATCTCCAATTTTAATCAAAAGGTTGATTAGAGGAAGTGTTCGGGAAATTAATCGAGCCTAAAATACTCGGTGCCTCAAAAAATAGTTTCCTACACAAACCAAATCTCTAGGTATCGATATCATGCATACAAAAGAAATAGGAGATATCTTAAGCACAAAGTTAATTTAATGCAAAAATTATCATAAATTACCAACAATTCTAATCTCATAAGAGGATGTCTAAGACTCATGGTGGACTTTATCAATTCTAGAATAAAATTAAGATAATCGTTGTTAAGTATGACCAAAGGAATAGAAATTAACTGAAGTAATATAATCGGAGTAAAATTCATATACTATATACGAATTGAAGTTGATGACTGTGCATACATGTATCTTCATAACATAAATTAAGAAAGTAGCAGTTGCAAAGGACCAAGGGTGTAACTTAAGCGATAACATGTTATCCTAATAGTTTATCCCAATATAGGGATGAAGTTTCCTATAAATATAATGAAAGCGAGCTAGCACAATAATTGAAGAATATAAAGTGTGTAATTATGTAAACAAAAGTATAAATACAGATAATTGTTGAATATATGAATGTTAACACAACGCTAAAGTTGCAATCCTTTTAAATTTGATCGTGCACAAAGATGAAAGATTAATTAAATTCAATACATATTTCACAAGTATCTTCTTAAAAAAGTCCATCTGCCCATGTCCAAGATGGGCTCTTGACAAACAGGACATAGATTACAGGTCATGGTCGATGGGAATTCACGAAAGTAAAATGAATTTCAACATTTAGATCGGAAAAAGGATCCCAACAAATCCTCATGCCAGATCACTAAACCATAGTGTGGTAATAAACGTGGTAATAATGAGAAAAGTGTATAAGCCCAACACTCTCTATGGGAACGAGACAAATGTAACCAACCTGAGATTTCTGCAACTGAGGAAACAAGTTATAGAAGGCATAGAGTGACCTTTGAATCGTAGTAAATCATGATCTTTGAATAGAAGTAAATCTTGATGGTAGAATGATTAGCTAAAAACAGAACATTGTTATAGCATCATTTCTCACCTCGACATGATTCATGATTGCTACATGGCTTTATGGGCACCCATTCCTACAGACTTGGACAAATTCACTTAAAAACAGTGGAAAATCCTTCATACGCGACTATGACCGTGTTTTTCCGCGTGTATACGCGAGTACAGCTAGACTTTTCCGCGTATGCCATTTTAATGATTAAAAAAATATATAAAAATCCCTAATTTCGCGCTGGGTTGATGGTTACTCAGGTAGTTCAACCACCCCAGCCCGTGGCCAACTGTTTCCAACTGCTGAAACTACTTGGAGGGACTATAAAAAGCCCTCATGTGTATGGCCTATGGGAGAGAGAGAATTATTGATATTATACTCTGTTGGTATTCCCTATCCAAGTCTGATTCCCCGTGCCTCCTGCACTTTCCCAGTTCATTGTAGGAAACCCTTGTTTCCTTGAGATACACATCCCTTTATATGTTATCTCGTATGCACCAGTTTCGAAGGAGTCTTAGCGAGGCAAGGGCTGGACGGATCCGGACGACGGTCTGCGAAGGCCTTGGAAGGATCAGGTGATCTCTCCACTTGATTACTTTTGTACGTACTATTTATAATACAGAAGTATCATGCTGTTCCCGAAATAAACGTGTTAGTGTATGCTTTAATGTATGAAGAATATTTGTTATACATGCATTCATTATGATTTATTTAATGTTTTATATGAATCACACTAACATATAGAGTAGAAATATACTGTACAACTTGTCCTTTGTGCTGGTTTCTTCTTGCATTTCAGGTTAAGGAGGAAGGACGGTTGCAGGGAGTTTTAACTCCACGTGGATCTACTTCAAACGTAGGACCAATCTGCAAATCCCCATTCTCGCTTCTATTTAGTTTTTATGAAATGTACCATCTGTAATCTCTGCTGGGCAAGACGCCCGGCTTCCGTGAGGTTGAATCCCAAACTAACCTCTAGGTAAGCACTCTAACAAACCCAAACATCAGAGTTTAAATTCAAATAAAGTTACAAATCCCAAATCCTGCATTAACAAAGACTTCTTAACCTTTACGAGGGAAAAATACATTACCTCAGAAAATATTGATGAACTTAAGGGGCCACAAAGTAGCTCTTCAAGCAAGCACATGAGAGAATAATTTGCATGCCGATTGGATGACTATTCCCAGAATGTTAAGGGTATGAGGTGCATAATTTACTTACTCTGCGAAGTGGAAAGAGGAAGAATGTATTGGCATTTAGAACCAACCCGAACATAAAACCATCCATCTCTTCCTACGACCCAAATAAAAGAGTATTAATAAGGGTGACATTAAAAACCCTCACCATGTTAAAGAGAAAAAATGTATAGAAGTTTGAAATTAGGTGGAAATTTACCAAAGGAGGGTCGCAATAGAAGTTGACCCCAATTCTCCCCGAGATGTGTTAGACGGTAAAAATAATTTTCAATTGGAAATAAGTACTTGAATTCGAAGTGGAATACCTGGAAAATGCAATGTAGTCTGTATAAATAAATAACAAACCACATTCACACACAAGCAACCAAAAATTCTCAGTTATATTTAATTAGCACAGAAAACATGTAAAAATGGAACAGAGTGCAAGTAGGTCAAAAATATAACCGGAAATGATGAGAAAGGGGAAGACATTAGATGAATATTATGTTTCTTTGCAAGGCCTTCTACATAGGGGAACTTCGTGAATGTTCTCAACAATTACTTATGTCAATGCTAAAAGAAGTGATGGTATTCACATGAATCATCCCCAAGGCAGTATAAAATGAGATAATACAGTGGAATTTAGGACTAGATCAGTAAAGCGTCAAAGCCAAGACAGGGGGAAGTATGCGGTAAATTAAAATGTTAAGCATTATTTTACCTGAAATGGAATAAAGAACATTGAGGCGTGATGACATGAATTAGAGTAGAGAAACAATCATTGACCCTTCCTCTCCCACACTGGAATTCAAGTTTACCTAGATTAAAAGTGATAAAAAGGACTTTAATCATAAACATAAAAAAAAGTATTGAAGGATAGTAATCATTTTAGTTGAAGAATTAGCAGAATAAACGGAAAAGTAGTCAAACCAATTAATCACCCTAGAATAGATAGGAATGGCCACACTTACCTATTTCAAAACCACTAAGAACAACATTGGTTATCCTCTAAGGCTACAACCACAGCGCCATAACACCCTTTCATTTTCACTGGTATGGAACTGTATTAGGAATTCTACACCTACACCAGAAAGTGACGAGTGTCTGTCCTGGAAAGACCACCTACCTACCTTTCTCGTGACCATAAGTCTGAATGGTTCCAATGGGACAAGAACATCAAACCGAGAAAACTTCAACAATCAAACCCTCAGTTTTTCCTTATCCTACAGTTCATAGATATTTAGTTTGTCACCATGTATGCTTTTTGGGTCTAACAGGTAATTTTTGAATACAAAAGGTAAGGAAAGACAAAAGAAAAATTCGAAGGAAGAAATAATCAGTACCAGGGTAAATTGAAAAGAAATGCAATCCTTAGATTTCCAGAACAATTATTAATTTGCGTCTACCTGAAAGTGTTTATCCAGACCACTTGTGTAGAGACTATCCTCATACATCCCGAAGACATCGTTCAACTGTGATGAAATTTTGACCTTACAACTCTGAGATGCCATGACTAAGAGAGTATTTGGTTACATGCATTCGACACTGTAGCACCTAGAAATCATCGAGCGTGGAGCTCGACAATCTCACTAACACAATTAGTTGATAATTGAGGATATAAGAAGTTAGGGTTGTGGTGAAATATCTATGGTCATTGATCTTCTCTATGAAAATTCAACCCACTGAAAAAAATCCGAGAATTGGTGAAGGGTGTGTAGGTGGTAACCATGGATTGGAAAAACAAAATTTCTTGGTGGGCTACATCAAAAGGTTTAATAGGAAAAATTTAATAATTGGCCCTGAAATAATGTCTTGGTAAGTATGCACCAAGGTAAATCAATAGTAATCAAGGTTCAAATAATTCATAGTAGTTTTAAATAGAATAAATTTAATGGTTGATATGATGGATATTAATTTTATGGAGTATCATGAAGCAATGGAGTGTCGTGGATCAATGGGCAGATACTATCAAAATAATTTAATTGTTATACCTCAACATCCACACATATTTTCTAAGGAATGGCATGATAGCCACATTTGTTTCAACTTCACATTACATTTACATGAAGGGTTATCATACCATAATTAAAATATGACCATCTCAACATTCATGACGGAAATTCTTTAGAGTTTTTAAGATTTCCTTTAAAATTCATATCCTAAATAGAACCTTAGAGGTGTAATAAGATCACACCTATGGATAGGTATGTTATGAGTGTGGTCTGATATAAAATTGTACGATGGTATTCAAAGGGTAGATACACTTGTAACTGGTTATGGTTAATTAGCATAATCGAAGTCATACTAGTAAATGTTGTAATAAAAAAAAAAAGTAAATTAGGAGTTTGTGACAGATGGAATCAGAGCCCTGGGTTCAACAAATCAACCTAATGGGCTTTATAAAAATAGAAAATTGAGTGTGATTATCATGAGACATGTATATTTTAGTTAATAGTAGCAATGGTTGATTTATTGTAGATGAAACCAAGCTTAATAAGTTGGCTTTAGGGAGGAAGCTCTAAGAAGTGTTTCCTAACATCACTATAAAACACCTGACAAGTGTAAGCTATAATGAAACAATTACAGTAAATGAATTTAATTTCTACTAAGGGATATAAAAACAAACCAGTAAAATGTTGGGATTTTGGACCTCGACTACAGGCGTGGTAGGAATAATATTTAAATGTCTTTATGATCCACAGTTGAAGAATTCAGGCAACATCCATGACTATACATAAATTTTTTACACATTGAAATATACTATTTTCAATAATGAACCAAAAGTAAAATAAGGAGAATGTATTCCTGAAGTTGACCTAACAGTCGGCTAGGGATGAATTGATATACAATGAGTTTCTAGTAGACTTAGTTATGCAATGTGAATAAAAATATATACAAGTAGCCATAATGGAAATCTGTAGTAGTCACACTCCAAGTTTGTACCTAAATAAATCATAGATAATGATGAATCTCTATAATTAATTTTTATTGCGGTGAACTAGGTTGGGAAGTACTAACACTAGAAAGTAAACCCTTCTAGGTTTCTTTGAAGAATTGAAGGTTGGTTTAACTTTCTAAGGGTGTATTTGTTTTAAAATTTACAACTCAAAATAAATAAATAAAAGGTTTCAATGAAGACATTGGTAAAATCAAATTTTATCAAAATATTGAAACAAAGAGGATGGATTATGCAGTTAATAGATTAATATACACCTAATAATACATGATATATATATATATATATATATATATATATATATATATATATATATATATATATATATATATATATATGAAATGTTGGCAAATATTATGGGCCATAAGATGGGTTTATCCCAACATGTTGATGACGATTTCTAGATGGAATATTATAGAAGGTTCGTAGAGATAAACTCAAAGGTATATGAAATTCAAAAACAAAAATATATGTGTTGAAATTAGGTGAAAGCATAATCAAACAAATTCCAATTTATAATAGCCCATAATTGTGCACATAAACTTGTTGTTTCTTATATAAAATCCAAAGGATACAAAATTACTAGTGTATTCATATTAAGGGAGGTGAATATCACTATGCTAGATACATTCATATCTATAAATTGTTGGGATTTGAGCTAACTCAATTCACAACTTATGCGCCACATAAATACTAGTAACACCTACAATCTCGAATGGTGCTGAGGGGATTAGTTGGGACAGGTGATGTAAGGAAGATAAGGCTGAAAAGTGAGGAGAGTCACTTAAAGTAGTGACACACTATGTGGAAAATATACACTTTAAAAGGAAAAGGGGCTAAAGATGCTTCTGCAAGAGAATTGAAGGTAGGAATACACCTTGGATGCATTTATAAAAAATTGCTAGTAGATACATGAATTATCATTACAAGAAGGTAAGAACCAAAACTAGAAGCTACAAATACCTAGTCTTTTATGAATAAAACTGTTAATAACGGTTTTTCATTAGAAAGGTAAGTCTTCAGTGCATCCATAAGATATTCGTTGCTTATAAATATCGACAAAATATGGATTAAAAGAAGAATTACAAACTATTACCTTGCAAGTAACATACAATAAGGGCAGAAAAAGAAATTTCCAGGAGCATATTAAAATGTGTGATAAGACAACTAAAATATCATTATCAATAAAATAACTTCTAATAACATCAGTATTATAAATA
This sequence comes from Pinus albicaulis, assembly GCA_034641835.2. Lineage (NCBI taxonomy): Eukaryota > Viridiplantae > Streptophyta > Pinopsida > Pinales > Pinaceae > Pinus > Pinus albicaulis. The sequence continues at coordinate 460,311,537 of CM076574.1, read as the reverse complement.
CTATACCTTTATGGTTGAGAATTAAGTATCAAGGATTGTTTGAATGCAACAATTGATAAAATTTTGGAAAAATGTGGTATCAAGGTAGTAGATAGATACAGTAGTGACCTCCTCAATTTAGGAAGTAGAAAAAAATCCTTCAAGGTTAATATCTAAATACCCATAATAATGGAGGTGAGGAGTATAACCAATGTCAAAGTCTACGCAAGAGAATGAGTGGTAGAATTATAGGAAGAGATTGAATCATCCATCATTAGGATGAAATCAATAAAATATAGGAACCACATGTAGAATATGTTCATTGAGTTGTGCAAAACATCGATATAGTGGTATGAGAATATTAAAATAAAAATTACAAAGTGTTAATTAGTTCCTAACATGAGCTAAAAAAACTCTGAATTTAGTAGTGATAATAAGAATGAAACGATCCCAAACACAAGTTCAGGATTAGAAATATGTATGATGGAATGAATAAAAATAAAATAATATAATGCGAAGTACGTTATGTTGGATTAATAATGAAAACTGGTGAAAGTGAAATATATTTGACTACCAACATTGGTGACTGTAAATACTTAGGAAAAATGGTCAAGGGTGGACACAGCTAAGTCCACTCGAAGGTTATTTTAGTCATAATATAGCAACCACAATAATGGTTGAAATAGTATAGATACAGTTAATAATAATAATAGATACAACTAATTTATAACATGCTATAAACAGTACCCTCGGGTAATGGGTACCCTTATGTGAGCAATGTGGAAATACCATTCCATATTTTAGATGTCACATGCAATAATGGTCACAAAATTGGGTGAAGGATTACACGAAAAGTATATATTGATTATTATATTGTTATATTGCTACTGATATTGTTCATCTGTGTATGAATATTTGATGGGTGCATATGAAATGCACATAGAATATGGTGTTAGGTGCAAAAGCTTGTCAAGAGAGAAGAATGACACAAATGGAAAAAAAATATTAATGATGCTGACCTTATTGGATGCAAGCTAAAAGTATGTTGAATGCAGGTGGAAATGAAAAACACATATTCAACATAGAAGAGAAGCAGAGTATAAATACAAGATTATTATTGCTTCATAATTAAGTCATCATACCAGTGGAACTGAAGTACTAATTAAGCATGAAGGATGGGAAGAAATTTCTTTTTGGTCTTAAGAAAAGATGAATATTCCTCGATAACATGAGGAATTTAGACAACTGCTAGAATTCCACAAAGTCGGCATAGTGGAAACTGTAGCTTATCAATTAGTATTCTTATCCTTATTAAAAATTAAATATTTTCATGTACTTTTACTTAAGAAAAAAAAACATGGTAAGTTTCACCTAATTGAGTGGGAAATGCTACACGTAAAGTCGAAGGAGACCTTCTAACAAAAATATTGTAAAGACCTAGCTTCAGAATCGAGATTTCACTCATAATAAAGTGCCAAGGAAGCTCTACTTCCAAAAATATTATATAAGAACAACATGATGACAAGAAGAAAACTTATCCAACAAAAGTTTCGGAAAAAAATCCGGACAAAAAACACCAAGGACAGTGTTAATAAAAAAGGGGAGGAGAATGTAATATCTCTCTCTTGCTATAATATTGTTTTGATTAGACTGATTTACACTAGAAATAATCATGGAATAATTTTGTAATTGAATATTTATTAATACTTAAATAATTGGGATGTGTGTACATGGGAATGAGACACCCAGACATGAGACACTTGCCAAAGAAAGAAAATAGAATCTCACTGGTAAATGAGAATAGATAATTCTTTCATGATAAAGTTCTAGATGAAATTATAGATAATCTTAATGGATGGGAGAGAAAAATCCATTCAGTTGCTTAGATGGAGAAAAATGCTAAGCTTGGATAACCATAAAAGCGTCGCAAGAGATAACAGTGGGCTTTTATGGAAAATCATAGGCAAGAGGGTAGGAAGATCCACACAAGTGGGATGCCTCTAAAGGAAACTTAATAAATAAAGAAAGGTATTAAATACCTTGAAAGAGATCAAGGGGGGTATTTATCTCTGGTGGCAAGTGTTCTATGCTCGGGGGCGAAATGAAGAGGATTCCAGTTCAAGGTTGGGTGGAATTAGGGTGTGATATTTCCTAAGTACTTATTCTATGTTAAACCCTAGCAATTCATTTTGTTATATGCATCTATTTCTTGTTAATTTCAATGGTTCGATTTTAGTTTTTTATTGTTTTTTTAAAAAGAAAGATGAATTCCACAAAATTTGAATGTGTAAGATTTATGTGTTAGAACTCATGATTTTAAATGGAGTTATGGGTATACTATGAATAATAATTTGGTTATATAATAAGATGGTGGTTACCAATCTGATCCGAACACACGTATTAAATCATTGAAGATCTATTTATAAGGAATTGGAATCAATATAGATAATATCGGTAACTCATTAACTAAAGGGGTAACCATTTTACTGATAATTATGTTATAAATTTATGTAATGAGTTAGAACATCTGGAAAAGGATTCGTCTCTAACCATGATTCATTTAATATTAGTATGAGATAATAAATCTCCAATTTTAATAAAAAGGTGGATTAGAGGAAGTGTCTGGGTAATTAATTGAGCCTGAAATACTCGGTGCCTCAAACATTAGTTTCCTACGCAAACTAAATCTCTACGTATCAATGGCATGCATACAAAAAAAAGATGAGATATCTTAAGCACGAAGTAAATTAACGTAGCAAGTACCATAAATTACCAAAAATTCTAATCTCATAAGAGGATGTTTGAGACTCGCGGTGGACTTGATCAACTATAGAATAAAATTAAGATAATCGTTGTTGAGTATGATCAAAGGAATAGAAATTATCTGAAGTAATATAAGCAGAGTAAAATATGTATAATGTATACAAATTTAGGTTCATTACTATGCATATATGTATCTCCATAACATAAATTAAGAAAGTAACAGTTGCAAAGGACCAAGGGCGTAACTTAAGCGATAACATGGTATCTTAATAATTTATCCGAAGATAGGGAGGAAGTTGCCCATAAATATAATGAAAGCCATATAGCACAATAATTGAAGAATAGAAAGTTTTTAATTATGTAAACAAAAGTATAAATACATATAACTGTTGAATATATGAATGTTAACACAATGATGAACTTGCAATCCATTTGAAATTGAACATAAGCAAAGAGGAAAGACGAATTAAATTCAATACATATTTCACAAGTATATTCTTAAAAGTATCCATTTTCCTATGTCTAAGATGGGCTCTCGACATATAAGACACATAGTACAGGTCCTCATTGATGGGAATTCACCAATTTAAAAGTAATTTCAACATTTATATGGGAAAATTGATCCCAAAAAATCCTCACGCCAGATCATTGAACCATAGTGTGGTAATAAAAGTGATAATAACCAAAAAAGTGTATAAGCCCAACACTCTCTGTGGGAATGAGACAAATGTAACCAACCTGAGATTTCTGCAATCGAGGAAACAAGTTTTAGAAGGCATAGAGTGACCTTTGAATCGTAGAAAAATCTTGATCTTTGAATAGAAGTAAATCCTGATGGTAGAGTTATTACCTACAAATAGAGAACATGAGAGAATAAATTAAAATAAGGTTATAAATACAAAATACTTCATTAACAAAGACTTATTAGGCTTTGCCAGAGAAAATGGCATTACATAGAGGAGATTGATGAACTTAAGGGGCCTCAAAGTAGCTCTTCCGGCAAGCACATGAGAGAATAAGTTCAATGTTGAATGGACGATTGTTCCTGTTAAGAGTAGGGGAGGCATATGTTGCTTACTCTGTGAAGCAGATAGAGGGAGAATGTATTGACATTTGGAACCAACCCAAACATAAAACCATCCATATCTTCCTACGACCCCAATAAAAGAGTATTAATAAGGGCGACATTAAAAACCCTCACCATGTTAAAGAGAAGCAACGTATAGAAGGTTGAAATTAGGTGGAAAGTTACTGTAGGAGGGGAACAACAAAATTTGACCCCAATTCTCCCCGAGGTGTTTTAGACAGTAAACATAATTTTCAATTGGAAAGAAGTACTCAAATCCTAAGTGGAATACCTAAAAAAGGTTGTGTAGTCTGTATAAATAAATAACGAACCACAATTGCACAAAAGCAACCAAAAATTCTCAACTCAATTATAGTTAATTAGCACAGGAAACATGTAAATATGGAACAGAGTGAAAGTAGGTCAAAAATATAACCGGAAATGATGAGGAAGGGGAATACATTAGATGAATATTTATGTTTCTTTGCATGGTCTTCAATATAGGGGAACTCTGTGAATGTCCTCAACCATGAATTATGTCAATGCGGAAGAAGTGATAGTATTCACATGAATCATTCATAGGGCAGTATAAAATGAGATAATACAGTGGAATTTAGGACTAAAGCAGTAGAGTGTCAAAGCTAAGATAGGGGAAGTATGTTGTAAATTAAAATGTTAAGCGTTATTATACCTGAAATGGAATAAAGAACATTGAGATGTTATGTCAGGAATTAGAGTAGAGAAAAACTCATTGACCCTTCCTCTCCTGCACTGGAATGCAAGTTTTCCTAGATTAAAAGTGATAAAAAGGACTTTGATATAAACATAAAAAAATAACCAAGGAATTTGGTAATCATTTTAGTTGAAGAATTAGCAAAATAAACGAAAAAGTAGGCAAACCAATTACTCACCCTCCAGTAGATGGGAATGGACTCACTTACCTATTTCCAAAACTCTACGAACAACATCAGTTATCCTCAGAGGCTACAACCATAGTGCCATAACCTTTAATTTTCACCGGTATGGCACTTTTTAAGGAATTCTACACCTACACTAGAACATGATGGCTATCTTTCTTGGAAAGACCACCCACCTACCTTTCTAGTGGCCATGAGTCTGAATGGTTCCAGTGGGATAAGAACAGAAAACTGAGAAAGCATCGACTCTCAAATCCTCATTGTTTTCCTTATCCTATGGTTCATGGATATTTATTTGATCATCATGTATGTTTTCTGGGTCGGATAGGTAATCCATGAAGACGTAAGGTAATTAAAGCCAAAATAAAAACTTGAAGGAAGAAACAATCAGTACCAGTGTAAACTGAAAAGAAAATCAATCCTCATATTTCCAGAACAATTATTAATTTGGGTTTACCTGAAAGCGTCTAGCCGGACCACTTGTGTAGAGATCCTCGCCATACATCTCAGAGATGGCATTCAGTTGCGATGAAATTTTTACCTTACAACTCTGAGATGCCATGATTAGGTGATTATTTCGTTACAAGCATTCAACATTGTAGCACCTGGATATCATCGAGTATAGATCTCAGCGACCTCCCTAACACAATGAGTCGATAATTGAGGATACAAGAAGTTATGGTTTTGGTGAATTATCTATGGTTGTTGATCTTCTCTTTGAAAATCCAAACCTCTGAAAAAAATCCCAGAATTCACTTGTGCATGATGTGAAGGGTATGTAGGTGGTAACCATGGATTGGAAAACCAAAATTTCCAGGTGAACTACATCAAAAGGTTTAATAGGAAAAATTTAATAACTAACCCTGAAGTAATGTCTTTGTAAGTACACATCAAGGTAAATAAATAGTAATTGGGGTTCGAATAATTCATAGTAGTTGGAAATAGAATAAATTTAATTGTTGATACGATGGATATTAAATGTATGGAGTATCGTGAATGAATGGAGTACTGTGGAACAATGGGAAGATACTATAATATCAAAATAATGTAAGTGTTAAACCTCAACGACCACACATATTTTCTAGGGAATGGCATGATAGCCACATGTGTTTCTTTATCACATTACCTTTACATGAAGGGTCTATCATACCATAATTAAAATATGACCATCTCAACATTCGTGATGGAAATTCTTAAGAGTTTTTAAGAGTTCCTTGAAAATTCATATCTTAAATATAACCTTATATGTATAATAAGATCACACCTATGGATAGGTATGTTATTAGTGGGACCTGATATTAAACTGTACAATGGTATTCAAAGGGTAGATACACTTGTAACTTGTTATGGTTAATCAACATGATCAAAGTTATACTGGTAATTGTTGTAGTTAGAAAAAGAAAAATGGAATTGAGGGGTTTGTGACACATATCATCCTCACTTTTCATTTCCTAACAAGGTTTTCACTGGTGTTATTTTTGAGTTTGGGAAATCTAAAAATCAAATTATTGATCATCCTCTTCCACATTCTTTTACTTCACATGGTCAGGACTTCATCTTGGAAAATTTTGAATGTTCTAATAAATCCATGAAACCTGAGGTGGAAGTTGATCCCTTGATTTTTCAAGATCACATCACCATACATAATCCTAATCTTGAATTTGTTTCAATTGAAAGTATTTTTTCTTCAAGGGATACATGTAATTCTCTATCATTTACATGTCATGACCCTTTTTACCTTGTTTTTCATGATTAATATGCTCCACCAAATAGTTCTTCAAATACTTTTGATTTTAAATTTGTTGGTCCAAGTGGAAAATAAATACAAGGTGGTCACATTTCATATGTAGAGGAGCAAAAAGTTGAAGATACTTTTGATCTCTCTTCTCTCTTTCAAAACCCTTCAGGTCAAGACGATGTTCCTTCATTCTTGTTTGATTTAGAATCTAGTATTCTCTTAGTAAATCAAATAAAATAAATATGACTTTAATCAATCTAAAACCTTGAGTAACCACCACATGGATAACAATGATATCGCTAATATACATGGTGATGAGTGTCCAAGTACATTGGATGATCTCTTTCTTTCACAAGAATACTTGGATTTGTGAAGATTTGATATGGAATTTTATCTAATTGTAGAAGAGTTTCTCATGGGAATTTATTCCTAAACTCACTAGCCCTTATGTGGAGATGTGTGTAATGAATAAATTGATATATCATGTTCTTATAATCTGCATTCTAATGAATTGAATTTGAAATCCATACAAGGTGATAGGTTTTCCCGTGATGAAGAAAACAATGTGGTAATTGTTTAACATATCGTACAATTTGGGAAATCTATTTGTTGATGTTAACACATATGACAAGACTAATTCCAATATTTTTCATCTGGTTCATAATGTTCCAACTAAAATAATTCATGCTAATTGTCTTCATACAAATTTTGAAATGGCCATGCTTTCAAAATTCAATAATTCAACATTTTAAAGTTCTGAGACTTTCTAGGAGTCGAGGAACTTCAGCTTCAGATGATGGTTATGTCAGGCTCTTGTAATCCTAATAGAATATTTGAACTAGGTCAGATTAGAATTCTCTCACGTAATTCTATTCTTGATATTGTTTCATTCTATGTAAGTTATTTCTTGAAGGATTTTCAACATTCTCAATTTTATTCTCTTAATCCTCAAAATAGAGGTTTTTATCAAATAAAATATTCGTGTATGGCTATTTCTTCTTTATGAAAATCCCTTTTATCAAATTCAGGATTGGATCACATACCTTTCATATATGTTCATAGCATTGAAATATACCATATTGATCATCGAGATAGAGATCATAATTCCCCAAAAGATATTTCCCTATCAAACTCTACCATGGATAATTAGCTCCTAATATTTATTGTGAGTATCACGAAACTAATCATTCTTTATTGTCCAAGTCAATCCTTTTGAGTCGTATACAATGATTAAATCATTTCGCAAATCAAAACCCTCATGTTGGTATGGATGCTAGTTTCAATTTCACATATCCTTCTAATATTTATCAACTTGGTATCCTAATCGATTTCCTAAACTTACAACGCCAATAATTGTTCTTCGTGTTTTTGGTATAGTATAAAATAGGATACATAGAGAACCAATGGGGAATCAATAATCTCTTATGACAATTCATCAATCTAGTCATAACAATGGTCCTAGCAACAGTCACTCGATGAATCATTTTTCCACTAGTATATATGATGATATTTGTTTGACACCAATTTATCTTGTTGAATCCATTGATATTTATGATTTATCATTCCATTGTTCATATGCTTGTCAAATAGTTGAGGCACTTCATCCTTTGTTGATGGTTATGCCAGGTCCTCACTATTTTGACAAGGTTTTTGAACGAGATCAAGTTATATTTTCTTTGAAAGATTCTCCCCATGATTCAAATGTGCTAATTAAAAAATCAATTTCCCAAGAGTTTCAAGGTTTTATAAAGGATTTTTTTGAATTCCATTATTGTATCTATGATTGGCTGGAAACATCCTACTTAGCAAGCTTTGTATCTAATAATAAATTTTGATCTTTCATGTTTTTTGCTAAGAATGAAAACAAAAATGAGGGTACTTTCACAAGACGTTTTCTAGGTCTGTATGACTATTGTTCTAATGTAAAAGGAAGGTTGCAAGTTGGTTAAGGTTAGTCTTTATCACACATCTTTATACCTTTAGCAAAAGCCAGATATCTCTTGTGCAAATTATTCATGATCATATTTTTATTTTGGAACATTTCTTTGTATTGTTTTTAATTTCTCGTATCTTTCTATCTACATGTCGAGAGAAGATTATGTCGATACATTGGAAATTTCATTATACTTAACCCTGGCCTTCTAGACGGTTATATTAAGAGTATGTTTGGTTGCATTTATTTTTCCTTTGCATTTCATTCACCTTCAATTTTTCCCTACATCTCTTTTATTAATTTTCTTTTTCTTTTGCTTCCAGTCTTGCATGTTTATTTTCTTTTGAGTCTGTATTTGCTTATTGTTTTTCTTTTGTCCCTCTTGCTTGCCATGTATTTTATTTTGTGTTTTTAAAATAACACCATGCATGAAAATTTATTTTTTGTAGATCAAGAGAACAATGTGGAAAAGACTTGAAAAGGAAATTTTGATGACGATCAACTCTTGGCTAATATTTCTTCCTCTTCTTTGTTTGGGATTAGACATATTTTAATTCAAAGATGTATTAATTGAAAATATGATTCATTCAATTGAAAATTCATGAGCATAACCTCGATTCCCATATATATTTTAGAATATTCATTCCTTGACTTGGTGTGGTAATTGAATGGTGTCTTTCTTGTCGATCCAATCAAGTATAGAGGGGAAAGGAGAAAACTAAGAGCGGGCATATTAATTTCATAGGTATATAACAATATTTAAAGGAACAAACTCTCTTTCTCTCAATAATTCGGGATCCCTCTTCCACCCTGGAGATATAAACATCGATAAAATTCCAATGAGAATATTGAAAATAAAATAAATGTTGAAATAAGAGAAAGCCTTCCTTGCGGAAAGGTGAAGTACGAAACTTTGGTAGGGTACTGAACAGGATCACTAGAAGCAAAGAGATCATTTTGTTCCTATAGTGACTCCACCAAGGTACTAAAAAAGCATACTAGTAGCAGAGAAACACCAAATATGAAACTATAACTATGATCATCTTAAACTGGAAGATATATATTATCCTTCTCCTGGATCAAAACAATTGGGATATGGTAAGCTTTGTAAATGTTTTTAGCCAAGAAACGTGAATGGGTGAGAATACATCCATAACCAAGATAAAAGGGGAATTTTAGGTGCTCCACGCAATGAAATAATACTTCCTGAAAGACTATACATTTTTCCTATACCTACACCTAGACAGTTTTTAGCTTTTGCAATTGTCACTTTCACCTTTTCTTATTGTCGCAAGTACTGCTTTTGATTTTTTTCACTCCTGCATGTGTCACACTTTAGTGCACCACAAGAGGCATCCTTGGTGCATTCTTTTGTATTATTTTATCATATATATTATAATAATATGTGTTAAAAACTCTCCGACATCTTAGCACACTTTCTAGTCATATTTGACACTCTTGTCATAACTGGTGTTCTATGTGTCATAAAGTGAAGTTTTAACTATTGCACTTAGAAATAAGTGTCACTTTTCCAAGTTATGCATGTGGATTTTGAGTTCCTTGGAATTTTTTGATGTTATTTGGGTAGGATATCATCATTTGAGATCTTATTTGTTCTCTCTTGTGTCAATAATATCACACTCAGCCATTTTTGGAGCTTTCACTATATTTGCAACGTTCTCAATCTTTGAATAATATTTCCACCCTTTGGAAGTGCACATTGAGCAGTCTTAAGTCATAGTGAATCACCCTTGCCTCCTGGAACTGTGCATTTTGTAATCATTTCCTCCATGGATTGCACATTGTGTAGTCAAACTGATCAGTCGTTGCCTCATATCCCTAGAAACAATGTAATTCTCTCTCCCAATTAGTATTCCACTATGCATTTCACAGTCTCAATCAGTATTTATGCCTCAATTCCTCCCTAACGTGCACAAATACATAATCATGTGGCTCATCCTTCTCCAAACTATGAATTGTGAAATCAAAATGATCAATCCTTTCTCACTGTCTCACTGAGTTTCTTGACTACGCAACCCTTTATATCTTTCCTTCCACACCTGCGCATTATGAAATTACAGTGTGCAAGTGTTCTCCCTTGCATTACTAATTCCCTCAATTATGAAATTCTTCTTATCTATCCAACATGTACTGCGCACTGTGTAGTAAAAAAAACTAGACCCTTACCACTGCCTCTTTCTCTTGCACAATTTGGAATTATTGAGCCTCCTCCTCAATCCTGGACTTTGTCCCGTCTCAATAAGCATGAAACATGAAACATAATAGACTAGGATATTTTGGGACAGATGTTGTCTTGTCATGAATTAATCCTATTTGTTAGTACTAGTATCTTGACATGAAAGCATGATGCTAAAGGAGGATGCCTATAATATCATAAAGGAATACCCTTGTGAAGCTATAACAATTAAGGGATTATCAAGCAAGAAAATGAAGGGTCACTAGATCACAATGAAATATTAAAGGTCAAAATCACAAGGAAGACTCCATATCATCTAAGATTTGAGCAGATCAAGATGAAACACATGTAAGACTTATCATGAATACACAAGGGAGGCCATAAAGAGGAGGCTAAAAGAGAGAACTAATGGAGAATAAGCACTGGAAGAACCATCACGAATACATGGAAAAATCTTGGACCGTGACAGAATGGTGGAATCTTCAGTTGACTTGGAAGGTTCTAACACTCATCCAGACCTTTGGAGGATAAATATGAAGGAGAAGAAAAGATACCTCATCAAGAAGTAAAATTCATAGAAGCAAGGAGAAATTCTTGGTCTGTACACATCACAATGAAGTTCCATGGCATCAATGCCAAGTCATGGCTTTTCCAAGAGTCATTACAAAGCCATAAGTGATAATGTAACTTGCCACATCATTTGTGTAATGTAATTATTCTATTTTCAAGAATGATAAAATGTAAAATGTGTGGAATACCAAGGGTCCCACATGGAATGTGAAAAGTCACAAGAAATTTCTAGATTCATTAGAAGTTCAAAGGTCACATCGTAATTTGAAAAGTTTTGTAGAATCTCAAAGGTCATATAGGAATTTGAAAAGTCATATTAGAAGCTCAAGAGTCATGAGGGGTGACAAGAGTCACATGGGAGGTGGAGAGTCACCTCCTTTGCTATAAATACACCCTCATAACTCAAGAAAAGGGACTTTTGGGACTGAAACTATTCACCTTAGCTCCTCTAGCTTGGCATCGAAGAGAAGGTATTTCTTTGGAGGAGCAAGTAGTGACTTAATTTTCCACTATTGGGACTAGTGTGGTGATATTTTAATTATGTATCTGGGTACTTTCACTTAATATATGAATCTCTCAGAGCCGGTGCACTTTCATGCATATGTTGTGGATGGTTGTGACACTATTCTTTCATTGTTTACAGTGTATGTTTATGTTTACACATACTAATGAGAATGAACTATTTCATTGGATTTGGTATGTATCTTGTCGAATGTGAATTGTTTCTTAATTTATGATTGTTTTTTTCATGTGAACTACTTTGTGGGTTAACTAATGACCTCTTATGCTCTTGTGTGCCTCTTTTAGGACAATACTATCAATTTTCTTCTAGAGGCTCACTCTCTCTTTCCTTATTGTGAAAGTAAATTATATACATTATAATTGTATGCCTCATAGTGTCAACTTACTTTCTTTTTTCAAAGACTGTTTGTATAATCAGTTATGTTGATAATTGTAGCAAAGACAAATTCCTAGGCATAATGACAACTAGCCTTATTTTCGGTTGGGGCTCTTATTCCAAACGGTGTGAGGTCTAATTAATGTAACTTCATACTAGGGAGACCCCTTTGGTTGATGGATTTCTAGAACCATCAACACAAACTAAAGCAGATGAATTCTGAGCAAATCAAACTACTAAGTGAAATGTAGTGACAATGCTAAATGTGAAGAAACAAAAACCTAAACGAAACAAAATTCATATTTGAGTAGTAGTTGAATATGAGTTGAGAATATATGATAGCATGAACAGTGGATGAGAAATGCAATATCTGGGTCCTCACATTTTTATTTTTATTCTCCACCATTAGGGACTCTTTATTCCCCTAGGAACACATCCTTCAATCAATCCTTACTACTTAAATATCATAACATAAGTGAATAAAATAGAAATTCTAGTATCATATCATTTCTTCAAGGATTAACCCATATCTAGTTGTTCATCCAATAAATACACAAATTCAATAGGATGCACATTCATCCATCCAACTTTAGAAAGTCAATGTGGTGTAATTATCATAATCTTGAGGGCCTGATAACTAAAAAATTATTCTATACAATAGAAGCTTGAAATTAGAAAGACACTAAAAATAATAAATATTTTCTTGGTCATGAATTTGATCCTTGAAAAGCACATAAATATCCTACAATCAATGCCCTTAATAGTTAATTCATAGTTCTTTCTCCTTTAAAACAAATGAGGTATCTACATGTGGTCCATGGCCATGGATTCCCTAATTGTTACATACTATAAATCATCGAAGTTGGCATTATACTTAATATTTGATGGGATAGCTACCTCCTTGTGATTTGGTATCACTTTGATAATCCCACTAACATAAATGACCCCTTGCATACTCACCTAGTTAGAGATATCTCTAAGAGATTGATGAAGATTTCCATGAATCATACCACTTTTTTTTCTTGTCCTACCTATAAAATTGATTTCCATCCTATCCTAAAGTGCTTATGAAAGATCTTATTTTTTATGCATGTGAAATCTTTCCATAATTTATGAATCTATGATATGTATGCCATGAATTCCTATTATAAAGAAAGGTATTTTCTTATTAAATCCATTTTGTATTATCTCAACAAAATTTCATTGATTCAAGCTCCTAAGAATATGCAATCATCACAAGGATTATCTGTATTCTAATAATCCCTTAGAGGGAATGAGAGGGGTATGATTTTAGTTTTAGAAATAGTGGCCAAAGGCCTTGGATTAAAATTATTATTGAAGTCTTATTGTATTCAGTATGGCCATACAAAATTATAATGTATGGTAATTGACACCTCAAATTTTATTTCCTATATGCTACAAATAATTATTAATACAACTCCCAAAATGTTACTAGGTGTACACCTAGAATTGTTAGTAATTTCCTCATATGAATCACACATATCCTACCTCAAAACAATGTTTACACAAAAGAAACTATGTAAACATCAATATATCAATGTTTTAAGGTGGATTAAATGACATTGCATACTTTGATGAAATGATGAGTGATGAAGCAATATTCCAAAGTCAAAACCTAGTCAATTCTCATGCATAAAGTCAAGTCTTAAACCTATTAAAGATTATACAACAATTAGATTAAACATTGATATAGTTACATCAGTTGTTTATTCTTAAAGTTACAACCAATTACAAGGAGAGGGAAATGATAGAAACAATTTTTTATAAAAGATGATGTCATAAAAAATTTATTTTATGAACCCAAATGTAGTATTAACTTTGCCTCTCCCATTAATTTGTATTTTTTTTTTTTAATCCACTCAAGAAATATCAATCTCAAGCCTTATCACATTTATCTTCGCATACAATGACATCCTATAGCAAGTCCTTTTATCTTAGTAATTTTCACTCTTCCTATTTTCCCAAAAAATAAGAGCAATTGATCTAGGACAGGAGTTGACTAAGTTTCATTCCTTATCAATTTCCTTTAAGCGTCCTTAAATCACAATTTAGCTCATCTCCTTATTCAAATTATGATTAATAAAATTAACCTTATTTCACTTCCAATGCATATCCCTCTTACGACTATATTGTTGGGGCATTCAATAACTATGCATCTTTATTGTGACAACAATGGAACTATATATTTACATAATTAATGATATGAAGCCCCTTTCTCCCCCATTCTATGATAATGAAGTCATAAATTCTTAACAACATGCCCCAAATGTAGATCTCAAAAAAAAAAATCTATGTTACAAATTTTAGGAAAAAAAACTTGAGTACTTCCCCTCATTTCAAGGATGGTACCTAGGATAAACACTAGAATAATTCTGAAACAAGGATCACCAACAATCATGCTCAAAACCATTGCAACAATAACCTTGATATGAGATTAAGATACCACTTGTAGAAATTGAATATGGGGAAGATAGCGATCATTCTTCCCAAACACCCAAAATAAACCAACTAAAAATTGTAGATCTCATATATGAAATCATAAATTGAATTAAAAATTTCATTACAACTATCCCTATTTTCTTAAAAAAAGAAAAAAAGAAAACCACCATTTGAAACAATGCTCCTATCTTTATCTTTCTCAAAAAACTAAATTATTCCAACCCTACCACTTGCCATTATATCCCATGAATAACCAATCCAAAGAACCATCTAGAAAATGTGGGATTTTAACATATCCTTTACTCCCATACTCCACTCCATACTAAGTCATACGAGTCATATTTTCCTTCAAATTAATTTGGATCCTAATAACCTTAATTTACAATCATTGATTCTTTAATTTTTTCCTTCTTTCATTTGGATACTAAAGAGTATACTATGTGACTTTTATGAACTAGAAGTTAAGCAATTTTAAAATTTGTTTTACAAAAGAAAGAATATATATATAGTTCATAATTTGTATCTTGGTTGGTTAATAGGCTTGGTTGTATCTTTTAAAATAAATCAATTATGTTGCTATTAAAAACAAGTTGTGTAAGGTTGATCTTTTTGCAAGATTATCTCACAAGATTTTACAAGATTATCTCACTAGATTATATATCGATGTCAAATAAAGTTTGGATAGTAAATATTGGATGAAAATGAACTCTTATTTCTGCACTCTACAAAATCAGCAAGATTAAAGATTATTTATATGGATGTCAAATTAAGTTTGTGTAACAAATATTTCATGAGAGTGAGCTCTTATTTTTACACTTAACAAAATCAACACGCATAAAGATAATCCTTTATGCTAATAATTTTATAGAATTTAATGGTTTCCCTCTCATCTTGAAAACGGTATTCCACATTATTGCTTCCTTGTACTTTATTGTCCGATGAATTTAGGTAAGAGTTGTACTCTCGATTCTCTTATCATCTCCAAGTTATCATTATTGTGCAATCCTTTAACTTGGATATTATAAATCCTTCGTAATTCAATGTGCATTTTGATGATCCAAAATATTAATAAAATTGTTATTGAAAAAGTTTATAAAATTTATATTTTTAAATTTATTTAAAAAGTATTTTATTTAAATTTATTATAATTATTTTAAATTATTTTGAGGAGATAAGAGTGGGAGAGTTATTTTTCGTTGAGGAGGCAAGAGTGTGAGGGGTTATTTTTTGTCCCAATGAAAAAAGGGAAATTTAGTATGTGGATTTCAACCAACAACCAAGTTGAACTCTTAGCATTATGGCACGCATTAAACTTAGAAATATCAAAGAAAATATAACATTAAATGGTCCTTGGAGACTCAATGGTTGTAATTCAAAAGGCATGCAAGCTCAAAATTGAGTTAGATCAAAATCAAGCTCTTGTCCTGCATAGGATAAGTCTTCAAGTAACAAAATTTGAAACAAGTGATTTATTTCATATCAAAAGGAATCTCAATATGGTGGTGGACTCCTTAGAAAACAAGGGTGTATATATGGAACAAGGGGTTATGATGGTGGAAAATGGAATTCCTTTTAATAAGTCGTTGTTCTGAAAGTGGCCATTGTAGCTCAGGATATGAGAACATCAAATAGAACAAAATATGAACTAAAAGGATGGGATGTTTGAAGCCCCACTGACATATCTCATTATGAACATTTTTTAATTCTCCTAGCATTCAATATGTTCTCGAAGCTCTTGACATATGTTGAGGTTGGAAACTATGATCACAACTGACTAAAACATCCATTTCAATACATGTTAATGGATTCGTGGAGGAGATTTTCTCTTGTAATTAAATTTAGAAGGATTATTAGAATTATCATCTCTTCCCTCTCATTGCAACAAATACGCTTACAATCCCTCGTTTTAATGGAGACGGTCCCATCTTACAGAGTTACTTTGAAGGAAATTGATCCCAAGGTACGATGAATGCATGAACATAAATTTTGTATTGAGAGTGTTCTGAAGTTTGACAACTTCAGAGAGGTAGTCGTGAGGGGTTATAAGAGGAATAAGGGTCGGATCGATATCTCGAGTATCCAAGTCTAGTGTGAACTTCGCATTGCAAGAGAAATTATTTGATGGAGCATCAATTTAGACATGGTCATGAGGAAATCGCCTATTACCTAGCTTAGTTGTCAGTTTATATGGATTTCATAATGAACTTGATCTCTAAACATGGAGAAATGTTGTTAACTGAATCTTGTGCTCATTTCTCCCAACTTTCTCAAAAGCTCACTTTGTTGGAATCCAAGTTGGAGAGGTTGCAGGTGTCATTGGACATGTTGAATCCCAGGATGGGTAATTTGGCTATTTCATGAGACTCTTGGGAAAATGGGGCAATTCTGAGGACTCTTAAGGATTTCAAGGTGTAGCAAGACAAGAAACCAGATCTACAGGAGGCTATAGTTGTTGAGGAAAATTAAGGCTCGCTCTATTCTCGTTTTTAGACAAGGCCTAAGAATAATGGAAATGAAGTGAATTCTTCTATTGGAGTGAGTTTTTTATATGTTAGATCATTTTTGTAGTTAGAATATGATATGAAAATATGTAGCCATCGCAGGAGTTTTTTAGAGCTTGTGTTCAAGATGTAAAATAATTTGGCCTTCAAACCATATTGATTTAATAGAGAAATTATAATTGTCTCTTTAAAAAAGAATAATCTAAATTATTTAGCCTCGAAGGTTAGCTCAATTGGTTGGTTCCTCGTTGCTAAAGCACCTCGCTTAGAGGTCAAGCTCTACTAATAAACTAGTGACAAGTGCTCCCTTAAGGTGGATCTCCTCAAATATTTTTTCCAAAAAAATAATAAATAAATAATCTAAAATGTTTAACAAATCATTCTAATATATTTCTTATTTTAAAATATTAAAAAAACATTAATATATATATATATATATATATATAATCTTAATTTAATAATATATATTTATTGAATAAAATGTTATCACAATAATTGTATCCATAAATGTGTGAATCTTCCAAAATAATTTCCATTATCAATCTTTCTCCAAAATATTTAAACTTTATTTCAAAATAAATGATTTACATTTGATAATTTGAAAAATATTACAATTTATTTATATATTATTCAAATCACACATCCATTATGAAGATAACAACTATGTTTTGGATTTTCTCCTTAATAAGAAATATGCTATTGTCTTCACCTTTTAAAACCTTATCACGCAATCTTCCATCAAATTAGAGAACAAAAGGATAAATATTGTTAGATGCATGTTATTAACTGCAAACTAAATCATTTCATGGTTCTCAATATTCTTAATGGAAACTATATTGATAAATGGTCGAAACACTTTATACACAACGCCATTCTGCTCCATCAAAGCCGATGGAAGTCATGGAAAAACCTATAGTTTCACAAAAATAATTTAATTCCCTTTAATATAAGGAAACTCTCTCAACTATAGAAACCATAATTCTTCTATCTAGGGAAAAGAAAATTCAATACTTATCCGATGACTAATATACAACTCCACAATTCGATGATAAAGCAGAATGGATCTTGATATGACATCAGAATGATAAGAACGATATGAGGCGCAGGTATCCTCCCTAGCAAACCGCTGACTGATTACATGGAAATTGAGAGATGAGGCGAGAAGCTATTGTTTTGGTCTGCGAAGCAACACTAGTAGTGTTGCTCTTGGTCGCAAGGCGCTCGCAGGATGGACACATTGTGAGGGTGGCAGCCGCCAAAGGCGATTTCCCGTATATATCCTCCTCTCCTGTACCATGCACAATTTTCATCGCTCTCAGTGCTTGTACCTCTCTCAGCAGTCTTCTGTTCTCCTCGCTCAGGGTATCGCAACACCGTTTCAGATTATCACACTCCACTTCCTTTCGTTTCAACTTTGTTCTGCACACAGTAAATAGATTAATTGCCCGGACAGAAACCAGGTGAGTAGATATTACTAATAATGGAATTTATGTCATAGTTACCAAGTTTTAATTTAAATTTTAATTTGGTACAAACACCCTAAAAATTTGAATAAAAAAATTTTAATTCTAAAAAATATATTAGATAGTTTATAGACTTGTGTCTTTTATTAGGTTTTTTCTATATTTATTTGGAATAATTTTTATTAAAACTGAATAATATAGCAATTTTACAAATAAAATTCATCTAAAATAATCTATTATTCATCTTTTATTTCCAAAATTTCTTTTTTCTCAAAATTTAGTTGTAATATCATTTTTTAATTTAGAAACTTATTTATGTAATAGATATTTATTTATAAAATCTATATTCAAAACTGGTTTATCTCTAATCTCTATAAAATAAAAAACAAATATTAATAAAATTAATTGAATTTCACAATGATTCTTTCTTTTCGAGGAAGGCAACCAAAAATATTTTGGATGAGCTATAGATTTTTAATTAATATGATCAACTAATTAACCTATGCCCAAGAATTCACATGCTATATTAACCTTTTATCCTATGAATTTGATGAGGACAACCTATAACCACTAACTAATAATCGATTTTTTTTTTTTTGAAGTTTGGTAGTGCCTCTCTATTTTTCCATTAAATTAAAAAAACACAAGTTATAATCATAATATATACTGGATGGCTTCAACTCAAGCCTGTTGACCACTTTAAAGAATTAAAGGCCAACCAAAATTGATAAAGTTTAAATCTGTCCATATCAATTAATAGGTCTATTATCTACTACATCCAAAAACTTAACCATAAGTAAATGCTATTCACAATATACATCTAACTAATAATAGTTTTAGATAACCTATAAATTTTTAATTAATATGACCTACTAATTAATCTATACTAAAGAATTCACCTGCTATATTAACACTTTATTCTAATAAGAATTGTTAGGTAGAACCTAATTAGCTAATTTCTTTATTTTTCTATTCAATTTGAGTGAATTGGATAACTATAATTTATATTAATAAATTATTAAAATAAAATATCTTAAAATTTTAGTCACCTTTTGTTATGAAATATTATATAAACTATAAATATAACATCATTTTATTATAAAGTATTACCTAAACTATGAATATAAAATCTAAAATTCACTCAAAAATATCTTAAAATTTTAGTTCTTACCTAATCTAGAATTGCTTTAAAGTTTATGAAATATTATGTAAATTATTTCACTAATCAGATTTCAAATTTCTGAAAATATCCCAAATTTGAGTTCTTACCTTGCTCTTCGGTTTTGGAACCACACTTCCACTTGACGCGGTTGCAGATTTAACTTGGATGCCAGCGCGGACTTATGCTTCTGCAAGTTTGGACGATAAACTAATTACGTCATTTTGTAGCAGTAAACTATGGCGAAATAATTAGCAGGAAAAATTTTAGAAATTTGCGAGGTGAGAGAATTAATTAGTACTGGGCTGAGGGCAGAGTGTTCTCTGAAACTCTCTTCCAGGAGGCTCGATTGATCCTTGGATAAACGGAGTTTTTTTCTTGGTGTGCCCGGAGTTATCATGTCGTCCGATTCATCTCTTGGAGCTCTGCAACTCACTGTATCAATCTCCGATATCTCTTTCTTCACTAACGCACAGGTCGCTGAGTTTAAATTACACCCGGAAGAAGGGTTGAATTCATGTTTTTCTCCTTGAGCACTTACCATATCCTGAGCTGTATAGAGCAAATAACAGAAACATCTTTAATCATTTTTATCTTTTCAAAGTTAAATTAAGTGCTAGGTTTATAATGCTGGGCAAGAACATCATTAAGTCTGGATTTTGGAATATTGTAGAATCGGAACAAGAGTGTGTATAAACAGTTGATTTAGCTTTTATTTGTCGAAATTTTATAATTATTTTCATCTTTTCAAAATTAAATTAATACTAAAATTACTAAATTTATAATGCGTAACTATCTAAAAATAAATTAACTTAAAATTCTGAGAATCTACAATTGAATTTAACTTGTAAAGTTTTATTTCTTTTTTAAGTTTAGTAAGAATATATCTTCATGTTTAATATATCATAAATTTAATTGATAAAGTTTTTTTGTTTAGTAAGAATATATTTTCATTCTGTTTAATATATCATTCAGATTAATGAAAAAAATTGAATCAGTCACATTAAAACACTCAATGACCTTTTATCCAAAACGTAGTGAACTAAAATTCTATCTAAATTATCAAAATCTTAAAATAAACATATGAAATTATATAATTCCTAACTTAACAATCAACTTTTTCTTTTATTCTGTTAAATTCAACGAGTAAAGCGCTGCCTCTGTTTAAAAGAAAAAAAAAATGTTATTCTATAATGAGCTACTTGACAAACTCCTTTCTTATTTGATAGGTCTTTTTCAAAAAAACAATCAATTCAGATGATGTGGGTATTTTATCTCAGTTAATTGGGTATTTTATATCAGTTAATTGGGTATTTTGAGAAGACTGTTCATTTTTTTTTTTTTAATATATCAACCATTTTAGATCGGTAAAATCTTTTATAAACAAAATTCTAAATCAAAATTCGAACTTTAACTAAATAAAGTTAAAACAATTTGAACTTTTTAACGCAATTTGTAAACCTATTTTAAAACAATTTCAACTTCAAAAATTGATGCCGTTCATACTTAGTGATAATATATATATATATATATATATATATATATATATATATATATATATGAGTATTAAAGATTTTTATTTATTTATATATGAGCACTACAAATTTTTAGACTTTTTTTATATAAAATTCGTTAGAAATTTGTTCTAATTACAAAGTTAGAATTGTGAATTTTATATGGTGTAAGTGTTACAAGATTTTTTAGAGCTTTGAATCTGTTTATGCAGTTAAAAATATACAAAACAAAAATTCACAATTTAACCAAAAATTAATAAATTGTTTCACCAAATTTTTATCAAAATAACAATTCCATATTGTGAATATATAAAGTTGACTAACATAATTTACTTAATTTATATTTCAACACTTAATTTATATTTCAACAATTCATATATTTAAGAGTTATTTATTCTAAATCTATAAAAAATTATTAAAATTATAAATTTAAATTGTGAATTCTGCACAATCTCAAAGAGACAAAATTTTCCACTGAACTAGATCTATTTATACATTTAAAAATACATTTTAAATAACAAAACTGATTAACCAAAAATTAATAATGAGTAAATTGTTTAATCAAATTTGAACTAAAATATTTCTGATATCCAATCAAAAATTAATAAATTATTTTATGGAATCCAACCAAAATGCTTCAAACCGGCCATAGCCATATTGAGAATATATATCTCTGACTAACACAATTCATCGCTTAGGAAGTATTGAAAAATTTCGGCAGTGAAAAAAATGATATCTATTATAATTCATCTTAAAAGATTCTTACCACCATACTCAGCTGCTCTGGAGAGAGTGCGGTGTGAAAACAGGCGGGGCTTCATATGTGGGTTCATAAATGAACCAATTTCATCCGCATATCGCAGTTTCAGGCTCAACTCAGTATTATCTTCTTCCATCCTTTTCTTTTTCTTGGAGTCAATGACTGGAATTGCATAGTGTGTTCACTCCTCCTCCCAACTTATGTCCACGAACTAATACCCTCCGGAGCAGTCTATGAAGCTTCACAAGTATGGAAAACAAGGAGAAAGTTGCAATTCCCTAAATCATTCTGGTCAATTATTATACTCATTTCATGACAGTCCCCATGATTCCAACAATTAGAAGCATCTGGGTCTTTGTTGAGGAGATAATGGCATAATCTAGTGCAATAATGGTCCACAAATATTCGGTCGGTGATACGTGACGACACTTGGATTTGATTGATTCCTTCATAGCAATCAGCATTATCATTCCACCACTGTTACCCTAATTATTGTACTGTTCTCTTTTTTTCAATTCCAAATGCATGGTGTTGCCTGCAATTTCAAGTTAGCTATTGCAGTTGGATCCAATGGATTGTGATCGATTGTGATGGGTGGCGTGCAGGAGCCGCTACCCTACCTTGGACGCCCATCATGATCACACCCCCGTTGGTTGCTTCAATGATTCTGCAGAGTTATTATGATTCTGCAGAGTTATTATGAGCTTCTTCTCCACTCATTGGACGATATAGCGTAAGCAAGAAGTACCCTAGTCACCTCCGCATCTAATTATTCATATCCATATTACTTTTTTTCCCGGCTTCCAGGAGAACTATTTTGCGTGGTTCTGGTCTCCGAAAATCTGCCAGAATCAAAGCAAATTGTTGCGAGTTGCAATTTTATCCAGTTGCTTTCAGACAACTGGAAGTCTTGCTAGACGGTTTGCAAATTCAGGGAGGCATCATAATTTGGAGGAAAATAATTGGATGCATGTCCAGTTAGAACAACTGGATGAATGAAAATGAGTGAGAGCTACCATTCAATTGAGTAGAAAAATCATCACAACAGCATTCTTCTTCAACACACTGAAAGTCATCATTCTGGGTGATTACATAATTGGTTGGATAACATCCTCCGTCAGTCCAATATTGATATCTTGATTACTCAATAGTCATCAGTTTCATGTCTTTCAACCCCACTTCACATGTATATTTTTTTGGTGACCCATTAAAACTGTAGTTACTATATAACAACAGTTTTTTCTTCTTTTTTCTTCACTTTGGTTGAATTTATTTTTATTGTAGATTTCAAGAATATTTGAATTTTATTTTTATAACAGATTTTAAGAATATTTGAATCTCACGGACAGATATAAGCTCAAACAAAGCTTCTTGAATTTATTTCCATTGCAAATTCTAGGAATATTTAAATAGTACTGATAGCAGTGAGTTCAAACAGTTGATCTTGTTATTATTCTTTAGATTCTCAAAATATAAAATAAGATAAAGATGGTTATATGAGTTTTGTTTTTAAAGCCATAGTTTAAAAAACCTACAGAATAATCCATAAATTTTGATAATATTACGAAAAATTCAGGCAAATATTTTTGAAAATCTGAGTTACAATAGTTAAACTTCAGTATTTTGGGTGCCTTAAGGGTTTTTGATGGTGCTGAATCCATTTCCACCATAAAAATGAAATTCAAACACTCCAACTACTTGATTTTTTGAATTTTTTACAGATTTGAACAAAAAATTGCAGTCCAGTCCAACCTTTTTTCACTCTGGTTAATTTTATCTTTATTGTAGATTTCAAGAATATTTGAATTTTACTTTTGTGGC
The DNA here is from genome assembly GCA_034641835.2 of Pinus albicaulis. Taxonomy (NCBI): domain Eukaryota; kingdom Viridiplantae; phylum Streptophyta; class Pinopsida; order Pinales; family Pinaceae; genus Pinus; species Pinus albicaulis. The sequence continues at coordinate 460,287,798 of CM076574.1, read as the reverse complement.
AGATTCTAAGAATATTTGAATCTCAGGGACAGATATAAGCTCAAACAAAGCTTCTTGAATTTATTTCCATTGCAGATTCTAGGAATATTTAAATGGCACTGATAGCAGTGAGTTCAAACAGTTGATCTTGCTATTATTCTTTAGATTCTCAAAATATACAATAAGATAAAGATGGTTGTATGAGCTTTGTTGTCAAAGCCATAGTCTAAAAAACCTACAGAATAACCCAGAAATCCTGATAACATTATGAAAAATTCAGGCAAATATTTTTGAAAAGCTGGGTTACAATAGTTAAACTTCAGTATTTTGGATGCCTAAAGGGTTTTTGATGGTGCTGAATCCATTTCCACCATCACAAATGAAATTCAAACACTCCAACTACTTGATTTTTTGAATTCTTTTACAGATTCGAACAAAAAACTGCAGTCCAGTCCAAGCTATTCTGTTAAGTAGTTTCTTTGGTAGACAAATCCCTTTTCAACTACCCCTAATTTGTAAGATTTTTATAATAAACTATAACTATATAAAATATATAATCAAGATAAAATAATTATATAAACTTTTCCAATTTTTTTGATAAACTATAACTATATAATTATAGTTTTTCCAGAAAATTAAACAATGGAAAAAACACTCTTAACACAATATTGGTGAATAACATAGAAATTCTTCTACTATAAATAACTTGATTGATATGAAAATTACTTTAGGAAATTAAACTATCTCAAAAAAATACTCTTGACACAATTTTGGTGTTAACATTCCGATTCTTCCATATATTCATATCTCCGGCCTAAGTTGAACGGAGTTTAAAAAAATTACTCTTCGCCACTGGTAATTACTCCACCCTGTGTAGAAATGCAACGTATTGTTACTTTTGAGTTCGCAGATGCTGTACCAGTGTTGTCATGATAAAGTTGACCATTTTTAACTGAACGTCATGTTGTTCATTGTTTGTACATAGTTATCGAATGAGATAGGTATGTAATAAAGAAGTGGATTCGATATTAGCCACGAGATCGTTTTTCGGTGGGAATGACGCTTGTGGTCGGTATTGATACTATTGGGGTCAATAATGGTCCACTTCTTGTAACATGAGGTAAGGAAACACGGTCTGAGGCGTGAAAATAATGGGTGGCATTTACAAAGTCAGAATTTAACTTTTTGGAAAAAGGAATATGAGGAGATTATAACTCCCTTTTATTACTGTGGAAAAGGATCAGAATATTTGGAAAAAATAAGACGATATCATTATTTTAAGATTTAAGGGAAAAAAAAAAAAAAAAAATCATTTTCAAGGTAGTTTATCAGAAAATAAAATAAATAATTATAATGATATAATGGTAGAGATAATATTTATTAATTAATTTCTATAATGTTAATTAATTAATTAATTAATAAAATAAAAACAATAATTTTTTATTTATCATTAGTAAATTTTTAGTTTTATTTTATAAAAATACTAATATAAGTTTAAATTTCTAATTAAATAAATATTATCAAATTATTTTTTATAATTATTATAATTAAAACAAATTTCAAAATTTTATTATTTAAAAAAGAGAAAACAACTGCATTTAGAAAATGAAATAAAGCATTTAAAGTACATTCACATGTAATATTTTCAAAACTAAACTAATTTAAAAGTTGATTATATCAAAATATTTTGAAAAAATGAATTCATGGAAGAAAAAAAATCAGTTAATAAATTTAATTGAATCTTTAAAAGTTATTTATAGATGGTTGGAAAGAGAGGTTATTTAGTTAGCTCATTATTATTAAGAAATAGTTTAACAGATAAATTTATTATTAGAAAGGATATGTTATAAAATAAATTATAGTTAGAAAATGAATTAAAGCATTTCTAGATATATACTATAATATAAAGTACATTCACATGTAATATTGGAAAAAGAATTTAATTTAAAGTGTTTTTCATTTAATATTACATTCAGTTAATAAATTTAATTTAATTTAATTTTAAAATATTATTTCTAGCTAATTAGGAAGCCAAGTTATATGGTTCTTATATTAATAAATAAATTAGTAAGTAAATTTATTATTAAAAATGAAAATGGAAATTTTAATAAAGAAAGATTGATTAATGTTTAAGAGGTTTTGGATAAATAGTAATTGGTGTGTTATTTAAATATTATTAGATGTTAAATTACTTTTAAATTCCTTATTTTATTTAGGTATTATTTTTAGAAATAACTATTATATAGCATCACTAATACCAAACTTATAAAAATAATAATAAAATTTAATTAATATTTTAATAATAATAATAATAATAATTTATTATTTAAAATTAAATAAATTTATATTAATTCTAAATTTATTAATCATTAAAAAAAATTATAAAAAAAACATTAAATTCAAAGGCTGAGGTGCCATCCAAACCACTCTAGACATGATGGAGCATGACCGCAACCCAGCTTCACATAGGTTAATAATGGTTTCAAGTGTAGGATTCATCCATCCTCCCTTTACAAAGCAAACTCATTGTAAATATGTTTCCTCCATCTGGCTTTTCCTCTTCGCTTTCACTGCCCCTCCCCCTACACCCTAACCTCTTCTTTCCCTGCACTACATTATGTTCGCTTTGATTGTTCTTGAGCTACCTACCCTTACACCCTAACCTCTTGTTCCCCCACTACTTTACGTTGGCTTTGCTTGTTTTTGAGCTTAGTCAGATTGGATTCCTCTCAACTCTCATGCTACTCTCCATTCCCTCTTTCTTAGCTTTGCACTTTTTTGAAGTTACTCTATTTCCTTGAGCTTCCCCTTGAGCTTTTTGTTACTTTTGTTCATGACTCCTTTGGTTAGTCATGTCGTTCTTCCTTTGGTTAGTCATGTCATTCTTAGTGGCAATGTATCCATGAGACGCAAGTCATCATAAGAGGCAGTATGGAAATAATGGCTATCCTTGATACATAATTTAACCAAATAATAAAAATTTATCAGTTACTTATTGGAGAGAGAAATAGACATAGAGGAGCAGATTAGAGCTTAAGGAGATCTATACTTGATGACAACATCATTTATAGTTCATAGGTCTATGGATTCTAGATCCAAAGAGTTGACATATAATGGAAGATTAAAACAGTAAGGGTGAAAATCATAGTTGAAAGAAGCAAAACAAAACAAAAAATTTTGTTGTGAATAAATTCCATACAACTATAATTACATGGTTAGAAGATAGATAACAAAGTTACTCAATTGGAAAAAAAAAAAAAAAAAAAAAAACTAACTAACTATAATTTTGGAATTCTCTGAGTTCTAAGTAGAGGAGGAGAAACCAAACCAAAGATGAAAATAAAGTCACATTAAACATGTAAAAATTATTTCTTTTTTGTTATATTTGTATTTCGCAGTAAGAATAATATATAGGTTAGTATAACAATTGAGTTATATAGAACAAACTTTGACTATAAAGCCTATAAGTTTAGTTTAGTCTTTAAATTGATGTTTTTTTTAATCGCATAGAGTAAACTTTAATTATGACATTATTTTGAAAAATGTATTTTTGCTTTACTTAAAGACATCATACTATTGATTTGTTTTTTTAATAACAAATTCATAATTAAACATTTAAATTTTTTTATTATAGAATCTTATTGATATGTCTTTGTTATTTCATAATAGGAAGAGAATATATCAACATTTTAATGTAGAGAATGTGAATAATAAATAAAATATTTCAATATCAATTATGTATATATTATATAAAAGAAGTGACAATAAAATTTTTCTTATAATTAAAATATTTTATTATTGTGTTTTTCAAAATCAATTTACAGTCATCTTAACTCCAAATCTACCAAGAGTGAACACTAATCAAATCTCAAGAGGTGCAAACATTTTCTTAAGTTTTGCACTCAAAAAGATGATTGCATCTTAAGAGATTTAATCCCTCCAAGTCATTTGTAGATTTGGAGGTAAGGTGAATCTATGTTCACAATGAGAGTAACTTGTATTTCCTTGTCATATTATTAAGAAATATGGAAGGAATAATAATGTTAGAATGTTGAATGGATGTAATGATACATTTTGATTGTAATGAAGAAATATTTTTTTAATCTACTGGAATTTTGAAGAAGATATTGTCACATCATGTTACATTTAAAAATAATAAAATAATACTTACATTAACAAATTCAAATATAATAATAACAAAAAAAGTCAACCATAAATAAAATAACAACTATATAAAGAAAAAAATTAATTAATTTAAATTAAAAGATTTCTTATAACAATATAATAAAAAACAATAAAGTAATTTAAATTAAAAGATTTCTTATTTTTTCACTTTCCATTAAAAAGATGTGTAATCTATTTCATTTTAATATAAAGTTGATATATAGCATTTAAAAAATATTAATAAATAAAAGAAAAGTTTAATATAGAACATTTCAGTATGTGTGTTGATAAAAAATATTAATATTCATATATATATATATATATATATATATAGAGAGAGAGAGAGAGAGAGAGAGAGCAAAAAAAATTAAGTACAAAAATTTAACATTAAATATATATATCAAGAGAAAAAGAGAAAGAGAGCTCTTATTTCATTAATAGATGTTTTCTAATTCTTAATAAGAAGGAGATTCAAAATTATTTTCTGGAGGTGATATAGCCCTTGGATGAATCAATGGAATTGTTTTTGATTTTTTATATTATGTCCAAAGGCACTCTACGGAGTTGTTGTCCTATAACATTACATTTAAAAATAACAAAATAATATTTACATTAACAGAAGAAGTGAAAATAAAAAAATCTTATAGTTCAATATTTTATTTTTGAGTTGCTCAAAACCACTATAGATCCATCATGACTCCAAATATACCAAGAGCTAAGAGGAATAAAATCTCTAGAGGTGCAAACATGCACTCAAAAAGAGGTTTAAATCTTAAGAGATTCAATCCCTTTTGGTGCTTGGTAGATTCCTACTTAAGATGAATTTATGCTAGATTTTTATATAGAATTTCACAATGAAAGTAACTCATCTTTCTTTGTCATATTATTAAGGAAGATGGAAGTAATATTAATGTTACAATGTCTAATGATTGTAATGATACATTTTTATTGTAATAAAAAAAAATATTGTTAAGGTAATTTTGTACCTCTAGAGGCACCCTGAGGGAGATGTTGTCCCATAATGTTACATTTAAAAATAATAAAATAATACTTAACAAGAGAAGTGAAAAATAAGAATTTTTTTATAATTAAAATATGCTATTATTGTGTTACTCAAAACCAATATATACCATCTTAACTCCAAATATACCAAGAGGAATCAAATATTTAGAGGTGCAAACATTTCATCAAGTTTTGAACTTAAAAAGAGATTTGAATCTTAAGAGATTTAATTCTTCTAAGACCTTTTAAGATGAATTTGTCCTAAACTTTTATATAGAATTTCACAATGAAAGTAACTCATATTTCCTCGTGATATTATTGAGGAATATGGAAAAAATACTAATTTTAGAATGTAGAATAAATGTAATGATACATTTTGATCGCAACGAAGAATTTATTTTTGAAGGTAATTTTGTACTTATATTTTTATGTTATGTCTGAAGGCACTTTAAGGAGATGTCCTGTAACATTATATTTAAATAAATGTACGCCATAAATAATATATCAACTTTATATAGAAAACAATAAAATAATTTCTTATTTTTTAACTTTCCATTATTAAGGAGATTTGTCACCTATTTCACTTTAACATGGAGTTAATATATAAAATATTAAAAATATTAATATGTATTATAAATCAATATTTTAATATGTAGGCTGAGTTAAAAAATTATATTGAGAGAGAGAGAGGTATTATTCCATTAACAGATGTTTCTAATTCAAGATTTGTAACTCGTTTGAGGATATATACGTAATATTTTAAAAAATAATAATAAAAGAAATATTTCAATATTTGTATATATAGAGATATTATATCATATGGATATATATTTTCTACTTCTAAACATGAGGGAACATGTATAAAATTTTAATGGGGAGAATGCTAATGGTAAACTAAATATTTCAATGCTAACTATATATATTATATAAAATAAGTTTAAAAGAAAAATCTTAAAATTAAAACATTTTATTATTGTGTCCCTCAAAACTAGCATACATTCATTTTAATTCTAGAGCTAATTAAGAGTGGAGAGGAAACAAGTCACCATAGGTGCAAATATTTCCTCAAGTTCTACACTCAAAAATAGATTTTCATCTTAAAAGATTAATCCTTCTCAATTCTTGATAAGATTTTCATCTTGAGAGATTAATCTCTCTAAACTTTTATTAGATTCAAAATTAATATGGATCTGTGCTAATTACATTACATATCGTATTGAAATTATGTTTTACATATTAAATATAAAATTTAGTTATATTATTTTTTTTAAAAAGCAAAAACATCATTTTTAAATTTTATATATATATATATATATATATATATATATATATATATATATATATATATATATATATATATAATTATAATTTTTAACAGAGATATTTTTTTGAAATATAGAAAATTTATTTATTCACTCTTTATTATAAATATTTATAATACATATATCAATATTTTTTTTATTTTTTTTAAATGTAAAGACTATTATAATAATATTAAAGTTCGTAAAATTTAAAAATCAATAATAAAAAGATATTTGTAAGAGGAATAGTGGCCACTCACTTAGACGAAATTAATCAATGAAATATTAGAATAACAACAATTTCAATGGTTGTTTAGTTTTCTCCATATCCAAGAGTAGGTTAAGGGAAATCTTATTCTAACTATCAACTGTTGTAAATATTAACATTTATAAATAATATGGAAAATGTATTAAAAGTTGTGTTTAATTTTAAAATCCGTCATCGTTAACATTTACTTATTTTTTAAACCGATCAATTTAATGGATGATATAAAAAAATTACTCGTATTTATTGTGTATATCTTTGTGTGTGGAAGAGGGTATATATATATATATATATATATATATATATATATATATATATATATATATATATATATATATATAAGTAGTTTTAAATTTGAATGGAGAAAATAAAAGAAGTTAGGTATAAAAAGAAACTATAAGATATGTGCATATTTCATGGTTGTTATAAACTCTAAGGTAAATACAAGTTGTGTATTCACTATCTTAACTATGAGTCTTTGGGCATGTTAGGAAAAGCTTGTCTCCCAAAAGTTGAAACTAGTGTGCTCGCCCATGGGCCATCTCTATGCTATATAAAAAAAACTTTTTGGGATATAGTAATTAGATGAAAGGGCTATTTAGTTATTGAAAACAAATAATGAAAGTGACATAACAACTTTTTGTTTGGTTTTGAGAGTTTTTATGTAATTTGCATGACTACATTTGGGTCTTTCAAATAGTGAAATATATTCTAAGGTTTGAACCTTTCAAATCTTGGGATGGGTGCTAAAGAGATCTATCATTTCTTGTTAAATAATAATGAATTTCTTCAAAATTGATACCTTATATATTATTGTTGTTAGGAGCATTACAATTCTCCCAACAGCTTATTTAATTAGGAGTAAAAGTAAGTTCAAAATTATTTTATTATTTATAAGATATTTTTTCATTCAACTCATCACCTTGAAAGTTAGATCAATTGCTCATTTTTTCAAAGTACATTGAAGCTAATGGATTTGAACATGCTAATCTAAAACGTTTCTTAAATCACTATAAACAATTACAATACAAAAAATTCTCAAATTACTAGCTAGTTTTGCAGTAAAGAACATGATTCAATATGTTTATTCTTTAATGTGTATATTTGTGATTTTACTTAATTTATTTCATTTTTTTTTGTTTAAATTAGAATTGATAAAATAAAATAAAAACTTATATAAAATAATAATAATTATAGATATAAAAAGACATTTTGAAAAAAAAATCTCATAAAATTTAATTTACTAGTAAGAATTCCCATTAAATTTTTATCATAATTTAAAAAGATCATAAATTATGTATTTTTGTAAATTTATAAAGCCTTTAAACATATTAAATTATTTGAAATAATAATTTATCTATTACAATATAATTTTGTATATTTATATTATAACAAAATTATAATTTCCATTATGCAAATGGTATCCTATAATTAGCATAATTAATATATATCATAAATAATATGACATCATAAATTATCTTCTTTTATAAATTCTAATGTCTAATCACATTATATTATTTAAAATAATAATTTAGCTACTTCAACACAGTTTTTATAAATAAGTTTTAAAGTTAAAACTTCACTAGTGAAATATCATGTAATTATTTTAATCCTTTACGCAATAGTTTTGAAAATATAGATGGTGTGTTTTAAATTCTAAGTATTTGAATACATTTATTATTTTAAAGAATAATTTAGATATTTCAATTTTATAAACTAAGTTTAGAAAATGTTGTAATATAATTTTTATTGTCATATGTTATAGTTCAACTTCATACTTCTTGAGACCATTTGAGAAACCATGATAAAAAGGTTTGGATTGAGGTATTGAACTTCTATTGAGAAAACCAAAAAATGAATTTAAAAATGTATTTAAATTTCCTTAGAACATCTTAAAAAAAGTTGAATGCCAGACATCTTTGTTAAGGGTTGGATGTACCTATTCCTCTTACGAAGAGCATTAAGAAAGTTGGATACTATTCCTCTTGAAATGTATTAAACAACTAGAATTCTTAGAACCAGGTGATAAGGTTAGAAAAGGGAAAAATAATATTAAAAAAGGAATGAGATGACTGCAGAAATAAATTTTAATTTCATTCAATATACTTTCTTTAATTTCATTCAATATACTTTCTTTTCTCACCTATAGTAGTAACAACATGTAGGAGAAAAAGTAGGCAAGATAATCATAGAAACAGAAAATTTCTTATCTTGCAATAAGCTCATGATACCAATGTTCCTTGATTGTAAGTGTGGGTGAGATTAGGAGTATTCAACCAAGGAGCCAAGAAATATTTCAACTATTGTAAGTTTTCATTTCGATAATATAGAAATCATGTTTTCCCCTCCCAATTATTTGTTTATTTTTACATATTGATGGTTAGATTTATATTTTTTTTACATAGAGATACATGGTTAATATTTTCTAATACTTATCCTAAATAATGTATTTTGTGTATTTTTAACTCTGTCTACAGGTAATGTTGAGAAATATAACTAGTTTCGGTCTTCATAATTGTTGTACTCATTTCAATATGTATCTTGTGTAACAAACAAGAAAAAGAAAAAGAAAATTATTATTATTAAAGCATGGGGTTTATGCTCATTTTTAATGGTGTTTTAGGTAAAAGAAAGTTATTCATGCTTCTAGGGTTTGTTAGTTCTTAATATTTATTTTCATGAGTTAAAGGAGTCAATATCATGCTTATAAGACCCTTCCAGGAAATTTGTAATTGTAAAAAGAATTATTTTTAAGTCTAGAAAGTCCTGGAAGCTCTAAGTTTACAAGTCATCCATGTGATCCTCAAGTATGCCTAAAGGAGGGAATTCGACCACTTGAGAAGGCTATATAAAGAGCATTTTGACTTCATTTGGAGACACACACTCACAAAAGTTTAATCTACAAGAAAGACTTTGATATATAGCTAGGAAGTTACAAGAAGGAGAAAAAAGATCAAGGAAGAGGAAGAAGGATGAAATATCTTCTTTATAGGCTCTATCTCTCTCACACGTGCGAAATTATAGGGTTTTTGGGTTGCAGTAGAAGGCCAAAATTGCATGTTTGAGTTGTAGGAGGACAAATTAGTGCAGAATTTGTAGTTGGAAGAGGGAAAACCCTTGTCTAGACCTTATTAACCTTAGGAGAATTTTCTTGCTCTAAGTAGGTCTCAGAAGGAGGTTGTATTAGGGTTAACAAGAAGCTGCAAGGACGAAGCATTTTGGCCGAATTTTCAGGTCGAATAGAAATATTTGGGAAGTTGAAGTTGTGAGTCAAGTAGTTGTGTTGTTTTTGGGAGGTCGAAGTTATAAGGAAGAAGACAGAAAGGAATTGAGGAAACGCTAAATTGGAACTAAGGAGAAGGACTTGGTATAAGGATTGGGTCATTGTATTTCATTTGAAGTAGATTCTAAAAAGAGAAGAGTTTCTAGACTTTCCCCCTGGAGGGGTTTTCCCCTGGCTGAGAGCCTATATCTGTTTCTTCGTTTGTTGTTAGTGTTCCTTGATATTGTTTAATAAAAATATCTAACTAAATAACATAAAGAGGATAACTAAAGATTCAAAAGCAAGTATCAAGGATAAATAAAATAAGTTATAATAGTTGTCACTTTAAATTTTCTAGCATGGTATCATAGTTAAGGTGAGCAAGGAAGGCAGTTGAAAGGACAATAGAAGAAGTTATTTGTCAAAGGGAAGGGAAAAAAGGAAACTCTCAAGTCCTGAAAAAGAAGACTACAAGAAAGATTATCTTTTGAAGGAATCCAATTAAAGACTTGTTATAATATCTTTTGATCTAAGGTTTCTACATTGAAGAATATTTAAAACTACATCAATCTCACAAGAAGATTTTTAATCTCTCAAGAATTAGTCTATTTGGAAGGAATCAATTTTGGAAGCTATTGGTGGAAGAGTCCTAAAGGAATATATTTTGAGGAAGTCTCTCAAGGATCTTGAATAAATCAATAAGGTTGGAGACATCATCAAAAGGAATCTTTTCATTCAAGTAGGTGTTGAAATATGTAACTAGGTTCGCTCTTCATGATGACATATGTAATCATGAGTTTATGTATTTAATGAAAAGAGAAAAATAAATTTATTATTGTGAGTATTAAGGCATGGGTTTCATGCTCAAGAGAATTTATTTTTATAGGTCAAGCACCCATTGAGTGCTTCTAGTTTTTTCATAAATTCATTGAGTCATTTTCATGTACTAAAGACCCATTTGGGCATGTTACATATTGTAAAAGAAATTTTGTTGAGTCAAAAGACCCCCCAAGAGCTCGTCATGGCACAAAGATCCAATCGGACTACATGAGAAGACAAGTCAGCCTAAAGGAATAATTAGACCTATTAACAAGACTATATAAAGAAGAATTCAACCTCATTTGTATGACACACTTTACTCACACAAGTTCGATCACAAGGAAGTTTGAAAAAGAAGAGGACGAAGGAAGAATAAGAAGTCAAGTTTTTGGATTATTTTTGGGTTATTTCTCTCCACGCATGCGAAGGAATTAGGGTTCATGTTGTTCCAGTAAAGCTGAGTTGCATATGTGAAATTCGGTAATCAAGAAGAGCTATTTTGGAAGTTTAATTCTTTAGGAGAGAGAATCTACCCAAGCGAAGAAGAGAGGAGTAGAAATACACCATTATTTCTCTCATGTGAAAGGGTTAGGCTTTCTGTAGAATAAATTGTTGGGTAGGTCAAAGTTGCAGAAGAAGTCGTTGGACAGGTCAAAGTTGCAAAAGAAGTTGTTGGGAAGGTAGAAGTTGCAGAAGAAGTTTTTGGGTAAGTAAAATTTGCAAAAGAAGTTGCTGGGAAGGTCAAAGTTGCAGAAGAAGTTGTTGGCCAAGTTGAAGTTGTTGATGCAAAATAAGCTCAAGAAGTCATATTCGTATAATTTTTTAGAAGAAAGGTTTGACTTGGTATTGGAGGGTCTTGGTCAAGGTTCAAAGTTCTTATAATTTTCCAATTGAAGGTCTATCAGAAGAGAAAGAATTCTGGTGGGTTTTCCTCTCAAGTTGGAGAGGTTTTGGCCCTGGCTGATCACCTACATCTTGTGTCATGTTGTCTCATTATTATTTATGATTTGGTAGTTGTTTGATTATAGAGAATACAAATAATAATAATAAATGAAATTATAATTTAATCAATTAAATTAAAAATACATCACAATCAGTTATCAAAGAAGATAAATCTCCTACACTTGTTTCCCCTATATTTCTCAACATGGTTTCAGAGCTAAGGTGACAAGTCAAGGAAGGGAAACTCAATAAAGGACACTCAAGATTCTAGAGAAAAGTATTAAGGACATCAAAGCATCAAGAAGATTCTGTCATCTCCAAGGCACTTCGAGGACAAGGATCACATCATCATCTTGAAGGAAGTCAAAACCCTAGTTCGTTCAAGGAAGGCATCTACACTTGGAACTTCCTTAATATCCTCGCTCGATCATAACATCAAAGAAGAATATCTCAAATATCCTATATCCACTAAAGGAAAGGAATTAAAACCAAAGTATCTTGAAGTATACTCGTCCAAGGGAATCAAGATCAAAGGTATTGTCATCATCATCAAAATTCAAGGTGATATACCTCTCTTTGGGTCAAGAATCATATTTGAAGAAAGATATCTTCTTCAAGAAGAATTCCACTATAATCAATCCCACCATCAAAATTAGGAAGGAAGAAGGTCGAACTGAAGAATCTTCACAAGTAAGTACATTTATGTCTACATTTGAGTCTACAAAAATTTCTTTTTGGAAGGAAAGCAACAAATTGGTTGGGGCTTCAAACTTTCTTGCATGGAAGAAAAGAACAAATCTGAACCTTATAAAAAATGAGGTCATGGAACATGTTAAGGGCTAAATCACTAAACCTCTAAAGGAACAAGCTCAAGCACTTACAAAATTCATGAAAGGGGAAGTAAGAGCTCAAAGGATTCTCATATAATCCATTAATGATCCCCTAATTTCCTATGTATCTAAATTATAAACATCAAAAGAAATGTATGACAAAATTGTAGAATTTTTCTCCGTAAGCACTTCAGGAGAAGTGATCTTGTTAATAAAATAACTCTACAGTATTAATATATCGAAATAAGAAGGAATAACCTCATACTTTATGAGGGTTTCTAAAATAAGGGACCAACTACAAGAGTTAAGAGAAATAATTTCTTGCAAGGAAATGACTACCATAATGCTCAATGCACTACTAGAGGAATGGGGTAACTTCACATCAAGCATCTATGGGAAGAATTAAGCTACTCCATTCAATGAACTATGGTCACTATGCAAGATAGAAGAAACCAAGTCGAAGGAAAAAATTGATGTAGGATCAAATGAGTAAACTCAAGCATATGCTACCATGGTGAAGAGGAAAGGAAATTTTTGGAAATTTTTTCCTTAGAAAAGGAAGAAGAATATGGCAAAGTTTCAATGCTATGGATGTCAAGAATATGGGCACTACAAGAGGGATTGTCCCAAACTCAAAAAGGAAAATAACAAAAAAGTAATAGAAGAATCCCATGTCACCGAAGAAGTGGAAGATGTTGAAAAGAAGAAATCCAAGAAAGAAGAAGTAAAATATCTCTACTATGATTGAGATCATTTTTATCCACCTAGTTATTTTCAAAATATGGCTATTATGGTAGGAATCATTAGAAGCATGATAGGATGCATCATTTTAGGAGATGGCATCATAAGATCATTCTATTGAAGCAAGAGCTCAAGACATCATCATAAGAAGCTTCAAATATAGTTGAAGTAGGATTCTATTGAAGTAAGTAGCTCATGGTAACCTCATTAGAAGCATAAGTAGCACTTATAGGTAGAACTAAGTCATCTAATTTAGAACTCATCATACATCATTAGGAAGGAGCATATGTAAGATGGGGATAATAAGGATCATCTCTTGGAACTTTCAATAGAAGGTTAATATTTTGAAAGATGTCTTGCTGATAATTACACTTTGGATGGGATTCATTGTTTAGAAAAATGATGGTATGATGAAAAAGGAATGCAGCATGTCAAATATTATTGAAGCACTCTTAGTCAAGGACAAGAAGCTGCTGAATAAATTCTAGATGACCAAAGAAGAAAATAGGTATATATGCATATGTTCAATGAGTCAAGTCATGTCATTAATAGTAAGGATGTCTTCTCTACCTCATGATCATGATCAAGGGAAAATGATTTCTTTCATTAAAAGGATGCATAAAGGTATGGGTCACATATTAACTAGATGAAATGAACATAATATCTTCTCTTATGGAATATGAGGTGGTTGAAAAAAATTAAGGAACTATGATTGGGAGTTCCTAGGAATTAATATGTGAATAAAGAGAAAATAAGAGATTGTGAAAAATGAAACTAAGGAGAAGGAAATCTACATCCTATGATTAGAAAATTTGACTATGATATCTCCATGGGAAATATATGAAGACCTTGGAGAAATTATGAAAGAAAGAAAACCCTTGGAAAATTAATATCTTAGATATGTGTCAATATGAATGCAGGATGTTGATGTTACAGAAATCATATGTTATGATGAAGGGCCATCACAAAAGGTATTTTTTTATGAATGTCTATATGGGCTAATAAATGGCTACAAAAGCAAATGTGTGGATGTCATCTACAACTAGTACTCATGTGGTAGGATGAAAGATTCTGAAGAATACATGACGTGGAAGAGGTAGTTATATCATGAAAGGACAGATATGGTCTAATGGATCACTTTATAATAAAATGAATAAATACATGACTACTCTAATTTGAGAAAGAAAGCGATTGATGGTCAATGCCCTACGAATAAGTCCCAAAGATGAAGGCTCCATAATGTTAAAATTAATATTCATGACATCGAATGGACGAGCACTACAAGAAGTTAAAGGTCCCATGATCTCCACCAATGAAGAAAGAGTTGTTGTTAGAAACAGGTCCCTAATTAAGAAGGAGCCTGAAAGAAAGTTTCTAATTAAGAAGAAACTTGGAAATAATTCCCTAGCTAAGAGGGAGCTTGGGTACATTCCTTCACTGGAATGGGTATATCCTCCATAGTTGAGAGGGAGAGATAGACACATCATTCTTGTCTTCCCTTAGGAAGAAAAATAATGGAGGATTGGTAAGCATATAACATTCGATACACTTTGAGGATGCGGTATGGAATCTAGGATAAGAGTAGTCATATACGACTGATATTATTTGAGTACTAGGAATCCAAGATAGGAATAGCCCTTAAAGGAAATACCCTATGAACACCCGAGTAGGGTCTCGTGGAGAGACAGTGATGAAGATGTCTATAAATCATTAGTCCCGCCAACATTGTGCTTTGATCTTGTGTAGAGATAGAGATATTAGTCAAGGCCTTTCTATGTGAAAATGTTGGATGATATGATGCTATACAAATGGGTTACTAATCAAAATAATCTTATGAGAATTCTTCAGATTGAGAATGTCCAAGTACCTTGCATGTATTATGAATACCTCCCTAGTTAAGAGGGAGTGTTAAACAATGTAAGTAGTTTTGGTCTTCATAATGAAATATGTAATCATGATTTTATGTATTTAATGAAAAGAGAAAAATAATGTATTATTGTGGGTCTTGAGGCATGGGTTTCATGCTCAAGAGAATTTATTTTTATAGGTGAAACATCTA
Source organism: Pinus albicaulis (assembly GCA_034641835.2). NCBI lineage: Eukaryota > Viridiplantae > Streptophyta > Pinopsida > Pinales > Pinaceae > Pinus > Pinus albicaulis. Next base: position 460,272,434 of record CM076574.1, on the reverse strand, counting down.
TTTAGTCTTCTAGGTTTTTCATCAAGTCATTGAGTCATTTCCATTTATTAAAAACCCATTTGGGCATCTTACATATTGTAAAAGAAAACTATTGAGTCAAAATACCCTCTAAGAGCTTATTATGGTACATAGATCAAGTCAGCTTAAAGGAGAAATTCAACCTATTAAGAAGCCTATATAAAGAAGACTTCAAACTCATTTGGATGAAACACTTAACTCACACAAGTTCAATCACAAGGAAGTGCGAAAAATAAGAGGACGAAGGAAGAAGAAGAAGTTGAGTTTTAGTATTGTTTATGGGTTATTTTTTTCCACACATGTGAAGGAATTAGGGTTCATGTTACTGCAGTAAATTCGAGTTGCAAAAGTGAAGTTAGGTCATCAAGAAGACCTATTTTGGAATTCGAATTATCTAGGAGAGATAATTTACCTAAGCGATGAAGAGAGGAAAAAAATACAACATTATTTCTCTCACGTGCAAGGGTTAGGGTTTCTGGAGAAGAATGTTTTTAGCAGGTCGAAGTTGCTGAAGAATCTGATGGACAGGTAGAATTCATAGAAGAAGTTGTTGGGTAGGTTGAAGTTTTTGAAGAAGATGTTAGGCAGGTCAAAGTTGCTGAAGAATCCAATGGATAGGTAGAAGTTTCAGAAGAAGTTGTTGGGCAGGTCGAAGTTCCTGAAGAAGATGCTAGGTAGCTCGAAGTTGTTGAAGAAGTTACTGGGAAAGTTGAAGTTGCAAAATAAGATGTTGGGTAGGTAGAAGTTGCAGAAGAAGTTGTTGGAAGTTAAATTAGTAAAATTTTATAGAATCGAGGTTTGAATTGGACTTGGCGGGCCTTGTTCAATGCTAAAAGGTCTTGGAAATTTTTAATTGAAGGTTTATAAGAAGAGAAATAATTCTGGTGGGTTTTCCTCTCAAGTTGGAGAGGTTTTGGCCCTGGTTGGTTGCCTACATCTTCTTTCATGTTGTCTCATTATTCTTTATGATTTGGTAGTTGTTTGATGATATAGAATAATAATAATAATAATAATAAAGGAAAGAATAAGTTAATAAATTAAAGTAAAAATACATCACAAGTCGTTATGAAAAAAGAGAAATCGCCTACACTTGTTTCCCCTAGATCTCACAACATTAAGTATCATAATATTTAATAATGTTTGAATCTTCTAGTCATGTAAGTTATTTCTAAAAGGAGGAAAATAATCTCATCGGGGCATCAAACTATTTGGCATGGAAGAGGAGGATTGGCTTGATACTAACATAGCAAGAAGTGATGGAATATGTCACTAGGAAAAATAATGAAACTAGCAAAGAAAGGACACGAGAACTAGAAAAATACATGAAAGGGGAATTTAAGGGTGCAAAGGATCATAATCGAATCAATCAAGGATTCACTTATCCCTTTTGTGTCAAAATTGAAGAATTCCAAAGCAATGTATGATAAATTGGTGAATTTTTACTCTGTAAGTACAACAAGTCAAAATATGTATTTGTAGAACAAGCTATATAGAATAAAGAAATCAAAGAATAAGGATATGGAATCCTTCCTCGTGAGAGTCTCTCAGTTAAGAGACCATTTTCAAGGACTTGGGTAACCGATAACTGATTCATAAGTAAATATATGTGTTCTAAATGAATTTCCACTAGAAAGGAGCAATTTCGCAACAAGTATTTACTCCAAGTAAGATTCAACTCCCTTTGATGATTTGTGGGAACAATGAATACCAGAAGAGTGAAGGATCAAGGTCAAGGATGAAATGAGATCTGATTAGAAAACTCAATCCTTTATAGCCTGATCCAAGAATATGAAGAAGGGAAAGTTTGGCAAGTCCAAGAAGAAAGATATGTCCAAGGTACAATGCTTCAAGTGTCATGAGTTTGGACATTACAAAATGGATTGTCCAAATCAACAGAACAATAAGAGAAAGGATAAGAGTGAATCTCATGTAGTTGAAGTCGTGGGATAACTGAAGATGAAGGAAAAGAAGGAAGAAGTGAAGCATATTTACTACTAAATAAGGTTCATTGACTATCAGGTTCGTATGTTTTTCATAAGCATCATAGGATAGAAGCATATGATAGTAACATTTTGTATATAATTATGTTTCTTAGTAGAGATAATCTATGTTATACCATTTTTCATAATGTTCATCCAAATATTATCTAACATTAAGTTAGAGGTTTTCATATTTTTGAAATTCATCATAAAAAAATCTGAGAAGGACCATCCTTGTGAAATTCCTTAGGAAGAGCATCATGACAAGAATAAAATGTATTTTATGTAATGTGGAAACATGTTGATAAAAAGGGATGAAGGATTGAAATGGGTCATGATTCAAATTTTTTGTGAAATATATGGATGGCTAGATGATTAGATAAAAGCATAGGAATTCATGTTGAATGTAAAATTTGGATAAGATTCATGTGTATGAGAATCTTATGGAATAAATTTGGTTATGAAAAGTATGCTCAAGTATTTATGATGTTGTGAAAGAATAAAATTTGACTTAATAATGTATAAAAAAAGTTAGTACTTTCTCTAGAATATGTAAAATGATAGTTATACATCTAGTATAATCTCCAGAATAAAAGTTGTAACTTGGTAATCAAGTTTGATCCTTGGGAAATTTGGTGCAAGAAGGAAATATCAGGTGGAGATGGTCGATGAGGATGTTGATGAAACATGAAGGTAACCATGGTGAGGTAATTATATTTCATTTATGGCTTGGTTATCTAGCTAACATATTATTTTTGGCTACAGGGAAAAGGATGTTGTAGAAATGCATGATGACAGTTAACGCAAGTTCAATTTTGTCTATGAATAATGTTTAGGAAAGCTCAAAATCTAGTGCATGGAAACTATGAAGTAAATATGAGTACATCTTGGGATTGAAATGGTAGTTGTGTGAGAAGATAACCTGAAGGTCAAAAAAAATAACTTTCATGAGGAAGCCATGATAAGCTCGAAGTTTGGGAAGGCTTAATGCAATGACTTCATGATTAAAATGAAATTAATGACAAAGAGAGATGGACTATATCCTTTCACAATAAAGAAGAGGGGATATGGTTGCATGATACCTCGTAAACAAATAGGCTCGATGCAAGAGATGTGAAGGAAAGAGGGAGACATGTAGCTCAAGTAGATGATACTCTAAAGAAGAAGACAAGCAATAAGTCTTGTGATGTTGGCTTCCATTATTGGAAGGAAGTTTGGAATCTCCTCTATTTTTTAGATGGAGAAAATAAGTATCGTTGAATAGGATTAAATATCTATTCTCAAGAGTAAAGGAGAATAGGGATGTCCTCTCTGGTCAAGAGTGGGTGATGGTGGACATCACATGTGGTATTATCCTCTTTAGGTGATAAAAATAGAATGGAAAAGGATTGGATGAGAATTTTTGGTTTCCTTAAGGATATAACTTCCAAAAAAGGAAAGGGGTCAACACTTAGTTGAGGATGGGACAAGAATTCTAGAGAAGAGTGTTTGAAGAGGGACGATATTCTTTGAGGACTCAAGTATGGAGATCTAAGATAAGAATAGTCATAAAAGTACATACCTTGTGGACATAAGGATGGGGTATATACCTTAGAGAGGTAGTACGGTATCACAAATAAAGCCTCCCATCATAATTCTCTTGAAAAAAGAATAGCCTTTCTAGTTAGGACTTAGGGACAATGTTGGTCATAATGATGATGCTTACAATATGACTTATCAATCTGGTTCTTCTTGAGAACTCTTTAGTTTGAGATATGATTTTGTACTAGTGTATAATTTTGAATACCTCCTTAGTTAAGAGGGAGTGTTAATAAATTTAGCTAGTTTCAGTCTTCATAAGTGTTGTACTCATTTCAATATGTATCCTATGTAACAAACAAGAAAAATAAAAAAGAAATTGTTATTATTAAAGCATGGGTTTCATGCTCATTACTGATGGTGTTTTAGGTAAAAGAATGTTCATCATAATTTTATGGTTTTTTAGGTCTTAGGATTTATTACCATGAGTCAAAGGAGTCAACATCATGTTTATAATACCCTCTCGAGAAATTTGTAATTGTAAAAATAATTTTTTTTTAGTCTAGAAAGTCCTGAAAGCTCTAAGAGTACAATTCAACCCTGTGATCCTCAAGTTCGCCTAAACGAGGGAATTCATCCCCTTGAGAAGGATATATTAGAAAGATTAGTTTGACTTCATTTGGAGATACACACTCGCACAAGTTTGATCTCCAAGAAATAGTTTGATCTATAGTTGGGAAGCTGTAAGAAGGAAATTGAAGATCAAGGAAGAGGAAGAAGGACAAAATATCTTGTTCTTAGTCTCTATCTCTCTCACATGGGAAAAAGTATAAGGTTTTTGGGTTGTAGTAGGAGGTTTAAATTGTAGGTTCAAGTTGCAGGAGGACAAAGTGCGTAATTTGTAGCTGGAAGAGGGAAAACCCTTGTCTAGACCTCGTTGACCTTAGGAGAGTTGTCTTGCTCTAAGTAGGTCTCAAAAGGAGGTTGTATTAAGGTTTCCAAGGATATGCAAAGATTATTATCTATTCTGAAGTTGCAGGTCAAATAGAAGTAGCTAGGAAGTCAAAGTTACGAGTCAATTAGTTGTGTTGTTGTTGGCAGGTCGAATTTATAAGGAAGAAGCAATAAATGACTTGAGGAAGGGACAACTTGGTACTAAGGATAATGACTTGTTCTAAGTATTGGGTCATTATATCTCATTTGAAGTATATTCTAGGAAGAGAATAGTTTTCATGTTTTCCCCTTGGAGGGGTTTTTCCTTAGCAGAGAGCCTATATCTGTGTTCTCTTTTGTTGTTATTGTTTCTTGATATTGTTTGATGAAAATATATAACTAAATATGAAAAAGAATATAACTAAATATTCACAAGCAAGTATCAAGGATAAAGAAAATAATTTATAATAGCTATCACTTTACATTTTCTAATAGGGAATAGGTGTTGGAGACTACGACAAATATTCTAGATACGAGAACAAGAAGCTTGGAGAAGGCATTAGTTGGATCAGGCTAGGATCATATTTTAGGAGAAAGGTACACACAAAAATCCTTTTTTTCATTACATGCATGTGTATGCATCTTAGTTAATAGGGGAGAAAAATGGATACCGCTACTATTTATCACATGTCAAGGGAAGATCTATGGAAAGGACTTCTTGGAAATTTGGGGAAATTCTGAAAATAGAATTGGTGACTCGACTTGGGAGTGTATAAAAAATATTGACCCTTTTAGTTTTGTTTATTTATCTCTTTGACATTTTTCTGTATTTATAGGTGCTCGTTAGTTTTCCTTCTTAGTGTTTAGGGTAATTTTAGTCATTAGATATATCAATTTTGCTATGAATTTGAAAATCTAGGTGATTTTTCTTAATTGACTCTCCTACTCTATGTATTCAAAGTGTTGATACACACCTTGTCTATGTATCTGGAGCATTTTAATGCTATATTCCCTCCATGAAAAAGTGTTAAATCCTTTTACTAAGGATTTTAAGGATTTTGTTTGAATTTTCTTAGTGTTTTCTATAACTTATATGCCCAAGTATTGGTTAAGGTTTATATTTGACTATTTGGAATCCTTGAGTAGTCATAATTCCTCAAATACATCCCAATATATTGATTTGTAATCATTTTAGAGTGTTTTCTTACTCTTTCTTGGGTTTGATTCCCTGAAGAGACATTAGGGCTAGTTATAGATTTTCTAACACTCTTATACTCTTTTTTTCTACCTATTGTTGTGTAGTATATTGAGTCTTAAGAGTTAATTGTTTACTCATTAATTGCATGCTTACTATTATCTGTTTTTTTGTTTGAATTTTTTGCTTTTCTCTTCTTTTTCAAGCTACATGTTTGTATGTTTTGCGACAAATTTGATTAATTTCATTTGGACGTAAAAAGTGTTAAAAGAGAGTGTGGTAAGTATTATGTTTTTAAAAAAATTAAGATAAATCATCACTTTCCCTACTTAAACATAGTTTTCATTGAAGAACGAGATCATGCACTGCTCATACTTTGCATGCTTTACAAACTTGGAAATTTCCACCTACATATATCATCAAACTTTCACTCTAGTACCTTTAGACTTAAAAACATACACTAAAAGTAACATTTATTAAAAATGATTAGATGTTTTTTTTTTTTTTTTTATATAACACTCACTTTATCTTGGGATTTTAGGGCCTTGCATTAGGTTGGAGAGGACTCATTCCAATGCCATAGTACTTGAAACTAGAATCTGAGTTAGAGAGTGAAAATCCACTTGTCACGAACCTATTTTTGGGAAATCCCCTCTTACAAAGGGATCAAGAATTTGGTCACATTAATATTTGGAGTGATATCCCCACTTCAATTGATTCTGGCTCTGTAGTATACTCACAAATTCCAAATTCCTTTAGGAATCTTTAGGCTTAGCCCTGCCCACATATGTGAACTTGAAAAATGAATGTTCTTCCTATTCATTTGGTTGCATGTGGTAACCTTAGTTTCCTTTCATTAGGAAACCTACATGGGTGACTACAAGTGGATTTTTCCTATGTTAATTGGGACAAACATTGGTTAGAATTCACTTTGATCCCTCGAGGGGCACTTTCCAATAATAAAGGGTACTTATTGAAAGTGTTGAGCCATTAAGTAGGAGTCCATTGTAAATATCTCTCATACCATCGAAGTTGTATGGATACCTCATTGTTCAAGCTCCATCTTACAAAAACCCCCCTCAAGTCACTTGATTTGCTTATTGTTACTTTTAAATTCATTAGGAGTGTGTTTTCTAGTCTAAGGCTAGTTAGCCATAGGTATTCTTATTTTTTGTGTTAAAATTGTATTTTAACTATGAATGAGTTTAATCAATGTAATTATCATCATCAATAGTGCCTTCTTACTAAAGTGAAGTATCCCATTATTGGAGACGTAGGATTGACCCCACTATGGCGATAGATTTTTTTTCTAGTGCCACTATTATTTGTTCTCGAGGGGAGAAACAGATAGTTCTAAAAATGGTTGATGAGATTCTTCCACATCACTATAATAATTCTTTGAATAATCCCCTCAATCCCATCCTTTAAAGTGGGATTGTATATTTAACTAGAGACTTTTGGTTGTTTCATGGTCCTTACCACAAGTCCATTGTGACTAGTGTATACCAAATTGTTGAAATTAGCAAGTCAATACCATAGTCACTAGTGGTTTTCATGTGTCAACCTCCATGTTGTCCACTAATACCATAGGTTCCATACACATTATTCCTATACCTTCTATTTTATGTCTTTGGGAGTCTAATCTAATCATTTTTATGTTTCCATCCTCTAGCTTATCTAGTGTAGGTTCTTATATAGTGTCAACATTATTCTCTCCATTCAAATTTGGCGAAGCCTCTGGTACACGTATGAATAACATACCAATGTCCATTTTTGGAGGATAAAACCTATTAATTTCATTCATTTTTGTGGTCCATCCTTTACTCCTATTATTTTAGGTGGAAGTTCATATTCACCCAATGGTAGGTTCCCTTTTGGATGGAGCTCTCACAGTAAATCAATGTCATTACATAGAAATTCCAAATGAACCAATGATTTAGAGGATTTCCTAATCCTTGGGGGAAATATAGTTATAGGAGGGTCATATTTTCATGACGACATTTATTTTTATAGAATATCTAAGTGGATGCAGGAAATGCTCTATACAATGTGTTTTATCCTTGGGGTGTCTATATTTATGGTACCTATTTTGATCTAAGACATTTTCCCTGGAGCATATACTTTTGTCCTAGAAGTAACCAACCTTTCAAGAGTCATTTTTCTACTAGGGCCCCAACCCATTAAGTAAATAATCATGATTCTTCTATTATCATTCTTGGAATTAATCCCTCTAGGAATCCATCTTCCTTAGGAGGCTTGTTAGCTTCTAGAAACCAACATATGGTTGGATAAAATAATCCTTCTAGGTCAAGGGGGTCACAACCTCATCCCCATAACTCATTCAACCCATTCTTATTAATGACACTTAGGTTTCCTAAAATCTCTAAGTTAATGAATGATTCGATGTGGTGAGCTACGCAAGATAAGTTACTCATCAATATCTGCAAATTAGTTGCTAAAGTTGGAGAATATTCAACAAATAATATAATCAAATATTATTTATAGGGTCCTTATAACTTTTTCATAGATGATAGTATTTGTCTATGGATTTTCTAGAATTCTCTTACCAATGGTGCCACAAAATGGTACATTGACCTTAATAACGGTAAATGTGATAATTTTTTATCTTTGGCACAAGAATTCATTAACCATTATCAACTTCCTATTAGGTGAAAAATGGGAACTGATATCCTAATGAATTTCTATCAAGATACTTCTACCCAAATGTCAAATCATATCCATGAGTGGAGGAAAATATAAAACTTATTTTAAATAATTTTTCTTAATGAAATAGTCCAAGAGTGGTTCACGAAGTCTCTCTTTCCTAAGACTGTTGAAGATCTTACTAAGGTAGGAGCCCATTAACTGGACTTGACCTATTCTCAATTGGGAACATTATATGAAATCATCCCAAGTTCTCCTTGATCATTAAACAGGCTATCAATACCAAACTAGGATTCCATGACGATAGTGTGGTTGGTTCATTACCCTTAGTAAATGTATTCCAACTATCCACATATATGAGTTAATTGAATATTTCTTCTAGCTCCCCAACTATTGTGCCTACCACTGAAAGTCCTAGTGCACCCACTTAAACCTAAAAGGTGAATTCAATTCATTATAGGCCATTAAAGAATCTTGAAGAAAGATAAATAGAAGAAATATTCAAATAATGAGCAATGGAAACCTCATACAAAAGGCAATGTTAGATATTACATAAAACAGAAGAAGAATAATAATAATCTTTTTCCTTGTAAAATTTGTGGTTAAGACCATATTACTCATGAGTTACCCCGAATGGATTAAATTCATAGGTACTTTTCCCAACATAACCCTTCTCATCACATTATTTTTATTACTAATCTATTATGGACTAGAAAAAAAACATGGTTGCAGACTCTTTAACTCCTCAACAAGGGTTATTTGGAGTTAATTTCCAATATTTGAAGCAAAATATTTTCTTATTAGATCAACTAGTTCATGTCACCATTCAAGCTCATAATTTTGAGACTCCTAAGAGTGATCCTTCACAAAAGGATATTATGATCCCTACCCATATTCATGTACATCTATAGATAGAGAAAGGATCATATGTGGTGGAGCTTCACCATCCTAATGGTGTAGTTTTATGGATGAAGCATAATTCAAATGCATGGGCTACTCACAATTATATTATTGTTAAATATTTAGCCCGAGTATCAAGTGCCATGTGAACTCTTGAAGTATATAAAATATGACCCACACGTTGCAAAGCAATTTTGAATTTTATTGATGAGGGACATCCCTCATACTTTAATATCATCACTTTTGACCTAGATCGCCTTTCATTTTGTGGTGCATGTTTTTGGGAAGAACATCCATAAGGAAATTGAGGATGAAGGAGTGCTAACTTGTATAATGTCATTTAAGTGTCATCATTCTCTTACTACACCTCAATTGTCACAACCTAAAACTGCATTGAAATCCTTTAATGGTATACCTTGTAACCCCACTGGATATTTTCTACTTTTCATATTGAGTGATGGGGTAAAGTGGTCTTGATCAAGGTCAAAGTCACTAACACCCAATTGGACTACAATATATTACTTAGGAAAATTTATTTTTATTATATGATGGCTAATATTTCATCAATATTTATGGTCTTAAATTTCCCTCATCAATGGAATATTATCATTATATATCAAATAACATATTTCCAACGTGACTTATGAATTAACTATATCCAATTTTTGCCATTCATAGGACACTCCCCAAGTACTATGGAAAGTGTTGGAAGTGGGGTGTTTAAATATTCTACATTGATGGGGAAATTTCCCCTTCCTCTACTTGACCCATCTCATTTTGTTTCCATTTTTAACATGATCCCTTATATCACCAATGGATCCCTTGGACCTCCTGGTCCTTGAGTGGAGCCTATGAAAGAAAAATATCATGGGAAAATAATATGTTAATTACTCTTCAATAATACCATCAAAATCCAGTAACATTGATTAGAAACTCAATCCCAATATGTAATATTAAAGGGATACTCCACACACAAAAATTTCACTCCACCTATTTTTCTTGACTCCCTCAATACTGACTTGCCTCTAAAAAGGCCATCCTGGAGGTCATAGTTTTAGTTGATAAGACAAAGGAGGTTATGCCTCATGGTGTTTCTACTCTCTTATATTTTCAAAGGATGAGCTTAGAAAACAAAATTTTGAATCAAGATAGGGATCATTTCCTGGATCATCCAATGAAGTGCCACTCTTGGACCAATCCAAGATTTAGATTTATAGTACTAAAATTGTCACATGATTGTCCCCTCCAAACCCCACAATTAATGAGTTCCTTGTACCTCCATTATGTATTTATTTCCATAATCAAGGAGCTTCATTAGCTTATGAAACAACTCATTCTTTATATCCTCAGGTAGTTTCTAATAATGATATGATTATAGGGTCGCACTAAAATCATCAACCTTCAGGAACATGAAAATTCCACTTGGTGTGGAATGGCCTTGGCATGATATGCCATATGTTTCTAAAAATTTCCCATGAGTTCATCCACATTAATAGGAATCCTTAGCATATTCCTAGTAGTGGAAACTACATGAAATAACCTATAAAACTACATCATGTGTGTGTATTTTGTGTGTAGTTCATGATACATTTTTATTTTCTACATGTGTTGGATTATTGATTATCATTCTTGGTATATGGTTTGCATATTTCCATTCCTCCTTAAACATGTGTATGATATGTCGATGTAACCAACCATAATACCTAGAACATTTCATTGGTCCCTTGGGTGATCCTTCTGCCCACTAACGGACTTGTGCATTCATGTGGAAATTTTCTTGACCCCACTACCAGCAACATTGTGGAGTACATTATAGTCATTGAACTCTTAGTCAAGGATATTACTATAATTTCCTATCATTTTATGGTTATTTTGGACTCTCAACTCATAATATCTTAGTTTAATCATGTTTAACAAGTTAGGAATCTTGTGTACTTCGCACGTATTTAAGGGTATGTTTTCTTAAGAAATATTTTTACATTATTTTTCAATATGTCTTTATATTTTATAATGCATTGGATATTTCATTGGATAATTATGTAATTTAATGGCACCTATCAGATTAAAAGACAAGTTAACAAGAATGCATGTAGATAATAACATGGGAATTTTTGAACAATAATTGTAAAAATCCCATAAGTAATTGTTGACATCCATATTTATTAATAGAGAAAAGAGAATATGAATATAATACCCCCCCACCCCCTCAAAAGAAAAATAAAAAACACACAAAAACCTTAAACATCATGAGACGATACTCACCAATATCACCTTATTTCTCACCAGGGGGCAAGAGTAGCACTAGATCTAAGGTATACATTCAAAATTTACATGTAGGGATGGGATTTAAACCATTCTTACTTATGCATCATTGAACTTCTTTATATCATCTAACTATTGCTTAAGCATGAATCTAATAGGTAAAAAAAATTACCCTACTATTTTTTAATAGCATAATTTACACAATGGTACCTACCATTCTTGAAAACTCAAGAGTAACAACTAATTTCCATTTGGGTGGTGTTGTCATTACTACAACGCCCTCCAAAATTTTGCTACATTTGAATTTTGAAGCCTATATACCGTCATACTAAGTTTCTATTTTGGTCATCAAGTGTTGTTTCATGTTATTACACATGTTTTAAATGTCGTTGATCTCTCTTTTCTTCTATTTTTGGAGCTGGTTTCATAACATCACCCATTTTAGATTTCTTTGTGGTATTAGAGAAGCCTCTTCGGAAACAAGAAGGATATATTCATTGTCAATATTCAAGTGGGTCGCTCAACTTTTGATCATTTCCACTTCCATGCTAAACCTTTCAGTTATAAAGGGACATACATTTCACAAACACCATTCAATTTATCCATCATTGTTCCCCTTAAAATTCACACATTTTCTTACTTATTATAGGGTTCATAGATCAAATATTTTGTAGAGGTAGATATATCAAAACCTAAATGTGGATGGATCAAATCCAGAGTTGGCATAGTATAAATACATTCAAAATTTTAACAAACTTCTCTTTATCCTCACACAAATCTACTTCAACTCAAGAGTGCAAAACAAAGCCCTCATAGAGACATTGATGTAGAAGCAATATTATTTAGAAACCTATGAAACAAGCGTGGTTGAGCCCTCTTTTTTTATATTGCATGTGGAAATTCATTACTACAAATAATAAATAAATAAAAACAACCAGACACAGTTAAGAAAGTTATATGAAATTGAAGGGTTTCCAAAGGTTTTGCAGAATTGGTTGTTGTTGAGTATAGGATTCAGTATCTTATCGTTCTTTATAGAAAACGAACCTCATTTTAGGATAAATGGTTGTCCAAACAAGCTAGAAATATTATGTTAGATCAAGATGAAATCATTATGATACACATCTCCTTATGCAAGGGATCGTGTCAAGCAACCTTTTATAATCTAACAGCATTAATTTTTGAGGTCCTGTAATTTTTAGATCAAAGTTTGTTATTCAAATCTCAGGTAGGATGTACATTTTCAGGAAATATGTATATCCTCATGAGATCCAAGAGAAATCATACTGTAAAATTACCCATCATGGCAATTGCAATTGAAAATATATATTGGAGAAGATAATATAAATCCACTAGGAAAATGAAAATTAATATATCATGTAGAAAAAGTTAAATTCAAATCTATGGTTACCAAAACATCTAGAGAAAATGTAGAGCTTTGAAGAGGATAGTGAACATAAGAAAATAATGAACCAACTGATATTGTTTCCATTGTAGGACATAGAAGAAGGGTTATGCTAGTAACACTAGTAAGGACACATATGCAATATGTGTAACCAAGAAATTATTAAAGACAAGAAACATATACCAGTTAACGATCTTGTTCGCAGTAACACTCAGATCAAATTTGAGTCAGATAATATTGACACTCTGCTAATTATTTGTAGCAATATATGAAGCAATAAGATGAGAAAATCTTAAAACAGAACCCCCGCACTGAAATAACTTAGAAAGTTTATAGCACAAACCCTAGATGAGAAAACCTAGACAAAACAAAGAGGAGATATCGGGAAAGGATGAATCCAAAAACTTCAATCCTCGATGAGTATTTTCATTAATATATGATTTGAACCAATGAATTCAATAGTAAAACAAACAAATAAATCATCTTTGTGCTCATCATCTATACCATTATAGTACAAAAATATCAAAGACAGAATTAAAATAAAGCTCCATACCTTTACAAGTTATTGGTGGTCTCTACGTCTGCAGAGATGAATGAGCACCATATGGGAGTGTTAAATAATGAGAAGGATGATATGCGATGATCCATAAATGGAATTTGAGGACTAAAATCCTTTAATGTGTTTCACGGTCAAGTAGTAGCATCCCAAGATGACTGATGCCATTGGAATCCAAAGATGCCTCTAGGCACCCCATATTGCAAGATGAAAAAACAATTAAGGTGGAACAAATTTTGGTGCCAATTTTTTCTCGAAATACTTTGATTTTTTTTAAACACGGAGAATTTATTATAGCATTGTGGTGCCAAAAAAAATTCGAAAGACTTTGATTTGGTTTAAAAGCATATAATTTACCATAACGGGGCGACATTGATTTGTTTTAAATGCAAAGAATTTACCATAACATGGGCCAAGAAATATCTAATTAGTGGTCTTATGCAATAATATTTGTGTGGTGAGAGTGAAGTTGGAGTCGATGATTTGCTAATATTTTTCCCTTCTCATTTATATTACCACATTAATGATCCATAGTTTAGATTTCGCTTGGTTGGTTTGAGCATACTATGTTGTGTAATCTTTACAACTAAGGATTGAGGATTGTACATGTGTTTATTAGTGTTTCCTATTAATTACGTGGATTTTTGTTGGATGTTGGCATTGTTGTATTTTTCCATCATTATTGATAGACGATGTGTGGAAGTGTGAGGTTGTTGTTAAATTTTAGGGTTCACAAGTATGGTATGTGCATGCACACGTGAAAATTTATTTGAATTTAATTCCATGTGAATGTTATCAAAATATATAACCTTCAAGACTCTAATAAACTCCCTAATTGTAATCATCCACTCATAAAATAAATAAGTGTTTAAGGAAATATAATCTTTCAACAAATATATAACAACCTTTGAATCCCCTATGACTTTTAAGTTTAGTTTGAAGAAGTGACACAATTAAAATGACTAACATAAACGACTAATTTACATTATCGTAGTACTTGCTAGGTAGTCAAAAAAAATTGTAGTCATTCATGTTAGTCATTTTTAGTTATATTAGTTATTAGCTAGTCATATATTTTAATCTGGGACAAAATAAGTCATTTATGTTAGTCGTTTTTATTTGGGTCAATTGAGATTTCTCAATTTTGATAGTATTTCACTTGGGAAAGCTACAATGACTTAATTTTTTAGCCACCTAGTCACAAATTTCATCATTTTCTACTAGTGATGGTTTCAAGGATATTTAATAAGGATATGCAAGTTTGGTGGCATGAACAAGTGTTTTTCTTCTCAATAGGCTTAACTCTATCAAAGGAGTGTGAAGAGGTTGAAGGAAGATATTTTGTACGTAGAACCTGCAAGCGTTCAATATGTGATAATTTAGTGCAATTTCCCAAAGGAGCTCTACAATTGGTTATGGAGGCTGAAGATAAAATAAAATACTGGTGGCTAGAGTTGATCTCCTCATACTTGGACTCAAGTTGATCTTATTGAATTACATCGGCTCGACATAGATCTGACACGAGTTTTCGAATTCTAGGTGTAGACCACTCTAGAGGACTACATTATCGAGTTTGGTGCGAAGGGCCACAAGTCCTTTTCGAATGTTGAGGTTGTGTTCAAATCAGGGTTATGAGGGAGACTATTGAAGTAAATCTCATTTCAGATTAAAGTTATAATTTTATAGGAGAACTTGTTCGTGTTCCAAAAGCCACCTATGGAAACTTAAAGCCCCATTATTGGGGGAAGGCCCTAAGGGGAGGAATTCCACCTAAATAGGAGCTATGATACTTTTTATAGCCCATTTTCTCACATCTGGTCGATATACCTTTAAATTGGAGAATTCACATCCTTGAACACCTTGTCATCATCCATTCACAAATCCCTAAGCATGACTCTCTCAAAACCCTAAATTTATGCCCTTAACTACTTCATTTTAGTGTTTTTTAGGCCCAATACACCCTAGCCCTTTAGGGACCAGTGTTCACTAACAGATTGTCCCTCTCTGGACTTGCATTGATCACAACAGGTTTCTTTTTTCTTGGGGTGCATTGATTCTAGAAATTCAGGAAAATAAAAATAATCTTAAAGCTTCCTCTTCCAAAATCTTCTAGAGGTTGTTCTAAATATTTACCTTGGATATAATTCTTGAATCCTATCTTATCCTACCTTGGAGATTTTTCCTCTTATCCCTTGATCTTAAATCCCATCAAGAGTGGATCTCAAGCCTAGATTGGTAAATGGATAAGAATTCCTAACCTACCATCCTTTCCTATTTATTTATTTCCATCCACAAGCTAGGGGTTGGATTTTGGAGAGAGATTCTACCCTTATGTTGTTGCTATGAGAATAATTATTACATGCATTAGGGTGACATAGAGGTACACTTTGTGGCAAGGAAGTTAAATTTTACTTGGAGGAGCTCTTCTACAAGATAAACTCCTATATTTGGTTGTAACTCTCTCCATTTCTATTAATACAAAGATTTCATTGTTTTCTTATATGTGATGTTATGATTTCATGTATTTCAATGCCATGTTGATCCATTGAATAAAGTGATTCGATGATGCTACATAGATGTCATAGATCATTGGTTTGTGTTGTTTAATTGTGTACGTCCTAATTATAGCGTTCAGAGCTAGGATTGGAGCGAAGCTTATAACGGATTACAAGTAGGCTTCATCCCATTATCCATTTACTTTAAGGGAAACAATAGCTTCTTTGCTTTCTATTGTTCTAAACTAGGTCATCAAGTCTAGGGAAGATACTTATGTTCGCAGTCATAGATTCCATATAAAAAATTGGCGACTCCACTGAGGAACAATGTTTTCCCTAGGTGTTTTCCTTATCCTTAGTACTTATTCTGCCTCTTCTTCAGACCTTAATTGAATTACTAAATCAAGAACATACCTAGTAATACCCTTTCATTAGGTTTCAATTCCAATTTTTGTGTTGGAATCTTTCATCCCATGATTAAATCTCCCTCTGGCCTAGAGATAGAGAAATGCAACACTCCTCAACCTTATATTTTCTTGTGTTGTAGAGCATTAGTTCCCTTCGAGCACCTGCGTTGACCCTTATTTCATGCACAAACTTTCTTTTATATGATTTACTCTTTGTCCAGTTCTTTTCCAGTTTCTCTTCCCTGAGTATTTAAGTGTCTTGTGGTCTCTTAAAATCCTCCATTTGGTTTGCTTTTGGTTTTGAGTGCCTTTGATAAGAATTTGTTTATATTTTCCTTTGTTCTTAACATTAGATCATTAACAAACTGAATTTTGTGATCATTAATTGCTTGAAGGAATTTGTGTTTTAATCATCTTTCTAAATAGTTTATTTTATCAATTTTTAGGAAAATATCTTAGTTTTTGTCTAAAAAATAAGTTGAATCCAAAATAAAAATCTTATCCATCATGCATTGTGTGTAGGCCTTTGATTTTGATTGCAATAGTGAAGTCTAGGAGATCGATTGTTGCATCAATTTTTTGTAGCATTTTTAATGGATTTCGTCTTCCCCTACTTAGTTAGGCCTTTCATTATTCAAAGGAAATCAAAAGATTTTTTTTTTCATATTAGTTGCATCATAGGTGTGTTCAGGTAATATCACGTTTTGAGCCTTGAAACTAAAACATAATTCAAGATCAAATCTAAAATTCACTCAATCAACCTAAGTATCATTTGTCACATTAATGAAAACATATAGAGGTCTATGCCAGAGACATGTTTCAGCATTTTTAAATGTAGGAGATGTCATTTTTTCCTGCGTTACATTTCGCTGGTGATATCTCGTTCCACGTACATAAGTGTATTAGATCATTCTCCACATACCTTTGGATATATTGGATGGAACTCCATGAATGAAAAGTATATGGGAATGCTCTCATCGTACGGTTACACATTAGACATCACTACTATGAGACTGCACTTCCACATACCGTCAAGTATGTTTTTGGAAGTCCACCATAGTTTGATATCCTCACCATAGGTAACTGATTTGGCGGCCTTGTAAACTGTGATACACCGAACACAGCATTCGGCGAGATTTCATGCTTGTACATAAATCCTTGGTTCACCAAGGTGGCATATTGAAGTTCATAGTTACGTCGCAAACCCTTTTTCCTAGTTACCCATGTTTTGTTTTATTTTGTGTCTTTAATTTCTAAAATAAATTAATTAACCACGGAATAACATCCTCACCATGGAACAACTCATTAATGGATCTTAGGTTGATAAAAATGGCAACAGTTACTGAGTCGACCAATCAAGGAAACCCATATGACAGGAATCTTGGTCCTTTTCCTCCTTTTGGAAATATTGGTGCTCCTTATATGGCAACGTTGTCCCTTCCCAGATTTATCATTGGTTTTCTAGTTTGGTTATTTTCAACCCCTATAGTTCTGAATGTCCAAATTGCTCCTGAATGAAGTAGTCCTCCACCTGAAAAAGTTGATCCTAATGTTGAACCTTTTCCTTCTTCGCCTTTTTGGTCTTCTTCCTCTTTGTCTAGTGAAAGTCTCAAAGTTAGTAACCAGGTGGATAAGAATAAGAAGAAAAGGAAGATTAAGAGGAAGAAAAATAATAAGAGGGGAAACCAAGAAATCATTGCTATCGATGCAAATAGTATGCAGGAACCTTCCAATCACCCTCACAAAATAAAATTCCCTTGCAAGTTATGTAAGGGCGATCACCTTCTAAGAGATTGTCCTGGTATTCCCAAGGTGTTATAAGTGTTGTCCACATGCTCACATCATCCATGGTCATCAACCTCTGGAGATCATGTTGGTGACAAACCATCAACTAATGATAGTAAGGTCCATGGGAAGAAGGGGAAATTCAAGCTTCCTTATAGGTTATGTGAATGGAATCATCATATTCACCTTTTTCCTTATGTGGATGAAGCCTCAAAAGTCTTGGAAATCCTTATAGCTTCTCAGCCATAACTTCCAGCTGGTTAGAAATTTTTTTCTCCCAATCCCACTCTCTCTGAACGTGAATACCATGAGTTTGTTCCAACCAACCATTGGTTGAGAAAATGGTTGACTTGATTCCACCTTCATTCGATCATACCTTTCCCGTGAAGAATGAACTTCTTACCACTCAATTTATTCTCGTTTCTTCAGGTCCCAATGAAATGGGAGGAAATCCTTTTGTTCCAATGGTAAAAAATCCTCCCATTCTCATGGCACTGTGTGGAAATCCTCATGTTCCCACAATACAAGGGGTTGTTATCCCATTCCCATGACACCCCCTCTAAGTAGTATGGTCACTTCCTTTGATTAGAGTCGACTAGAAGTATATTGTATTCCACCTTATGTTCCCTTCCAAATCATAGTACAAGCCTATAATATGGTTGTACCTAGCACAATCATAGATGACGGTGCATCTGGTATTATTTTCTCCTCAACTACTTGGAAATATTTCAGTTCTCTGCAACTTGTGCCCATTATCCAGAATTTGTTGGATTTTAACAAAGGAACTAGCTAACCATTAAGGATCCTTCCTCAATTTATTATTACTTTGGAAGTAAATACTATATATATCAATGTGATGGTAGTCGAAGCCCCTTTAGATTTTAATTTACTCCTTTGGTGTGACTATGTTTATGTCATGGGAGCTCTTGTCTCTTTACTCTTTCGTGTGATGTGTTTCCTGCATGAAGGAAGAATCATCACCATTGACCAACTTTCATTCATTGGTCCTAATTTGACTCCCAATCAACAAACTTCCCTAAATGGTCCTTATACGCAAGTGGTATCTCCCCCTCCATAGATTAATTATGTGGAAACATGTTCCATGCCCACATCCACTGATGATCTAGTAGGTGATGTAGCGCATCATTTATTGGGGGCATTGGAGTCTCATTTTTCCATTGAATCATTTGATACCCTATAGATAATTTTTCTCCCATATGATGAGAACCTCTTGGAAGCCATGGCCTTCTGTAGGTCATGATTAAGGTTCCATATCAGAGTTCATTTTATTATTACAATCTCGTTTAAAAATGAAACAAGGAATATTGAGCATAGTTCTTTTCCTTTGTCAAGCTTGTTAAAAAATGAAACAAATCTCCTTCCAATTTGAGTCTTTGATTTTATCTCACAAATTCCCAATCAATACTTTCACTTGATCTTGTAAATGAATCTTTATTCCATCCACTTTTTAGTAACCAGTAGTCTACTTACGTTAATGAAATGAGGCTTGTGGGGCATGTACCTTGAATGGAGTCATTATGTCGGGGGCATGCAAACTTAATTCAAGCATAGTTTTTCTCTGTTTCAAGCTTTTTTTAAAATGAAACCAATTCCAAGCATAGTTTTTTCATGTTTCAAGCTTGTCAAAAAATGAAACCATCTTCAATTATTTCCAAGCATAGTTTCCAGATGTTCCAAGCTTGTGTAAAAATGAAACCATCCTCATTTTATACCTTGTGGTTTACATTTTTACCAAAATTTTTATGCCAAACGAGCCTTTGTTTTTTCATTCCATCATCACCATTGTGTTGGTTGATAATAAACTTTCACTTTGTTTTTTTACCCTTTCCTGGGGAACCCTGCAATGAGTGGTCTTATTAGCTAACCTCCTGACCTTTACATGTTTTGAGAAATTCCACCATGAACAGAACTAGTTTCCACCTTTTATACCACTTGTTCCTCCAAGAGGGGTTCTCTTTCGTCTATTTTTAGACTCCCAAAACATAAAAATATTTTTGAGCACCTGATTTTTTGAACTCGTTAAAGTAAATGAAAAGGCGTTTACTCAGTAAAAGTTTAACCCTTTTTCGAAATGAGATAGATTATTTAACAAAAAGGAATACCTTATTCAAACATGGCTAAGAGTTTCTCTTGAGTATTGTTTTCTACCTTTACAGACTCAAGGGACTATCTACAAAAATAAACCTTTGGAGTTTTATTTTTCTCCTATTTTCAAAATCCCTAAAAATGAAAAAGGAGCCATGTTAGACCCTTGTTTTTCTCGTAAAAACATCAAATATTGGTGGACTCGCCGAACATGATGATACTGAACCACTCATTCTCAGGGTTCATTAAAAATACTTAAAGGGATTCATCCTAAGGATGAAGTTATAGATCAATCATATGTTATCCTCCTCAATCTTGTTAAAGAATGAAAAGGTGCTGACTAAAAATGGTTGGGGAAATTGGGAAAACAGGGTACTCCACTTGTTAATCACAGCGAGTCACTCTTGAATAGTATACTCCTCCACTTCATCTTTGTGGTCATGGGTTGGGAAATCTTCTTGTCTTTTGGTTCATCATACCATTTCAAATCCTTTGTTTTCGATTTTGGGTCAATGTTGCCAACTCCATTGAATGTCCCCGATATGTTCAAGAGAATTCATGTAGTCGATATCTATTACAATTATATTAAGTATTCATTCTATGCTTTCCATTCCTAATCTAGTTCTGTATTAGAATCATTTTGTCTCAAATAATGATACCCATTTCATGTCTTTGATGGGGGATACATTAAGTCCCTCCTGCAACGAGTTGCTTCCTGTCGAAATCAGATCATTATCCAGGAAGTTGACTTAGAGACACCCTTTGGTACCTTGGTTCTTTCATACATCAATGGAAAGTATCCTAACTCTCGGTGACAAGTTTACATCAATGGCCTTCAACTGAAAGATTTTTTCTAGTGTTTGACTTCAACTCATTCATTCACACCATACAAATTGTATTATAGTACCTTGAGAGCCAATAACATCATCAATGGTTTCTCTCGCTTTTTTTAATGGCTTACATCATTGGTCAGTAATCAGATGGTGTCTACCATGTTTGACTCCAACTCATTGATTCACATGGTTAGACTCCTACATTGGACAATCGTTTGAATGAGATAGAAGACCCCAGATCTAGTTTCATCCATCTAGACTGCAATTTTAGGATTAATACAATATTAGAAAGTATGATGGATATGATCATATAAAGAGTCATCCAGTCATGGATCCACCCTTTTTCATTAGTGGATGTGTCGTTTGATCATTGTACATGTAATATTAGCTTATGTGATGAGCATGGGTATGCCTCCCTCAGCAAAGATTTCATGATGTAGATGTATTGTAACAGATAATGATCTCACCAGTTTTTCTTGATCCTAAATTATCACAAGGTAAATCACTTCATTCATCATTTTTCATTTCTAACTTTGTGCTTTAGGGGGAAAACTGTTATAGGCCATTTTGTCACATCTCATCGATAGGACTTCAAACCGGTTCACATCCTTGAACACCTTGTCATCATACCTACACAAAGCTCTAGGAATGACTCTCTCAAAACCCTGAATTTATTCCCTTAACTACTTAATTTAAATTTTTTTTAGGCCCAATGCACCCTGGCCCTTTAGGGACCAGTGTTCACTAGAAAGTTGGCCCTTTCTATAACTGCGTTGATCACAAGAAGGTTTCCCTTTGTTGGCGGTGCGTTGATTCTATAAATTCAATAAAAATAAAAAGAATCCTAAAGCATCCTCTTCTAAAAGCTTCTATAGGTTGTTCTAACTATTTACCTTGGATAAAAGTCTTGAATCCTATCCTATCCTACCTTGGATATTTCACCTCTTATCTCTTGAGCTCATCCTCCCATCAAGAGTGGATCTCAATCCTATATTGGTAAATAGATAAAAATTCTTAACCTACCATCCTTTCCTATATATTTACTTCCATCCATAAGCTAGGGGTTGGATTTTGGAGATAGATTCTACCCTTATGTTTCTACTATGAGATTCATTATTCCGTGAATTAGGGTGACACGGAGGTACACTTGGCTGTAACTCTCTCCATTTCTATTAATACAAAGAGTTCATTGTTTTCCTATATGTGATGTTATTATTTCATGCATTTCAATAACATGTTGATCCATTGAATAAAGTGATTGGATGATGCTACATAGATGTCGTAGATCGTTGGTTTGTGTTGTTTAATTGTGCAGGTTCTAATTATAGTGATAAAAGTTAGGATTGAAGCATACAAGCCAAGAGAGGAGTGAATCTTACAACATATTCTAGGTAGGCTTCGTCCCACTATCCGTTTAGTCTAAGTAAAACATTAGCTTATTTTCTTTCTATTTTCCTAGACTAGGCCATCAATTATAAGGAAGATACTTTTATCTGAAATTGTAGATTACATATAACAAGATCATTGGAGAAATGGATGCAGATTATTTCTAGAAGGCTAGAGACCTAATAGAATAAAGGAGGTAAATGATAGCTCACGAATGGTGGGGGATAGCTTTTAAGTAGATTCATATACGGCGAAAGAACTACACCAAGCAGAAGAAGTGTTGAGAAGTCTGAGGGTGAAAGAAGGAGAAAGATTCAGTCAGCTGAAGTAGTGGAGCAAAAGGGATGACACAAGAGTGAGATCTATTCCAATAGGAGAGGTCGAGACTGTCACAGTGAAATAGTTTCAGATAATAAATGGATATTTTATCTTTCCAGCAGAGATGGGAATGTCAGATAGATCGGGCCCTACAAGCTCTGAGGGAATCCCAGATGATGATATGAATTTTACTATGAGAAGGTTATTTTCTCATAATGATGTGTCTCTAGAAAGTTGTGATTCATTACCTAGAAACTCAGATAGTAACTCCCCCATCCTTCCCCTGGTACTTTATAACAACCCTGGTCAATTTTGTCTAAGCTAGTTGAAATTATTAAGGTAAATACTGGGCACATTGCCTACAAGGTTGGTCACCTTACTGGTAGAAATAGTAATTGTAGTTTGGATCCCCAAGGATCATCACAACCGGATTCCCAAGGATTGTACTCGTTTTATCAGCTCTATTGTGTATGGATGCTAATATGGCAGGATACTTTACTATATATCCTGAATTCTCCGGTTAAGGGACTGAAGATGTCAAACAACATTGGTATTTGTGTGAGGACATTTGGAGAGCTCGCTAGAATCTTGATGCCATGAAACTTATTTAATTCCATACCACTCTTCAAGACAGACCTCTAATATGGTTCATCAAGTGGTTTGCAATGCAACATAACCCGACGATAGATGAGGTCCGATGGGAGTTTGTCCAAGGGTTTAAACTCCCTTAGACTAACCAGAAAGGGTTATCATAACTATGGTAAATTAAATAGAGAGAGGGAAAATTTTCTTGGGAGATGATGTGAATATTTAAGGATGTCATTGGAAAGCTAAGCTACCCTATTGATCCCAATCATCATTGATATTGGTTTATCAAGGCAATATTCCCACTCACCCACACAATTGAATCAACGGAATATTGATTCTCTACAGGACACCATAAAACAGGTGACTTGAATCCAAGCCATGGAAGGATACCCACATGAAGATCAAGGAGGAATGGTCTCCCATAGTCCCGCACTCAGAGGACTACAGCATCAGATCATTGATCTGACAAACTAGTAAAGGGACATGCATCTAGTGCGACTGTCTCGACCGCACATATGGTGCACCAAATTCCATGTTGAGGGGAATCATGCCACAGAGTGACGACAACAGAGAGGCCCGAGCACTCCCTCCATACTGGCAGAGGGCCCTCCACATCTTTACCCATAATCGTAGTTATGTATGTTGGTACATAAGGGTTTTATGCAAGTCACATGTAGTTCCATTCCTTTCCTAATCAGTATGGTGTAGCTCCAATCAAATATTGTGATTTTTTTAGGACCTATGGGTATCTCCCTCACTTATGTCCACTTTTAAAGAACTATCCAAATGTCCCAAACAATTTTTTCTTCGATTTTTATGGATTTCCTCCTCACCACATTGATCAGTGTATGGCATTGGATGCCTTAGCTGACTGGATGGACTATTTTTCTTACAGGATCAATGAAGCTCCTTGAGGGTGAGGAGGTCGAGGAACAAGGGGGAAGAACAAGAGGTAGAGGTTTTATCTTCTATTACAATTGTGTTCTAGAAGGGCTTGTTGCAAGAGACTTTTCATTGCTTATAATACCCTGCTACTCTAAGTGCAGGGTCAACACACACACAATGGAAGATTATCCAGAGATGATTTCCAGATGGGAAGAGTACAATCGCCAAAGGGAAGAAAATTTAATTAACGCAGAACCAAGGAAACCTGAGACGAATATCCTTTCAAACATTAATATAGTCACCTGCGGAGGGAAGAATACCAAAGTTGCCTTGGGAGCTGTCGAATAGCCAAGAATGATAAATTCAACCTCACCAAAGTGTTCGTATGATTCCAGCTAGCAGAAGAAAAATTATAAAGAGTTCACAAAGACTTTTAACAAATTGACTCCAACTGTTGAGCTTCAAGGAGAAAAACCAGAACCTCCAAAAGCCAAGAGTCCAAACTCCTACAAGATAATTCCCAACCCATAGTTGAATGGTTCTGGTTTTTTCTGTAGATTGTGAATGATGATCAAATTCTTGGAAAGTTGTGGGAAAATATTAAAGTTGTTGTCAATTATGGGAGACTGAATAAGGGCTCATTTCCACCAATATACCTGAAATACACTCTAGATGGGTGCGCAAGAACAAGAAGAGTATAGGGAGGGATTTCTGGATTGATGCATAGATTGGAGGCTTCTAGATCAAGGATACAATGCTAGACTTGGGCTCAAATGTGAATATCGTGTCGAGGAAAACATGGGAAGCCTTGGGAAGGCCTAAAATGGCATTCTCTCCAATTTAATTACGCATGGCAAATCAGTATTGCATCCTCCCCATGGGACGTCAGGAGTATGTAGAGGTCAACATAGAAAAGGTAAATAATTATTTTGAATTTTAAGTAATATATATGGGAGGCAAAGACCCACATCCAACATTTCTAGGATTATATTGGGCCTTCGAAACTTATGCAGTAATTAATCTGAAAAAAGGAGACGATGACCTTTGAGGTGGAATGGGTTAGGGTGATCCAGCCCCTATATCCATATCAAGGGTCGAGGTTCACAAAGCCAATAGATGACAGAGAAGAACATGAGTTGCTAAATTAGTTATACAGGATGACGACATGAAGAAGGAAAGACTATATTAACCCCACAACAGGAGGATCAATCAATTAGAGGGGTGTTCAGAGCTCTGAAGTCATATCTGAGGCTGCATGGGATGACTAGAAACAGAGTTTCCATGAGCTCAACACCAATCACTAGGCCATGGTCCACCGTATCAACTAGGTTGGTATTGAGGTATGAGAATTTCCTATTTTTAATGGCATGGATTTTGTTACTAATTTTATTAATAAATTTGATGCAACCATTTCTTAAGTACATAAAGTACCCTTATTGGACATCTCCTTACATGCGACACTAGCAAGGTGGTGGGTATCTCACCGCAACCATCTCAGAAAATGGCAGGAGGCTAAGAAAGCATTGGTGGCTATATTCGGGTACTCAGAGGACTACCCACCTAAATTTGTTAAGTATCAGGGGAGCACCGACCCTCAGCAACACCTAGAATATTGTAAGGCTATATGGATTAGAGAACAAATTCCAAAGAAATTGTGCATGCACAGATTTTTCCACACACTAGGGAAAATTTTGAAGGCATGATACTTATAGGAAGAGATAATAAGATATACTGGTGAGTGGGACCGTATGGAAGCTCAATTTGTCAGTGATTTTTCCTTCACCGACGATGACGATGACACGAGGATAACAACTTCTTTACAAGTGGTCAAAAGGATTTTTCTCTTGATAGGACAACTAATTGATGGATGCATAGACCAGAACACCTTTGATCATATATATGAATCTGGATTTTATGAAGTTTTGGCTTGTGGGATGATATACCTGGAGCTTGATGGAGATGATTTAGAGGAATTAAGGCATCTGACATTTAAGGAATATGAAGGAGAGAGAAGAGTTCAAGATGGGCCTATAACTAATGGTCTGTAGTTATTACATCTGATGTTGTGGAAACACAATATCGGCAGCGATGAAAAGCCCAAATTGGCTTCAACTAGAGATTACTGGGATGAGAAGAGTACCAAGGAAATTTTCAATCTCCTAATAGAATATGAAGGCTTGTTCCCTTCATATGTTGCAGATATTAAGGGGATAAAGGGGGAGCTAATGGAGATGAAGAGTGTGCTTAAACCTAATGCAAAGCTAGTGAAACATAATTTGTATAGACTGAACTCGAGAGTCAAAGAGAAGGTGAAGAAGGAAATAGAAAAAAAGTTTGCAGTAGGTCCCTATCTTCTCAGTCAATGAGGTTGAATGGGAGGGTCTAATTTTTACACAGAACGAGAAAGACTTTGATGAAATCCAGATTTGTGTGGATTAGAAGAGTCTGAACAATGCTTGTGTTCATGACCCTTTTCACACCCCCTTCAATGATGAGGTTCTTGAAAAAGTGGTGAGAAATGAGGCTTACTCTTTTATAGATGGATTCTCTGGTTACCACCAAGTCCCTGTTGGGTGTTGGGTTTGTGTTATATTCTTTTCGTGACTAGTCATGCATAGGGGGGTGATAGCCCCCCCCCCTGTACATTGCGTTGGGTGCAACGTACAGGGGGGTCATAGGGGGGGCAGTAGCCCCCCCTGTCGAGGTCCAGGGCAGCGCCCCCCAAAAAAAAATTTGGTCCTTATTTTCCAGTGGGCAGACCCGCCCATGGTTTTATGCATGGGTTTGCACATGGTTTTGGGGCATGATGGTTTTCGTCCCCTGTTATTTTGTAGATCCGGTCAAGGGAACTATGGTTATGTTCTAATCCAGGGTTAATGGATTGGGGTTTATGTATGCTTCGGCATGTATATATATGTGTTGTAACACTAAAAGGAAAATAATGCAAAATCAAGCTGGTCGTCCCGATTTTTTATCCAGGGGAAAATCTCTGTGTTTATATGTTTTATGTTTTATGCTCTCGCTATTATTTATTTTATGTTTTTAAGATTCGTTTGTAGATCATTTCTATACAGGAATAAAACCTACATTTGGTATCAGAGTAGTTTCAGCTTCAAGGGGACGCCTTTGCTACTGAGGATTTTTTTTCTCGAGCCTGAGGTAGACCTTGTTTAGTGGGAGATCTGCAGGATCGATTCTTGCGGTGAAAGAAGATGGCAAGCGGCAGGAAGATAGAGATAAAGAAATTTAATGGTCAGAGTTTTGAGTTGTGGAAGCTCAAGATGGAGGATCTGCTGGTGGATAAAGATCAGTGGATCGCGGTAGATCCAGGTACTAAACCAACGGCAATGTCAGATGAAGACTGAAAGAAGCTGGATCGAAAGGAAAATAGCACAATACAGTTGTGTGTCTCAGATTCAGTATTGTTGAATGTATCTGGGGAAGCTACGACGAAGACCTTGTGGGACAAGCTAGGGACTTTGTACCAATCTAAGCCTCTGGTGAATAAGCTGTTTAAACTAAGTTGAATAAGCTGTTTAGACTCGGTGACATAGCATCTGAATGCCTTCAATACTGTGGTAAGTCAGATGTCATCTGTTGATATTAAAATCTCAGATGAAGATAAGTGCATCATTTTGTTGTGTTCTCTACCATATTCATGGGACAATCTGGTTATTGCAATAGGTAGCAATACAACTACCTTGAATTTTGATGACATTGTCTTAGCCTTGCTGTCAAAGGAAATGAGACGGAAAAATATGGAGGGTCAGAATGGAGATGCCTTATATGTACAAGGAAGGTCCCAGAATAGAAACAAGAATAAGGTTTCGAGTGGGAGATCTAAATCTAGAGTGAGATCTAAATCTCCTAGAAATTTTGTAAAGGTCTGCTTGAAATGTGGAAAGGAAGGGCACTACAAAAAGGACTGCAGATCTAAAGCTCCTGAGAAATGAAATGGATCTGACAATGCTCCTTCTGTAGAGGAAAAAACCACCTGGAATGAAGGTGGGGGTGTGTATTTGGCTTCTTCTTCAAATACACATGTAGATCATGAGTCATGGTTGATTGACTCGGGTGCATCCTTTCACTTCACTCCTCGTAGGGAGTGGTTCTCTGAGTATGAGAAATATGATGGCGGTGATGTCTTCTTAGGTGATGATAGGAAGGCCAGAATCGTCGAACGTGGAAAAGTCAAGCTGAAGCTACAAGGTGGAAGGATTAGAACACTTCTTGGTGTTCTGCATATTCCTGCATTGGCTAGAAATCTGATTTCTGTAAGCAATATGGATGATGCAGGTGTAAAAATAGTGTTTGAGAAATATACCTATAAGATGGTTCGGGGAGCACTGGTATTAATGCAGGTAGTTCACATTGGAACTCTGTACAAGCTTCAAGGCAGCATTGTTATTGATGGGTGCAACAGTTATGTGGTTTCTGAAAGTGGAGCGGAAATCCTAGCGGTCTCTAGAGAAAATACCATGTTATGGCATCAAAGGCTTGGACATATTGGAGAGAAGGGCCTTCGGATACTGCATGGAAATGGTATGGTAGAAGGTATGTCCAATAGCTCTCTTGATTTTGATTTCTGTGAACATTTTGTATATGGGAAGTGGAATCGGGTGAGTTTTCCTTCTGGTGCTAAGAGGGCGAACAAGATATTAGAGCTTGTGCACAGTGATGTGTTTGGACCTATGTCGGTTCCATCACTGGGTAAGTCTATGTACTATGTTTCATTCATAGATGACTTCTCAAGGAATACATGGATATATTTCTTGAGGAAGAAACCTGAAGTCTTTGATAGATTTAAAGAATTTAAGGCTCTAATGGAAAACCAGACAGAGAAGAAGATAAAGGTGTTGAGGAAAAATAATGGTGGGGAATTCTGCAAGAAGGAATTTGAAGAGTTCTGTAAGAAGTGTGGTATAGCACGACAATAGACTACACCATACACACCTCAGCAAAACGAAGTTGTAGAAATAATGAACAGAACGCTGATGGAAAAAGCAAGAAGCATGCTCAGTGGTACCGGGTTAGGACAAGAATTTTGGGTAGAGGCAGTGGAGACTGCATGTTACTTGGTTAACAGATCACCTTCATCAACATTGGAGGATAATACTCCACATGAGGTATGGACTGATAAGAAACCCTCTCTTTCACATCTCAGGGTATTTGGATGTGATGCATATGTACATGTTCCAAAGGAGAAAAGGAGCAAGTTGGATAATAAATCTGAACGGTGCATCTTTACTGAGTATAAGGATGGTTTAAAGGGTTACAATATTTGGAACCTAGAAACAATGAAGGTTGTGTATAGCCAAGATGTGGTGTTTAGAGAGGTGAAAGATATTGTTAAACATGAAGTCCTACCAAAGGAACCTGAGAAGATAGAGGTTGGGCTAAAGGAGGATGAATCAGACTCTACAACAGAAGAAGACTCAGAAGAGGAAGAGCCACAAACTCCAGCTGTTAGAAGATCAGTTCAGGAAAGAAGACAACCAGAAAGGTATAGTCCATCTGCTTTCTATTCAAATTTTCAACTATAACCGATGACAGATCCCGTAACCGTCAGTGGAGGCGTGAGATTCAAAGGATGGAAAACTATGGGAGGCCATGGTTGATGAAATGTCATCCTTGCATAAAAATGAGGCATGGGATTTGGTGGAGTTGCTGGCTGGAAGGAAGCCCATCCGGAGCAAATGGGTGTTTAAGAAGAAGATGAGTGTAGAAGGCAAGGTGGAGAAATAAAAAGCTCGATTGGTAGAAAAAGGTTATTCCCAGGTTCTGGGAATTGATTTTGGTGATATTTGTTTCCCCGTTGCCAAAGTTACTTCTATTATATTAATTCTATTCATTAAGCCGCCGCATTTGGATTTGAGGTAGAATAGATGGATGTGAAGACATAATTTCTTCACATGGATCTGAAGAGGAGATTTGGCATGAAACCGTTTTGTGGAAGGGGAAGAAAGCGCTGCATGAAAGTTGAAGAAGTCTCGTATGGGTTAAATAAATATCAAGAATGTGGTATCAAATTTGATACCTATATACAGGGACTTGGCTTCACCAGAAGCAAGGAGGATCACTATGTTTATTTTAAATTAATTGGTGATCGTGTTATTTATTTGGTCTTGTATTTGGATGATATGTTGTTGATTGGAAATGACAAAGAAATTATCCAATATTTGAAGACCCAACTATTCTCCAAATTCGACATGAAGGATCTTGGTGTTGCAAAATATATTTTGGGCATGAAAATTAAGAGAGATTGGGCAAAGAGGAAGCTCTGGTTAAACCAGAGGAAGTATGTCGAAACTATATTGCAGAGGTTCAATATGCAGGATAGTAAACCAATGAATGTTCTGATTCCTGTAGGTACAAAGCTGTCTACTGAATAGTGTCCCAAGACACAAGAAGAAGAGGAGGGTATGTCCCATGTTCCATATATAAGTGCAAAGTGGGTAGCCCGATGTATGCAATGTTTGTACTAGACCAGGTTTGTACTAGACCGTACATTGCACATGCAAAAAGAGTATTGAGCAGGTTTATGTCAAACCCAGGGAAGGAGCATTGGACAGCAGTGAAGCGGGTTTTCAGATATTTGTGTGGCACTAGTGATTATGGCTTGTGCTACCAGTGAAGACCAGGATTGGAAAGAGTGTTGGAAATTCGTGGTTTTGTTGATGTTGACTGGCCCACTGGACATCTATACCAAAGAAGATCTACAAGTGGGTATGTGTTTAGCCTATTTGGAGGTGCAGTCATTTGGATGAGTAAAAGACAGTCTGTAGTGGCTCTTTCAACTACAGAGGCAGAATGCATGGTAGCCACTCATGCAAGCAAGGAAGCAATTCAGTTGCAGAGTTTGTGTTCATGTATGGGGTTGGTGTAGCAAGCTATAAGGATAGACTGTGATAGCAAAAGTGAAATTTTCTTGGCTAAGAACCCTACTTATCATTCAAAGACAAAGCACATTGATGTTCAATATCACTTTGTGAGATATATGGTTGAGGCTAAAAGAGTGTTGCTGGTAAAGGTGGACACTTTGAAGAATGTTGCAGATGCATTGACAAAGTATGTGAGCACTCAAAAGTTCTCTTGTTTTGTAGAAACAATGGGTGTTGCAAAGCTGGGCTAATGACTCAGCTCTCTTGTGGCCCCTTGCGGAAAGAAAACAACAAGTGGGAGAATGTTGGGTTTGTGTTATATTATTTCCACGACTAGTCATGCACGGGGGGGTAACAGGGGGGGCGATAGCCCCCCCTGTACGTTGCATTGGGCACAACGTATGGGGGGGTCATAGAGGGGGCAGTATCCCCCCCTATCGAGGTCTGGGGCAGCACCCTAAAAAAAAAAATTGGTCCTTATTTTTTGATGGGCGGACCCGCCCATGGTTTTGTGCATGGATTTGCACATGGTTTTGGGGCATGATGGTTTTTGGCCCCTGGTATTTTGTAGATCCGGTCAAGGGAACTATGGTTATGTTCTAATCCAGGGTTAATGGATTGGGGTTTATGTATGCATTGGCATGTATATGTATGTGTTATAACACTAAAAGGAATATAATGAAAAATAAAGCTGGTCGTCCCGATTTGGGATCTAGGGGAAAATATCTGTGTTTATATGTTTTATGTTTTATGCTCTCGCTATTATTTATTTTATTTTTTTAAAATTCATTTGTATATCATTTATGTACAGGGTTAAAACCTACATTAGGAAAGAGGATAAGAAGAAAACAACATTCACCACTAAATGGGGATCCTATACTTACCATGTTATGCCTCTTGGACTCAAGAATGTACTAGCAGTGTTCTTGAGGATTGTGATCATTTCATTCTAGAATTACATTCAGGGGGTTTATAGAGGTTTACATGGATGATTGGACCATCTACAATTTTCTAAAAATGAATTCTAGTTTTATACGAGTGATGTTTGACCGTTGCAAGCGGATGCAGATATCTTTAAACTTGACGAAGTGAATTTTCGTTGTCCCTTTTGAAACACTTTTGGGCCTTATAGTCTATAAATTTGGAGTATGTGTTGATCCTGCTAAAGTTAGAGTGATCCTAAATATGCCCCTTTCGATGAGTGTTAAGCAACTGAGATCCACCCTTGGCCACACAGGATATTACCTTAGATTCATCCGCAACTATTCCTCAATCACTACACCAGTGGAGAAGATGTTGAATAAATTTGAAAGGTTTGCATGGTCTGATGAACGTGAATTTGCTTTCAATGTGCTGAAGGAAAAACTGGAAAGTGTGCCAATCCTGGTCTATCCTCATTGGAACAAGAAATTTCATGTCCATATTGACGCATCGCGAATCACCTTGGGATTTTTTTTGGCTCAACCCGGGGATGGAAATATTTATCACTCGATATAATTTGATAGCAAAAAAATTTCCATGGCGGAAATGAATTATACCATAACTAAGTGTGAAGCACTTATGATGGTGTACTTGCTACAAAAATTTTGGCACCATCTTCTAGGAGGCCCGTTCAATTTCTTTATTGATCATTCTGCCCTGAAGTATTTAGTGAACAAACCTGTACTTTAAGGAAAGATTTGTAGATGGATTTCTTTGTTCCATGATTTCACATTCGAGGTAATTTTCAAGCCAAGAAGGTTCAATGTGGGACTTGATCACCTTTCCCAATTAGAATCAGGTGAAGTCGGGGGATTGGTAGATGATCAGTTTTCAGATGCTA
This sequence comes from Pinus albicaulis, assembly GCA_034641835.2. Taxonomy (NCBI): domain Eukaryota; kingdom Viridiplantae; phylum Streptophyta; class Pinopsida; order Pinales; family Pinaceae; genus Pinus; species Pinus albicaulis. The sequence continues at coordinate 460,239,498 of CM076574.1, read as the reverse complement.
GCATGTTTTGAGTTGAGGCCATACCAGACTACTTGGAAGTCATTATGTCATTCTTAGCCATAGGTGAATGCCCAAAGAAGTACACGACAACACAAAAAAATCACATGGTGGTTCAAGTTGCAAATTACCAGTTGATTACAAGGCAGTTGTACAAGCTAGACCTTGACCAAATACTGTGAAGGTGTGTTCTAGATCATGAGAAACAGGATGTCATATGGGAATGCCATTCGGGATTCGCCAGTGGACATACAGGCAAGAAGGCAACTACAAGGAAAGTGTTGTAGGCAAGACTTTGGTGGCCTACAATTTTCAAAGACACAAAGGAATACACTAGGAAATGTGAGGTTTGCCAACATGTGGGAAATCCATCGCACTAGGATGAGCTTCCCTTGCAACATGTATAGTGAATGTAGGAATTTTAGAAGTGGGAGGTCACTTTTGTGGGACCCATAAATCCTCCAGCACGTCACTCCCATGCCAGGTACATTATCACTACCACAATTTACCTTACCAAATGGGCTTAATTTTCACCAATTAAAGATTGCACTACAAACATTTCTGCCAAGTTCATCTTCGAAAAAATTATCACTCGGTTTGGGTGCCCCTGGAGCCTTACAAGTGATGAGGGGACCCACTTCATTAATGAGGCGGTCGCTTCATTTCTCCATAAATTTATGATCCAACACCATAAGAGAAACCCATACCACCCTCGAGAAAATGGTACTACGGAAGCTTTTAACAAAATTCTAGAGAGGGGCCTCATTGAAGATATGCTCTACCAATCGAGATGACTAGGATGAATGGGTGTCAGCCACATTATGGGCTTATTATACAATGTTCAAGCACCTACACACATATACACTCTTTCAACTTGTTTATGGACGAGAATTCATATTACCCGCCGAGTTCATCAGCCCCAACCTCTTCATTGCACGAGCTACGTGCTTGAAAGATGATAAATCAATTAAAAAATGATTAGAATAAATTTGGGAGTTGGGAAAACCCATATATATATCTTATTTCCACGAAAATATCGATAAGGAGAGGCAAAAATCATGGCACGACTAGCACATAAAGCGGAAATCCTTTACAGTTGGAGATAAGGTCCTCCTATATGACAGTAAGTTCTTAAAACATCCTAGAAAGTTGAGAATGCATTGGTTAGTACCATTCATTATTGCGGAATTGAAGGAATCGGGAGCTGGCAAGCTCATGTAACTAGATGGAGTCTTATTTCCTGTTTGGTTTAATGGTGCATGCCTAAAGCCCTTCCACGGAAAAACCAGTTCTACATCGAAATCATTTGATCTCCGAAAGGGGATCATAGTTAGGTCTAGTTAGAGTCAATCAGTTATTTTAGTGTGTCAGTTGCATCAATTAGTTTAGTTTTGTAAGTTACTCTAGTCGAGTGTTTTACAAATAATTTTTTGTCAGTTCTCTTAGTAGCATGAGTTGCATGCATCCCTCCATAACTGTTTGTGGTCAGCGAGTCGCATGTGTCAGTCATCTTATCCATAATAATTATTCATAATTCCCTGCATCAATTTTAATTTGGGATAAATCTCTCTCATAATATCCTTGACACAATTCGTGAATCAACATCTAGGAACCTGTGATCATATCATCATAATTATCCATCGTCCCTTCCATCCTTTTCTAGTTTTCACGTCATCTTAGTGATTTCCATGCAACGGTCATCATTATTTCCATGATTTGAATCAAATATGGAAATTTACCATATTAATTAGTTAATCGGTCTAATCAAAGGTGGTGTGTTAGGTCTTTCTATGTAGTTTGCATGGCAACAATAAGTTCCTTAGAAGCAAGCATAGGCAGCCGAATTTTCCAGTATGGAGTCTTTGTAAAATTTCCCTGGACCTCAACCCAAATTCAATCCCCCTATATCTTCTATGTATAGTCACCATACTGCAACCATGACTA